>CM043018.1:28598131-29025883 GCA_023690525.1 Holotrichia oblita | reverse complement strand
TGTGTTTATAGCGTAATAATGGATTTCTACTGTTTCTATTCTTTTTTTTTTAATGTTCTGTATTATTTATTCTAGACAGTAGCAATTTATCTAATTATTGTCCTTTACATTTAATAAGGAAATTAGTTACCTTGTGATAGTAACATTTCCCGATTCTAACAAAGTGCTGTTCCCGCTGTTTTGATAGTACCAATCGCCTGTCGAGGCCTCTACAGCAACATATATACAAATATTAAACTCGCTAAATCAAGTCGTATGTCGGTGTTGCTATTATACTCAGTAGACGGCTAATTATACAAACATATAAAACTATAAACTGGATTATTATTTTCATTCACTGCAGCATTTATCTATTCGTATCCATTCATGCAACGTATCCAATAGAATTCGATAATAGTTATAAAAGCACAAATGAAGAATCAAAATTTTAATCAACGAAAACCTCATTGTTATGTATCTTTCGAAATTATTCTATTTATGTTTTAAAAGATGCATCTCTCAATATCTAGTACCTTTCTTGTTATATCTGGAAAAAGATCTCATCTTTCCTGTACATGGATACATACTTGACAAGGCCTCAAAGTAGATTTTGAACCATGTCATCATCCCAGATAGCGTTTCAATTTACAATCTTATTGATACTATACATATGTATTTCGGGCAAACGAACAAAATTATCAATAAAACGTACGCATCATTCACGCATCTATCTTAATTTGATAAAAGAAGATATCCGCCTAATCAAAATGATGAGCCAGTTGAAAATCTTCAAATCATCAATTACATACATGCGAAAAGTGATCCTAATGTTTAGCCATTTTTATTGTATTAAGCTTGATCTCAGTGATTTACGGCTCTAAAACGTGAGTATGTAAATTAGTCATTAATTCAGAATAATTTGAACGGAGATAACGTTTGCGGTTAGTGCCGTAGATTTATATTAAAAACGATTATTTTTACATCAAATCCCGCGCAAAAATCGTAGTAAAATTTTATAATATAAATCGAAATGTTAATAAGTTTCTCGTAAATATATATCGACATGGTAAATCGCGTCCGGTTATTAATATATGAAAACTATAGAGGTCGCTCTTCATCAATCATCGAATAAGGGAACATCGGCCAATAGCCCGTCGTTCGATCAAAATGTATTTTTTGTATAGGGGACCGAGAAACTTGGGGTGAATTTTAACTCGTCAAATAAAAGGGTGTAAAATGCACATCAGTTTGAAAAAAAAAAAATGAAAATCACAACGTCAATCCGTGAAACATTATTTTTTTGTTAAGCTTTCGATGTAGAGGATTTTTCCTTTCCTTTCATTTCAGTATACGGAAACATCTGTTGTCGTGAACGTAGCCTTGTCAATAAATCATTATAAAAATTATCCACGACTATTTTAAGGCATTCTTTATTGAATTAAAATAATTACTATAACAAATAATATTAGAGTGCAATATTTTAATTGAAATTACTCATTTATTTAATTTAAAAAGTAACTTTATAAAGGCAATTATCTGAAATTGCTTTAGATCGCTGAAGGGAATGATTAGATAAAAAAAAATTCTATTGATAGTTTAAGCAATACCACTCAATATTTAAACTTCTAAAACAACATTTATCATGTGGACATTTATGGAGTAGTATACAAGGGCAACTCAGTAATTGTTTGTACTGAAGCTTAGTTTATACATAATACAATTATTTGGTAAATTGTATTCATATTCGGCTGTAGATAATTATTATTATATCACTTGTCTCAAAAGAAATTAGGTCTACCGTAAGCTTTAAAGAATAATAGCGCGCTTGCACCAATAAGAATCATTAGATTTTCATCTAAGTGCTGAACAATTCAAGAATGACATAATGATGAATTATACCAAAATATTTGATGCCACATAACTACCACCAAATCTAACAATAACAGACATAAATTCGTTTTATCAATACTCGTTAAGTTCGGAAAATCATTCCTTCATTATTGATTGAAACTCCATAAGCTTCGCATTTAAATTGACATTAAAATAATTGAGTAATTATCACCTAACCACGCCATATAATAAAATCAATATAAGGCACGTATGCGGAACTGACTCCAATTTAATTTATTTATTTTATTAATTTCAATGACAGGTCATATCATTTAATTTTCATATGAAATAATGAATTGGTTTGTTAACTACAATGATATTGTAAGAAAACGGAACTTCATCGATAGCATTGATACACGACCATTTTCATAACTACGTTATTAAACTATATTATCTGCCATTCCTAAACTATTTCGGTTAAGGATAATTGGACACAAATTATTGTTACTTAATACGAGTTTGCAGTGATAGGCATGACAACTAAAATTAGACACAATTGCTGTGCCAATAATACGTAATTAATTGATATCACTCTAATATTTGAAACTTCAACTCATTTGAGACCAAACATGACCTTATTTCCTCGAAAATTTTAATAATATTAAGTTTTTGCAGGTCATTTCTTCAATTTTTTCCTCATCACAATCATGTGATCTATCTTTTATTTCCTGATAAATTTCCACTTTTAGGCAATAAAACAATAAACTGAAGATCAATTTATTCTAGAATGTGCAATTGTTTTTTTGTTTAAAACTTCATCAGCGCAAAAAATTGATAAAAATGATTGCCATAGCTGTCAACAAAAATATTTACGAACAACGAAATCAATGATGTATAGGATTGTGAATAATAAAAGTTAAAATAAAATTATAATCAAGTTATCTCTGTGTCAATTTATCATTACTAAGCTCTAACAATTGTACTTAAGAACCTGAAAAAAATATGACAAAAGAACCTAGTCAATAGCTTAATTTAGTAAAATTCAGACGTGTGTTAAATTATTATAAAACATAATTAAATGTTCTATATATGTTGTGAACATAATTGTAGTTCCCATAAAATGTTAGTAAAACATCATTCAAATCATACTATTTTGTAAAACTAAGATTTAAACTAGTATTAGGATAGACTCTTTGTAAATATAACAGCTTTAAACCAACATATGGTTTTCTAAAATAGTAACATCTGTAAAGCTAATTATCTCATGAAATTAAATTTTTCAACAGAAATCTGTTACAAAGAACCATCATTAGAAGTTTATTTCAAATATACAGGTTGTTTCAGAAATTTTAGAAGTAGGCTAAAGTTATTTTTAGCAGCATTTAATAGCATCATGAATCATGTGATCATCTTTTAGATTACCTTGCAAAATTTAACAGGTAAACATTAATGTAATCTAGAAAAGAATTGATAACGTTTGCCTATATCAATAGAAAACCTTCAAAAACAACTTATTTATTGCCTATTTTCTACGTCTTAGTTAAGGAAAAAGTTTTGTTTTTTATTCTATATTAGGTACATAAGATACATAATTATATATCACGTGATCTATGCTGCTATTCACCAAAACACAAAATGGCGACCGTGTTTTTAAACAATGTTTTCTAGAGTATGGAGAAATATGTAATTTATATCTTTTAATTTTCAAATGTATATGTCTAACAATTTGGAGAATGGAGTAGTGCCTTCATCCGTAATAGCGACGTCATATTTGTCTTATTCAGATTTATTTTTTGTTGTACCTTTTTTAATAATAAATAACTTTAAAAAGTTTCTAGCAGTTTTAATAACAAATACGTTCAACACAGTCTTATTTGTCTAATAATGCAAAGATTGGAGGCAAAATGTCATTAATCTTCAACTCTTTTGAAGTTGTACACTGAGAGAAGTCGTTGCACAATCATTAGGACGACAATACGATTCTATTAGATTTACTGTTTGTGAATATTTATAATTGACATCAACTATTTATTTTTGCATATAATTTGACTATCTAACCATAAACTTCGATAAAAAAGATTATATCATCATTCCGCTAGTAAATTTTCACGTACTGATGAAAATTAACATCATTATAACCACATTTAACACAAAACTGAACACGTTTTCAGTGTAACTTGTAGTTATTTTAAACTGATCTATTGGCTGTTTCATTCATTGATGTAAACGTCACAGTAGGTTCCATTCATAAGTTATATCGTTCTAAATTAGAATTGCTGAATCATCAGTTGCTGATCATAGATATGATTTTATTCAAAATATTTTTTGTTTTAACTGGAAAAAAATTCTTATTTTTTCTCTTAATGTCTATCCCTGAATATGAACTCCCTGCTTCTGAAACACGCAAGATTAATACAAAAGTATAGCATTAGAACCAGTAATCTGCATGACCAGTTTTGCCAAGCGTATCTTATTAAATTTTCAATTGAATACCACCAATACAAATAAAATCTTCCTAAAGGTGCATATAAACTTTTTTTCTGCACAACAAATGCTTACCAAAAAATACTTCAAGATCAAGCATTTTTATCAAGTGCACTTTTAAATACTCTTCATATAAATTCTGATAGCTAACGATTATCTTTTGACATAATTAAAAAGTCAATATGCTTCAAACACTCTATCAGGCTCTCAAATCCTATGCTACATTTACTTTTAACCATTACTAATAATCAAAATATTAACCTGAACAACCGCACCTGCCATATGCTAAGAATCTGGCAAATCTATTAAGTATTGCTGATAATATTAATTTATACACTAAACAATAATATGCGCAGATTTTTGTTTTATGTTTGTTTGTTCTACAATAAAAGAGTAGCAATTTCCTGTATTGCTGCGTTTCAAGTTCAAGTATTGTATCGTAAAAAGTTTATCATAAAATTTAACTCATAAAATACTCCAGTTTTTGTTAATGAAGATTTGCTTTACGTCTATAGAATCTTGTAATAATCTTCTAAAACGTTGTGATAAGAATTTGATAAACGATTCTATAACATCCTTCAAATATTCATTCATAAATAACTATAAAAACTACATAAAAAATTATCGTCACTGGTGCTAATTCTTAAATCATGTGGAGGTTAGCTTTTCAAATCTGCCACATTAACTATAAAAATTTCTGTTAAACTATTATTGAATACAAAGAAATCAACGTAGGTAATATTTTCTCGACAATTTACTCTAACTGCATAGAAAAAATCACGATTTATTTCACATCTACTATTCACAGACCGCATACGAGGCAACCCATTATAAAAATAACCGGAATAAGGAAAAAAAGCAAGGAAAGAAGCGGTCCGAAACCATTTTTACGCCCACTGACTTTTAGTTAACTGACCGGCTGCATCCCTAAATATCAAAATTCAGTTGGTGTGAAATTTCTTACATCGAAAGCGCGGGTCTGAGTCGAAAAAAAAAACTCGATTATCGGGCATATACACCGGCTTATCTCCATGTATGCAGGACTTGACACCTATGTATCGGAAAATTGACCGCGAAAAATACTTTCCGCCCGTACGCCATTGTGACGACGAATAGACGACGGCTCTCTTAAAATGATTATTTTATTTTTAGTCTTGGTGGTCGACCGAGATTATACGATGACTGAAATTAAACGTCAGTGAATTTTATTTGACTGTGATATGATTAGGTCTTGAAGGGGACGTTAGAGGGACGTGCGAAATGTTTCGTAACTGATATACAGCAACACTAACACTCAATAGAAACTTTAGCTCATATGATAGTTTAGCAAACTAAAAAGGAAATTCGGAAAAGTTGAGGACACGTTACCTTAACAATATATGGATGGATTTTGATTGAATGAAACGCTTCTATGATTATTAAGGACTGCTTGTTTTTCACACATGGATCACTTCAATCTTTGCAATTGCAGGCAACAGATTTCTACTAACTTTATAATCTCCAGACATGCAATAACTCTAGCAAATGAAGTCCCGTTGGTCTCTATTTTAGATCGATTTACTGTTGTCATAAAATGCCTACTTTTAAACTCTAGCAGTGATTTTCTTCACAAAGTATCTTATTTAAATCAGGAAGCTGACTAATAACATACCAAAACAAACGCTTCACACCAAATTCCAAAAATTTATTTTTATAAACATCTCCATATTTGTCACAAGATATATAATTAAGAAAACACACATTACTTATCGTACAATCTGATATAATCGAGACATCAATGAATCTTATCAATGGAAGTATTTTGTTGCTGTTTCAGCTAATGACTTGTATAGCTTCAATTAGAAAAGTTCAGTGTGGTTGATGGTTTTAGCTAATCCAACAGTTTTTTATCAGCATGAATATAACACGATTTATGATAAACAAACATTTGCATAAATATGCAAATATAAACCAAAAAATAAATCAAAATGAAAAAACGTAAGTGTAGTACCAAATTAACGTCAAACGCTTTCCGAAACAAATTCGGATTACGCCATAAAGCAAATTACACTAAATACATCTTTAATACATTCTTAAATTTGTAACGTGCCCATTGATAATCGCCACCGCCACGTCATCAGCTTTGATCGATGACCCCGCTGCGCTAAAGCAACTCCCATAACGTTCAACTCTAACCCCTAATCTGTTTAGCGTTGTAAAAAAGCGATTACGCCACCAGGGCCAATCAAATTAACGCATGAATCTGTAGCCTAACCCTTCACCTTAGGCGCGTGCCTTACAATATCAGGCGATAGCAAGGGATGTATCCTCTTTGAGAGGAAGAATTAAGTTCACCGAACAATGGCTGTAGCCATTTTAAAATATCGATTGACTCGGCGTTGATCCGTTAGGGTTAAATTTACAATATGTCTGCAGAATAATACTGAATCCTACACGGTTTTGTAATGGCAAATATTTATAATGATCAAGTAGGAAACTCATAATATAATCGATAATTCCTAAAATTTTAAACAGTCATTAACAGTTGACAGCTGTCAAATTTTTAAAGATTAAAAATTTTTACTAAACTCTCAAAAATACTAACTTGAAACTATTTAATCTTTTATCGAATGCACAGAAATCACAAAGTAATCAAATTTTAATACTATTACAATATTTACTTATAAATGAAATTAAACATATTCTAATCAGTAAAATAAATAAAAAGTAGACATGTCACAAACCGATACAGCTTAGTAAATACCAAATGTGGAAAAACTATAAGTGTCAAATATTTGCTTTCGTTTATTATATACATATATGAATATTTATCTTATTACTGAAGTGATATCTTTTTGTAAATAGTTATCCTATTGATATTAAGCCAATCTTCTAATTTTTACATTCATTTAAGAACGAATTACAGTTAATATCAGATGTGTAAATAATAATTCAAATCAACTTCAAACTTTTTGTATTTTACAGTAGAAAAGAATTAGCGATTCAATTATAATGTGTTTTTGTATTGGCCGTTATTAGATAGTGGTTATATTTGAATTGACGGAGCAACTCTGTTTTCAAGTTTTTCAAGAAAAATCTAAAACAAATCCACCAAAAGGAAATATAAAATGTCAAAATTTTTGTTCCAATGTAGAACAAAAGGAATATTGCTCGTATACCAAGAAAAAAGGAAAACTCTAAATACAAATCAAAATAGTCAATCATGATCAATCCTAGTTAAAAAAATAATAATAATAAAATACACAAGACTTCCAACAATTTTTTCATTGACAGCACAGCCTCTAATCTATTGTTCTCTCGTTAAATCATTTCTTTAAGCTTCACAACAAAATAGATAGGTACTCTTCATCATTATTTCATCTGTTTCTACCAAAGGTATGGTACCATCATCAATTTTAAAGAGACCGATAGCCGCTTTTATATACCAAAACATTGAACAGAACTCTTTAAAACTCATATTTCAGGATTTAATCATAATATACATTCTAGCTTTTCTCAAAATTAAGATAATGTGGCTTATTACTGTGTTCCCCCGAGCGCTTCAATTTATTTCTGGGAATATAAACAAAGGTGATGTAGAGTTTCCAGTGACATTAATTGCTACTAACATTATCACAATACTTCCAGGCCCTCCTGAAGTAACATATTCAACCTATCTAGCACTTGGGGGTGCAACCATTTTTTCTTATGTAACTTCTATTGAAACTAATTACTCTGTTTAAGATGGTTACTTTGGGCATTCTTATTGACAAATTCAAATTATGAAAGACCTCATCCACTCCTTCGCTAGAGATTTTGACATCACCTCTTTATCTCTCCTCTTTCTATGTTACAACGAAATTTATTCTGGCCACGTTTTTAAAATATTGTAATAAACTTTTTTCTACTACTTCAGAGGACATTTTTGACGTCAAAATTAAAAAGTACAGTAAGTGCTATAAGGGGCACATAGAGTAAATGCCAAAAAAGAAAACAGAAAACAAGACGATTTTCAGTAATTATTAGCTTCTATCATATCATTAATAAATAATAATCAATAGAACATCATAATACTTCCAATTTTAGAGCGAGCATCGAGTTGAAAATAAATCCCATTATAATAGCAGATTTATTTCTAAGAGACCGAAAATGCGCTGCTATTTTCCCTTCGAAAACTCGCAGTCGATATATACATATATATACGTAGGAGAGGTAATTTTTTCTCTATGAAATCGCACCGTACATGGATTGAATTTAAAGTAGCCCATA
Source organism: Holotrichia oblita (assembly GCA_023690525.1). Lineage (NCBI taxonomy): Eukaryota > Metazoa > Arthropoda > Insecta > Coleoptera > Scarabaeidae > Holotrichia > Holotrichia oblita. The sequence continues at coordinate 29,017,342 of CM043018.1, read as the reverse complement.
TTCAGATGAAACTCCCAGCTAGCATTTAAATAGTGCGGATGAGGAATTTTTGCCTCTTTGAATATGTAAAATAGCGGTCTGATTTTTAAAGTATACCTTTACGTGTCGGGAATCTACTATGTCCTTCGCATCTAACTCCCATGCCTAGAAAGAAAATTTCTTCTGAGAAAGTTACCAGCAAAAAAAAAAGTAACGTATAAATACGTGTCCCCAAAGTTCTTAATTAACATGATGCATTCCCTATCGTAAAAAGAGTTGTTTTTACATAAAACACATTGTCGCCGGTAACCGTTAAAGCGAGGACACATTTCGGATAATATCACATTGAATTAGACGATCGTATAAAAGAGATATACCCGGCACTTTGATAGTCAAATGTATTCAGATCACATTCAGCGGCACTTTGAATATCAAATCTAAAGCGACAATAAAAGTATACCACCACATTAGGGTAAAGCCCTCTTTTGAATGGTGTTCGAATAAAGTTCTCTCGGAGATTTTTGACAATTCACAAAAGGAAATGTTGTCCATTTTTTTAGCGAATTCGTTTTGAATGAGGAAGGATTGCAAATTTAGGCGTCACTTGTATTAAATTGTTTTTATTAGAAGATTTTTAAATTTTAATAACGATTAGTTATTAAAATTAAGTAATATTAGTAAATTAAAGGTATCTAATTATTATTATACCTACCTACAAATGCAATTGATACTATTTTTGCAGTAGAGGAAGAGTGCTTAAATTTTAATACGTTCTGTTGATTAACTTACAAATTATTAAATTTTAAGTGAATATGAACATTTCCTGTTAAATCGGGAACATTAAAGAAACGAATGATGTTCGATACTAAAGTTGTGTTTTTTTTAAACAATTCTATCGTATGAAGGTGAACTGTGCTCAGTAAAATTTTTTCACTTAACCTGCTGCCAGGATTTAGCCCCAACCAATTTTGAATTTATCTAGAGGAATAAGTTTTAAATGATGACATGAACGTTACTTTCAAAGGCTGCATCTTGTCGACCATATGCGTTGGTAGGCAAGTAATAGAAACGTAGTTTTTCTTAGCGATTTCTATTACATATGTATATACTTCGCATATGTCAATAATAACCGCACAAAATTAGTGTAACCGTGTCAATAGCAATTGGTTTAACATGTTAGATGAAATGTTTGAGCAATTACACGAACAAATATTGCTAGATATATCCTGAAGGATGGCAAGCTGCAATGGCCCGTGAGGGGCTCTATCCATCAATTGAATGGTGTTATGTTGGAACCAACTTTATATGTTTTTAGTAATGGCTGGTTCCCTGTTGCATAACACCATTCAATTGTGTCTTAATATATTTGCGTGGGGGAAACTCCAATCCATCTTCTTGCCGACTGCTCGACAGTGGACAGGGAGAAGCGGAGTTACTTCGGGGTCGGGCGTCTGGACGATCCTGGACTAAGAAAACTAACTCTCGACCAGGTTGCGGACTTTTTCGTCCGAGTGCAACCTGGCTAAGAGGAGTAAAACAGCACGAGGGCACAATAGGTCTTCCTTTTGGCCGAGCTTGCGTTTACGGTTCGTCTGCCCGTGCAGTCCAAAAAATATATATATATATTTGCGTGGAAAGACCAACATTGGAAACACAAAATTGCTAATTGAATTTAGACATGCCACCAAAGTTGGCGATGCACTTCTTTCTGCTTTAGTTATACCCCAGCCTGTCTTTTACCGGCCAATATGATAACACGGGCACATTTACTTTGAACAGCTGATACTTATCTTTTTCTGATATAAGTATGCAAAATAGTTACATACTCATGTACCAAAACCAACGACGCTACTGCCACCTGTAAAGAAACTACTACAAAAAACTACATGGGTATAATTTGTTGTCTACAGTGTTCTAAAACTATTACAGTGGCCTGTGGCAATATGGGTTGTGGTTTATATTGATATCTGAAATTTAACACCTATCCGAAATAATTCACTCTTCCTCTAGTTTCACCATAAACCATGAATGAGTTCAGATATATGACATATTATTCAACATTTTTGAAAGTAGTTCAACCACCATCTCATTAATCACAACCCATCTGCCATTTTTAGACCCATTCTAGAGATTATTTTGAAAATGCATAATACTATGTAGTTCTTTAAAGCCAAAATTCCAGAAAAACGTGAATTTCATGTTTGATGTAATTAAAATAATTAGCACACAATGTTGATCATATATTTGTCACATCACTCTTTATTTCCACCCTTATTTATATTCACAAAAAGGATGAAAATTAAACTTTCTTGTTTTATATTTTCTCACACTTTAGATTTACATTCTCTAAAAATATTAATTCGTCAATTTCTGTTTCAGATGGTGACGTTAATGGTGATCTTAGTGGCGACGAGCAGAGCATAAGCAGCGACCATCCTGTGGACAGGCAGGACGAGGACTCGATGGATTCGGATCGAGGCGGAGCCCTCAATTTGGTAAGTACGCAAGGAGAGAAGAGAGATTATTAAATTTTTCTTTAATATTATCGCGCCAAGCAAAACACACACACACACACACACAAATACGATGGATACGTTTAATCGAGATCCTGGTCCCTGGGGCTTGTTTGCTGCTGTAAAACTGTACTATGTTCGCTTTTCGTTTTTCTAACCTATTCGTTTCCGTCTTTCCTCATCTATGTATAGGTATAACAATGCCATGTGTATGCTATTGTATAAGGGCGATCACGCACTTTATAAATCCAAACTTCTAATCCCCAGCTGTAAAGGAATCATTGGACTATATTGGACCCCACTCCCCTGAAACAAAAGTTAAAATGTTTAAATTCTTCAGGGACGACGTGCCGTCTGACAGATTTAATCTTATTTGTTATTGAAACGCCTGTTCTACGTAATACTAACATCAGTTGTACAAGATCAATTCATTACACCCAGCAGCCATGATCTGAAGCACTGATATTGGATACCAAACATTGATTAATGATCGAATATTTATGTTCGAAATTAGTTTTTGAGAGCAATATTAACACTTGGTGATATTCAATTGTAAATTAAAAATGTTCATGATGTCAAAGTCTTTAAGAACAAAAACTAGAAAATTAAAAAGAATATATAATAAATGAAGCATTAAAATGAAACCAATATTATAGACTAACTAAATTGTACGATTGTACAATTTGCATTCTGATAATGTCTTTGGGTTAAGTTTGTAGTTTACTCTAAAATTATAAAATGAAAATGCAACAATACGACTCCATCCATTATTTTTATTACTTTTTCCAATAAAAAAGCCTTTAACTTTAATGATCTCTGCTTACAAAAAAGTTGCAATTTGCCTTTAGATATCAACATCACTAATATTAAGTAACCTTGAAATAATACATAAAACTAAAGTTATTACAGAGGTAAATGCAACTACATTCATCAGACTAGAATTTAATGAAACAATTTCAACAAAAATGATAAACATCTAAAAGGAATGTTTTTTTTTTATTGGAATCATCTAACGCCCTCACAATGTTAACCAAAAATTGGCGAAAAATATAATTTATTCCTTTAAATTAAAACTTGTTAAAAATCATACTTGTAGAAAAATCTTCATATTAGTATATTTATAACCCTAATAATTGAGAATACAGCATATGTATTTATACATGAATAGAGAAAAACTACGCTCTTCTTCCACGTGATAAAAAAAGGTACCACGAAAATAATTTAAGCGTAACGGTGATGCAATGAAAGCGTAAATTATACCAAGTTGATTATTCCAGGCCCGGGGCAACCCGCGTGAACAAGCGTATTATACTAGCCTCCGTTGTTATTAATTTAGACACAAAACTTATACATTATAACATTATTACACGTAATTTTCATATAAACCGTTTTGCGTAACCTCTTCTTCCAACAAACGTCATTTTCTATTATTATCATCATTATTAAATAGCGATTATTCTTCTTGTAGGTCACTGGTGAAAACGAAGCGCCGAATAGATCCTCGCCGAATTCGCAGGTAACTAGTTCGAGTCCCGGAGTTGGAGCGGCATTAGCAGCACTCGGCGGTCTCCTAGGAAATCCTTTACAAATGTTGGGCAGTTTGCAAGCCTTCCAGAACACTCAAAGCCTGCAGCAGTTGCAACAACTGGCACTGCTGCAGCAGAGTCATGTCTCTGGTAACCAAATAAGTCCTCAATTCTTCCTACAAAATCAAGTAAGTATCTTAAAATGAAAAGTTAATTTGAAATTTTCCTCTGTAATTACACGGAGTTTTTCTCTGATTTAATTTTTAAGGGATTTCTGCAAAGCTTCCCGAGATCTAGTCTTCCTTCTAGACCACCTCATAATATGCAGGTGTGTTTCGATGTTGGTACTGGCTGGTTTTCTATATATTTTTTTGTCTGCAAATCTATATTGTTTACGTATGCAATATTACACTGTTGTTTTATTTTGTTATGTTTGCCAGCATGTTATATTTAAAACACGCTACATATTTATATTTGACGCTCAAGAACACACAGATAAAACTCACACAGATATTAATCATTCACTATATTAACAACATATCCAACTACCAACTATATAAATTTATTTAAAAAAATGCAGCCTTTCCCGCTATAAAATGTAATGAAAACAGAAAAAATTAAATCTTTGTTCACTAGAAATGTCTAAAAATTGAAAACTATTGAAAAGAAATATTCAATACCAAAAACTGACAATGACAAATACAAAAATACGACTGCAAAACACACACCATTACATTTTAATGGAGACTAAAAATAATCGTTTTAGAGCATATTAAAGTGGATGAGATTGGCAAGAAAAATGCACGTAGGAGGTAATGTGCTCGTGAAATTTTAAAAATTGCAAGGAAGTAACGTACAAATGAGAAGGAAAAAAAACTACAATGTGAACAAAGGATAAAACCAGAATCGACAGTAATAAGTAGGCTTCATGCAAAGAAGATCCATTTGTTTGCTTAAAAAATACATATGTCGTAGTTAATCTAGTTTGAGTTATTACATGTATGTAGATCTAAGTAATACGTCTTCGTAATATGTTGTGCAAAATTAAAAAGTTAACGCCCAACAAAAACTATAAATTTTGCAAAAACACTTTCTGCATGAATCTAACATCAATTCTATTATGCAATATTCAACATATTCCAGTTTCTAAACAATTTAAAAAGTCTACCACAAATACTAGGTACTTACATTTTAGTTATTCTTAATATTGCCAAAAATATGATAGTTCGCAATTCAAAAAAATATTACTTGCAAGATCCATCAAAAAATTCAGTCGTCAAACTGCTTGCCATTGTACTGTGGCAATGTAAACATTTTTGGGCCTTTTCATAAGTTTTGGGATAACTTTTGGGATACACTGTTGTAAAAAAGGTAATCAGCGACAGTAATAGATTATTCTTTTAATTTCTCCGCCTCAACACTTAACATTTCCAAAGATTTTGATTACGTAAATTTACCACAAAAATCTTACAACATTTGGGGCTAGAAAACTACTACATTGATTGAGAATAGAGTTGCATAAATCCCGTCCTTATTTCTGAATTATCCCAGCTACAAGTTGATATTTTTCAAACAGCTACCAAACGCGTTTTGAAGCTTTCACTCACTAAAGAATTTTTTGAAAATAAAGCTAGAATGGTTAACAGAAGCCAAAACCTTGTAGCATTGTATAAATGTCATATAAAGCAAATACAATATAATGCTAGTTTGTGGTCAATGCTGTCCTCCCATTAATTTCTCTAGTACATGAAAAAATAATGTATACAGGGAGTTAAGAAACAAACTTTATACACTTAACTGGATGACAGTAGAAATAACAACAAGAACAAAAAATATAATATAATTATGTTTACAGACGGAATCATCAATTTGGATTTTCTATTAATGTTTGGACAGGCATTGTAGATGATTGCTTTACAAAAGGATTTCGTTTCCCGAATCGATTGAATGAAGGATTATACCTATTTTTTTTTACGCGAAAAGTTAAACGAGATACTCCATGATGGAGCTTACGGTTCCTGTTCGCATACACCAAATTATCCACATATTTTGGCCTTTTTGTTAGAGAGACTCGAAAGTTGTTGTTTACGTCACTAAATCACACAAGATGAGGTTTGGCAGAGAATTATACACGTCTGCTAACAACTAAAAGATCTAAAAGTTGACTGTGGTTGTGGTAAAGAAAAATTTGAATTTATTCAATCGTATCTCGAAAACAATTGCGAGCAAGTGTATTGGAATTTTTTTCATATCTCCTATCATGCAGCAAAATTTTTTTCTTGACACCTCGCATAATGTTGAATATATTGAATTTTTTTCTTAAGATAAAGATTGACGGAGCTGCAAATTGTTCTTACACAAGAGGTTTAGTTTAATTTGATCATTACAATATATCACTAACAGACACGAAATGTTCCCAGAGTGTCCCAAACAGCAAAACCTAAAATATGTTACACATATGTACACCGCGAGAGTTGCAGTGATAGCCAGACAAGCGATACAGTTTACGGAGTCATTGCAACTAAGCACCCACCACACTAAAAAAAAAAAACGTATATCATCTGCAAAACCTTTTTCTGCACGCCATAAATGATAAACACCAAAAATTTAATAAGATATCCCTGGCATCTTAAAAAAAGTGTGGAGGAAAATATTATTATTGCCAAAGCACAACTAAACTGTATTATAAGTTCAAAACAAACAACCGTAAAATATTGTTAAACAATATCTTAGAAATGTTGAGTTTTGTAACATCCGACATCCACTAGAGATCTTATATACGTCTCAAACATGTTTCAGACGTCTTGAATATATCTTGGTGCTATTTAGAACACAATATTATACACAGGCATTTACCCAACGTTGATTTTAAGTGTTTGTTTTCATTTTAGCTTTCTTATAAAGCTCTCACCCTTTCTCTCAAATCATCAAACAGTTTGTTCAAGTTGTATTTAACAAATATCTACATTAGCTGTCGTTGATTTGTAAAATTTTATTCATGCTTTTTCTTTCGTTTGTTTTTTTCCAGACCACAAAAGATCATTAACGTTATTCAAGATAATATCAATAAGTTTATTTTCATTTCTGTCTTGAATCGTTGTTTATTTCTTGAATAGCAATTGTCGGTAAAGACTCTTTAAGATACTAAATTACATATATTGAAACTTAATATTGCACAGAGAATAAATATCTCAAGTATTTTCGTTTATATCTGTCTAATCATCGTGATTATCTTAGTTAGATTTATGTTATTGATAGGTGCAATCAATCATTACTGTTTCCTTCAGGCGAATGATTAAAAAGGGGTCACCATCATTAGTGTTGTGATTTAACACTTAATCATATTACATGCCTCCCAAAATCTTTCTGTGAAACCTCATACGAATTTTTCTGAGGTTCATTCATTCGCATTACACGAAGGAATGAACACCTTACCAAAAGCATTATTTATTCTCACTTTCTATAATTACATCAACCAAACAAGCTCGCGATTGCATGATATTCGATTTTAATTTTTTTTACATAAAAAAAAGAATGACATCAAAGTAGTAACTGCATGCAAAAAAAAATAAATCCGACATCTAATACTCACGTTTTTCAGTAGAACGGTGTTTAATACTAAACACACTTTATTACGAAGTTGTCTATCAATTTTACCGAGCCAGTTTATATTACCGGATAATAATTTTAAGCCTGTTTATTCTCGCATTGCGCAACGGATGAAATTATGTTGTTCCTATATACTTCATACGCAAGATAGGCAGGTATACATTTCTAATGTCGTGTTTGCATGTTATAACTATACAATACAGAAAGAAACAAATAAAGATGCATTGAAAACGAGCGACTCCCAGCTTTAAAACCGGAGAGAACGGCGTATAATAGCGGTTGATATTTCTCAATGTTATTATATTTATTTTGAATGTAATTATAGAGAGCTTGATGCGTATAGGAAATTGAAGCCGCAGCACTAGCGCTAATAGTACTTACCTACTACCGAAACAGCAAGGACCGCTATAAAAATTATCTGTGAGCTAAAATAAGATGACGAAAAACAAATTAAATTCGGTCAAATTCTTTCTCTCTAATATTCCGATTGAATTATAACTGTCACAATTTCTAATTATATAACCGCTGATGGATTAGAACATTCTAATTTCGATCGAAAGTATTAAACAAATACTTATGCTCCTTTTCTGACGCACAAAAAAAAATACCTTAAATTCTTCTAAATGTTACAGAACGTATTTGTTTGTCGTTTTATAAATGCTGTCTCTTTAAGAAAATAAATTTCTCTGAAGCCGAAACGGACCGGATCTGTCTCGATTTAAATACAAATTAAATATGTAATGAATTACTCAACTTGAAAACTAGGTCCTTTGCAAAATGTATGACCTGCTAGGTAGCATTTTGTTGTAGTAGCTATAAGATCCGGTGTTATTTTATACATATATAAAATCAGGACCAGTAGAAGATGAATTTCTTAGGTTAGACAAACTATCAATTTAAAATATCTGCTTGTTTTTCTTTTTATATCTAAAAGGACATTTTATTTCGAGGGGACTATAGAAAACTGTATTTACCTTTATAAGTCACACTTGCAAAAAAATACTTGTTTAAACTCTATACTCAGTACTTATTTCATAAAAATAGATTAATAAGAGTATAGACTTACTTTGCGACTACATAAATCGACCCGCCCCCTCCCTTACGCTACTAATTTAATTATTTGTGGCATATCTAATGCCTTAACTATCAAAACTTATTTTATTTGTTTTTTTTTTTTATATTTCAAACAGAAAAACAACAAAAAGTATCCAAATAAGAACTGGAATTTTTCTTTGATATTATTTCCAAACGCTATATCTTGAAAAATTTATATTTCACGACGTTATCCAGAGACCTAAAAATGTCAAAAAAATGTTAACCAAAGCCATCTGCATCTATATGGGTGTAATTCAATTGACACAAAAATTGGAACCCACAGATCATGCCCACATATTTGCTCTAATTGAATTTTGGAGCACACTGCAATTAAGAATTTTGTAAAGGAAAATGTGTTCAGCAACAAAATCCATTTTTACCTTGCTGGTTATTTTGCTAAACAACGCTCCGGAAACAATTTCCGTCTGTAACCTTCGATGTGAGAAGAAATAACCACTAATAGTCAAAACGTTTCATGACGTCTACTGGAAGATTAACTCCAAAAAATGTCCAAAGTATATGGCAATATTTGCCCCACTGTAGGAAAAACAAGAAATTTATTACACAAAAATGTTCGCCTCCGTATAGTTTCCCAAACTAGAAAAGATTGTTTCCCTGAAATGAGACAGCTTTATTTGTGCATCAGGTTTAACCGCGTCTCTATTATTTTCGTGGCCAAATCGTTCGAAGCTCAAGCACACGTTTTTCTTACAATTAACACTTTCCAGACAAAAAATAATTATTACGATAACTTTACAAAATACAAGCATTAGCTTATTTCATTGTTTATTACGCTTTTTGGCTTATCTATTTTTATCATTTTTTATACTAGAACATTTAACTTAATCATTTCAACCAATTTCTTAGGTCCAACAAATCGCACAAGCTGCTCAACAATATCAACAACTCCAAAAAGCCCAGCAACAACAACATCAGCAGCAGCAACAACAGCAACACCAACAACAACAGCAGCAACCACAACAAACTCAACAACCACCACAGAATACTAATCAACACAACACCAGCATACCGCCCAACAGTCAAATTCCTCAGACGCAGTCGACACCCCCAATAATTCACACATACCGGCCAGTCTCCTAACACCAAACACCCCTAGTTCGGCACCGTTAACTCCTCAATACGTCAAAAATCCTACAAGACTTCTCGAACCATCTCCAGATGAAACCACAGATTTAGAAGAGTTAGAGCAATTCGCTAAGACCTTCAAACAACGAAGGATTAAATTAGGTTAGTTTCACTTAAGAAATTATAGAACAAATTTAGAATCATTTTTGAAGATTTTGTTTTAAATTTAACAAATTTATTAATAACGTAAATATTCTTTAAACTAAAACAAGATTACCGTATTTTTCTCTTTTACAGGTTTTACCCAAGGCGATGTAGGTCTAGCAATGGGAAAACTTTACGGAAACGACTTCTCACAAACAACGATATCACGATTCGAAGCGTTAAACTTAAGTTTCAAAAACATGTGCAAGTTAAAACCTCTCTTGCAAAAGTGGCTCGAAGATGCGGACAACACCCTGCAGAACCCTGGCGGCACCTTCACCAGTCCCTTGTCGACGCCCGAAACTATAGGTCGAAGGCGCAAGAAGCGTACTTCCATAGAGACAAGTGTCCGTGTCGCCCTCGAGAAAGCCTTCGTCAGCAATCCGAAACCCACCTCCGAAGAGATATCCATGTTAGCAGACGGCCTATGCATGGAGAAGGAAGTCGTTCGAGTATGGTTTTGTAATCGGAGACAGAAGGAGAAGAGAATCAATCCGCCGGCGGCAGCATTAGGTTCACCGTGCTCCGTAGCCAACACAAATGGTGCTATGTTCGCAATCGCGAGTTCCCTAGCCCCGAGTCCTCTATCGCTAGTGACCTCTAGTGGACACAATTTTAACCCTAACGTAATGGTCAAGCAGGAATGACCACACGTTAACTTTTTCGCTGATCACTATATAGATTAATATATCCTCGTTGTATATTATACAAATTGTGTTGTGCAATGATGACGAAAGAAGAGAACCTTTTTTAACAATTTAATTATTTTTATTGTCGGTAATGAGCGGACAATGTATATGAAGAGAAACGGTGGCCATTGTATGTAAACTATTATTGTAATAATTGTAATGATACTGTAAATTACGTTATAACAAATCAAAGATGATTTTGGAATTTAAATATGTAGCCAACAAAAAAATGAAAACCTAATAGGAAATTGGGATTTTAAAGAATGTATAAAACTAAACGTGAACTATGGGAATTTTTAATTATTCATATAGGTATTATTTTATTATTTTTATTGTGATTGGTTTTTAAAAACTTTTTATTTAAAGAAAGAAAATATAACTTCCTTCTGACAGTAAATTCCTTAAAAAATAAACACAATAACAATTTATATAAAAGATCTGACACTGCCTTCCTAGGTTAATTCCTAATGCATCCTTTGCATCTTTTGCAGCTCTTTCGCTTAAAAAGTTCCACTGAACAAGAATAGTTCGACTTTTTGCTTTTAAATTAAGTGACATTTTATTTCATTTATACACCGTGAGCAGTAACAATTGATTGATCTGAAGTTGTAGCAATCAATTAACTCTTCTTCATGCAAAAAAAAATCCAATTTCCTATTAAGCTGAATCTGCAATTATATAGCGAGGTAAACGTATTTTGTAAATAAAACAAAATATTTTCGAAAGATTATGTTCTATATTTTAAAATCGTGAATCACTACATATTATAATTACATATTTCTTTATTTAATTTATTCCATTATGTTTTTCGCGCGTTTACTAGTAATTATTAGAGTGGGTTATTAATTTATTATATCACTTAACATTGTTGCAAGTACGACATACATTATTCCAACAGTCTTCCAGTTCCTATTCATATATTTATTAGTTATTATCAAAAGTGCATACATCGAGCCTCATTTTTTAATGTTTAAATGGAAAAGGCAGGAATAAAACGTTGTAAGTGTTAAGGTATTTGTGGAATATATTATCACATACAAAAGGATTATTTGGAAACATGTTTACCCCAAATAGAGTCTAAAATACTTGTAACTATTATTGACAGTAGATGTTTGACAAATTTAATTGATATTATCACGATTTTCACTGAAATTACCAATAAAATATGTTTAAAACTATGAAGTTTTTTTTTGTTTCTAATTTTTCAAACATCTATTGTACATTTTTTATCTCATCCCGGTATTAACTCGTCATTTTTTTTGTATTTTATCGTTATGTATTATTATTTAATATATAAAAACATATATTTATGTACATATATGACAGGAAAACACTTGAAAGAATCAAATAGAATCTATATATCATTTTAGATGCTATTCGAAACGTTCTTTATCAAAAAATTGAGGAATTCGATAAATGAGAAAAGAAAAACGTTGCAGAGTAAGTTAAGATAATTATATTTAGTGATATTAATTTTAAATTCTTTGAGCTTAGCAATCTTAGTTTTATTTATTTATAAAGTAACATTTTTGAGTATAACAGATTATTTTTTTACCGTATACAGATATTAGATGCAACTTATTAGAATTAGATATAGAAATATACGTGAAATGTTAGATAAATTAATAATTGAAATAAAGTATGTCTTTTTACTGAAATTTAATTTGTTTTCGATGTAGTTTTCTTTTTGTGTTATTTGTTTCAGTAATTATTTATCATCGAATCAATTTTTATAAACTACAAAGGCAACGAATCTGTTCACATTCACCGTTCATAGAGGAATACGCCAGTTTTATTCTTGACAATTGAAGTTGGTTAGTAAATCCAGATTTTGTTTTAAGCAATGCCCATTCATTGGCATTTCAGTCTGAAGTAAATTTTAAAAAGAGCATGGTATTGATGTATTGCATTCTTTTAAACTGTTCTGCAAGAAAAAAGTGGATCATTAAGAACATTGTTAATTTAATGGATATCCAATTAATTAAAAAGTTAATAAAAAGTTTCATCGTCCATAACACATTAAACACATTTTATCATATGCTGTGTGAAAAATTAGGAACTCAAGATTTGCAAACATTTTTTCTAATCTACTACGAACTGTTTGAACTTTAAAACCATTTAACTAAACTTTCTTTGGTGCGCACGACAAATAATGTTGATATATCTTTGTGCCATTGTTATATTTTTTATATTTAGAACTGTTTTCACTATTCTTTCTTAATTCTTTTGATTTAACATAATTTTCGTATTAAAGCACTCAGTTGTGCAATTCATGTAAAATTTTTTAATTTATTTCCAGTCGGTTATTTTTCTGGAACAATTGCTTGTTAGGCAGTACCTTGATAATCAGCCAACACAATAGTACGATTTTTTAACCAATTTGTTACTTGTAATACTATACTTAGAATTCTGAAACTCCAAAATTCTTGAACCTAGTTTAAACTATTTGATGTAGCGGATTTTTTAAATCGTTCCTGGTCATTTGTTTTGGTTATTTTGGATGTTGAATACAGTACTCTTTCGTTATAATACAAACATATGAAATTTTTCGTAAGCAGAGTGCCTCTGTTATTGAACTGTGTTTGTTATGTTGTTAAAGATGTAGAAATGATTCTAATCTGATCTTATTAAGATTAAAACAAGTAATACTTTCGACAAACAAAATTAAATGAACGAAAATGCTTTGAGAAGAGTATCATCATCCCAAAATAAGCAAAACAATTATTCAAGAAAGTAGTAGTACTCTCGAAGTACTCTCCACCATTGTTACCGTTCAATACCTTCCAACTAGTTACAAATAGTGCATGTCTTGCCATTTCTTTTTTGGATGAAAGATTGTAACATCTCTGGTAAATCATTGTTCCTTTAATTTACTCTTGATTAAAAGAAAAAATAGTAAATCATAGAGAACAGTAATGGGAATTTTCAAGTATTTAGAATACTTTAATTAATGGTGCTTGACAGTAACTTTCATACTTGATGTTGGATAGTTTTATTTTTCATGATCCATACACAAAATATTCGAAGTAAACTCCTCTAAATCATTAACAACCTAAACGTAATTATCTTAACACTTGTAGGTTTTATGAAAACAATTGGAGTAAAGGACGTTTCGAATAATAAAATGGAGCATACACTAAGCCATCATCAGTATACACATAAATATATCTATACATATAGTAATTAACATATGGCGTTCATTTGTCAAGCAGGGTCTCATAATTATATATTTGAATGACCGTCACATGTTGATACCTTGTAAAATAAGAATTGTAGATAGGATTGCTATAATATATAAATACTATATAAATATGTGTTATCGACAGAAGAGGTGAATTGTAAAGTCACATCAATTGATTAAAAAAAATGTATAACAGAAACATTTTAGTATATAGTTATTTGTTTAGTAAGAATATGAAACAAAACGGTAGTGTTGTATATGAATTTTTATTAATTGTATTATTCTTAATTATTACAAAGTTTGTCTTTATTAAGAACACACACGCATAACATTGTATATGTATTCAATGTATATAAATAATCGAATTTAGTGGTTCTGTTGTAATAAGGAGGACCAAAAATATATAGAGAGCGCGAAAAAAATGTTAGATAGCGATAAACATGCAAACGAAAGAAAAACTTTAAAGTTCCTAATTATATTTGAAATTATCGTATATTGTTGATATTAATGAAACAGTATCATTAATAAGTATTCATTTTTTAATTATTATTTTTTATTTTAATAAAACTTTTTTTGTTTTTTTTTCTTTGGATTACTTTTATTATGACTCTTTCTTCTTTTCGCATTTTTTACTAGACTGATGTATTATATTATTTTATTATGTTATATAACATAGTAGACCTGACATGTGTTGTAGAAACGTCATCGAGAATAGGGTCCCCGAAGACATATTTTTTGGTCACTTATTATTTTTATACACACATATATTATTGCGTAAGTATCATTATATTAAATTATTATTTTGAAAATATTTATAGCGAAAAAACAACTACATTAGTTGTGATTTTATATGTATTTGATTTTTGTCTCGCGTACGTAACTACATATATCAAATACAGTGTATTTTATGATGAAAATTTCCTGCCATTTTAAGCTTCTTTGTGTTCTAAATCTACTTTCTATTAATACCCACATTCCGGAAGAAATTATTTTCAATAAAGTGAAATATAGAAATAACGATTAAAATGTTAAATATTGCAACAGCCAACAACTAATTAATAAATGGCTAGTACACAAAATATAGTAAATGTTTTAGACTCTGTCATCTGAGGGTTGTACAAATATTGTATCGGAATGTGCCTTTGTCACAGTTTGTAGTTGTTTATGCACTGAAGCGTCTCAATGAGCTAATCCAACAAGTTGTTGTTTATTTCTTTCCTACATGGCAAAACAGCAATATCGCAGATAGAAATTTACTATGCAATTAAATCTGTACGAATCATTTTACCAGCCATTTATTAGTTTCATCGCTGATAGACTATAAGATTGAGTGCTTTTTAATTTATTGCGATATTTATCCAGCAATGTGATTGTCTTATTAAATTTTAACTAGTTTTAGAACACAGAAGTACTACTTGGAGTGGATTAAAACAAAATCTTCTTAAGTTTGCTTATACATTTACCATATTAAATTAGTGTTGACGTATTGTCAAACAATTTTATCTTTATCACAATGCTAAACGCTTAAACCACTAAAATTTAAATAATGATTTTTAAATCCGCCAATTTATGTATATCCAAATCTGATATTTGCGAAACTAATCATCATAAAACGCACTGTAAATTATAAATTTTAAATATGTTAACTACACTAACTCAGGAGCTCAATCTACGATGATTAACATATTTTAAATTTTATAAGAAACCCAAGTAAATATGCATTAGACGTTCAAAATTTATAATAAGATTCAACATTTTATTAAATTGTATATGTACAGAATTTGTTCAAGATATTGGGTTAGCTTAAGATTTTCGAATGCGATTATTCAAGTGGTAATATAATAATATTGTAATATATATTTCCTCATTGCCAATGGAATGCAGAACTTCCAGCATAGTTGCTTAAACTAACATTTTAATGACGTCTTAAAGTGATCCTTAGCGTCAATAACATTAACTCCTTTCTATTTTAAATAAAACACCTTGCAGTTACAACTAATTTTATTTCGTTTTGTGAAGAGTAATATAATGGCCGTTTTATTTGGATTCGTTTGCGGGAATTCATTAACGACATTTCAAGATACTATTTGTTTAAGCCTGTATGTCCTGTCACATGAAATTTTTTATAAAAACAAGAAACAAATATTACAGTCTAATTAGAGTAAGTTCAGAACACTAAACACTTTAACCCCCACTAAACACCAAAAACTTTTAACTGCACACCGACGAGCAAAGCTGTCACTATCAAGGCGATAATATTATTATACATTATCGCCTTGATAATGGCAGCTTTGCTATCGAAACCCGTCGGTGTTTAGTTGAAAGTTTTTGGTGTTTAGTGAGTTGAAGTGTTTAGTCTTCTTCATGCCACGAGATCCCAGTAGGTTCAATTATATTTTTTAGAATTACTACTGCCACCCCTTAGGAGTTGGAGGTTGTGATGCCTGGACTTTGAGTCCAATGCAGGACTTCATAACGGTCCTGTTTCTTTGTAAAATTCGGCCAGTACACCCTCCGCGTCCTCCTCCTCCACCATTTTCCCGTCATAGCATCACTATTATATTGTTTTCATTTTGGTTGTATTTTTGACTTCTTGACGTACCTCATGAACAGTTACGAGGACTTCAAGTCATAGCTCATATTCTCTTTTTATGCAAATATATAAATATATGTGGAATTTCTGTTCATAAGCTCTTAATTAACTCGTCTTCTAATAACTAAATATATTTTTGTGTACTATGTAAGCTCTTTACAAACGCCATATCTAAAATTCAAAATATCAAACGATACGAGCATTTGTTTGAATCTATGTTGGTGATCTAACTTCCTATAAAATGATTAAGATGTGTAATTATTATGTTTTTTGTAAGTGTGATACTTCTATTGATTCCATCCATTAATCACACCCTAAAATCCACATTACTCAGCTGCATATTTTTGTACTCCATCATATAACTAGGAAGACACGATCAATCTCTTTGAACTGTGCCGCCTACCAACGTTTTTTCTATTTTCAATTTTTCTAATAAAGCTACTCACATGAAATAGTTATGCTTCGACTAACTTTCAATTAGATCGAGCAGCACTCTTTCTCCCAATCCAAAAAAACAAACATTTTTGTTTTGCTACTTCATATTTTCCTTAGTATACTTTGAATTTTTTGATGTAACCTTACTAGTCAGCAATACACTTCAATTTTCATCCTCTTTTTGTTTATTTTTAAGATTGGCATATTTTTTATACATTGGTGACGTTCAGGAACAAGTAAAAGCCAACAAGGTTATAGGTACTTTCAGTTCCTTCATCCAAAACATTATAGAAACTCGGTGCTACTTTTTGTACAAACTCGTTGGACTATAGTAGTCGGTTTAAAAGATAACCTATTAAGATATTAACAGATTGTAAAAGTGGCAGGATAGTATAGAGTAAAGAAACAAACTGTGGGACCGATTAAAATAATCAATATGGCTGTTAATACAATGGCCTGTGTCTTTGAAAAATTTTTTTTTTTAATATTATCACATGCTTGCCTTTGAATAAATCATCTCGAAAATTATAAGCTATCCCCTCATTTATTGAAAATAAATGTTCACAGATTAAGTTTACATTCTAATTCTAATTGATATCTTTACTATAGCGGAAGATATATTCGTATAATTATTTTGAATGGCTTATTACAACAAATTCGATCAATAACAAGAAATAACTTCATATCGTTAATTTTAATAAGTTTAGATATGTTTCATGTAAAATCATCAAACCACACATTGCTTTATAATTATTATATATGATTTTCAAAATAACGAAAATGAAGTACCGTTTAACTTTAGACTAATTTGTACCGATAAGCCGTTGAGAAATTATACAAACTATTGTTGGAGATACGATTACTGTTAAAAAAAAATAACATATACATATCCTATATTAATAAAGTAGTAGACTTAAAAACTAAATATCAAAAAAAAAGGAAACGCCTTTTCCTATTCCAGTTTCGTTTCGTAATCTTGTGGACATTTGCAAACAATCTGCATCATATCATGTGAATTTTAGATAGTATACTTACATATAACTATACATACATACTACATTTACATGTAGAAACTTTTAATTGTACTGTTGTATAAAAGAAAATATAAAAGATGATAACGAAAGAAAACAATAAAACATTTTCGTAGTCGTATTATTAAGTTTAAATGTTTATAAACACTTCCGATATAGAGATACATAATATAATATAGAAATCAAGAGTAAAAATTAGGTATATGTGTGTAGTATAAATGTGTTAAAATCAAATGCATGTTCGAACAAGTCTAATACTATCTGGAAACAACGTCGAAGAAAAAAATTACAGCATCAGAAAGAATATTGACTTGTTCACCATTGCACTTGTGTTAGATTTATTAACTAAACGGTACTGCAAATACTCCAAAAAGATTGTATAAATCTAATCAAGCGAGTAATAAATATTTGTAATTTTAGTGTATACTTAACTGATGTGTATAAGACCCTATTCTGAAGTGTAACATAATATTTGGCGGTCTAGGCAATAATATGTACATTATTTTCATTAAAGAAATGGATTCATACTATGTAGTGTTTTATTTTCTTAAAATATAATTTCCTACAAAGCAGCTACAGCAATTAAAATAAAATTAATTTATTTAGAGCATTACCTTTATGAAGTTACAATTGACCACTTTTATCCAAAATTGCAGATTTTCGCAACCGGGACGAGACTGGTTTGTCCTCCCTCAGACTCGATGAATGTATCGGCAAGAGTAAACCAGTTAACATTTATGTGAAACTAAAATTAGCGTTTATTAATTCGACTAAATTTTACCTACTTAACTATTTTTGGATTAAATTTTGTATTTGCTACTACAAATATTTAATTTTACTAAAAACTAAAATATATTTTATTTACATTTTTAACAAGTTTATGGTCACAATAGTTAGGCAGTGATGTGGGAGAGACGATAAATTTTTCTCGGAGAATTGTGTTTCGGTCAATCTATCATTTGTTGTAGGGAGTGTTTAACAGTGCAGTAATATAAACGAGGAGGTAGTGCTGTAACAAGACCATTGAACACATTTACACACACAATCACTACAGAGCAACAGTTACACGTTAGTCAGACAAGCAATTCAGCTTAAGAAGCCTTGCAACTAGCACCCACCACAAATTAAAAAAATTTAAAAAAATGCCAAATCTTGAAAACTATTTATCTATTAATGCTACTTATAAACTTCGAAAAAACGAAAACCAAGCACTTAGTTTAGTTCATATATAAATACTAATAAAATTGAGGCTAAGTATGATATAATAAATAATTAAAATCTAAGTTATTTTGCTTTTCTTCAGAAACAAAGCTTTTTAGTAAACTAGTTTCACGTTTCTCAACCCTTCTTTTTGTTTTACTTAATATTTTTTGTTCTTGAGTCTCCTTTTCCCTAATTTGATTTGGATGTTCAAGCATTACTGGGGCTATTTCAGATTTTAAATAAATAACCTTTACAAACATTGTAATAATCTAGGTAAACTTCGTCAAATTCGCCAACTCTTCCAAAAATACTATACGCAATATGCAATTCTGTATTCAATACACTGTAGAAAATAACAAGTAGGTATAGCATAAGTACAACTTCTGATGAAGTTTCTAGAAGTTAAAATTAGTTAAGGCGAGAGAAATTATCTGCGTTATTGAAGCTGAAAGAGCGGTTGATTTAAAGTAATCTAATCTGGAAAAAACGCAGTGAGGCAAAAAATTTTATCTATTATAATTTGTATCTCTCCGTGAAAATTAATACACACACACATTTATACAGTACTCTCATACTTTATTTACGTATCAGGATGTAGTCATTAACCGTTATTAATGCGGACCGAAAACTCATGATGATATGCAAATTTCACGATCACACACATACTAAATATACTATAAATATCTACCTAGCTATGAAAGAAACGATTCTGAAAACAAATTTTATTTTTTAACGTAAGAACTATTAACACTAACACGCTTATTCCACTATTATTCCCTTATTTTTTTACTAATTCTATACGTTCGAAAAAGAATTTTTGGTAATTCCGCAAAATACGATCCTATAGCGTTTTCCACATCTTAATTCTATGAAAATCGACGCCCTCTTAAGCGTTTTTTGAGTTTTGGAAAGAGATAAGAGTCGTAGACACCAGAACTGTAGGCTTTTTTTTTTTGAGTATAGTCGTGCTTCATTTCTTAATTATGTCTTTAGAGACATTTCTTATTATTGTAGTCCCCTTTTTCATATACTAAATTAAGGGAATCCCGTCCACGTCTCAGAAAACTATGGCCATCAATTTTTCCACAGAAAATTGTATTTGCCTTCTTTGGTGATGAAGAGCCAATGAGCCAGAAGAAAGAGACAATGATAGCGATAATTCGTTTTCTTCACTAATATCAGATTAAAAACTGAAATAGTCTATAAAATAAAATATTGTTATATTTAATTTGTACTGTGTTGCTTATTATGTATTATATTACACACAATGTTATCTAGAATGATATTTCAAGTTTTTTTCAACAAATAAATTAAATTACATCTATTTTCTAGACAAATATGTATTATTTATAATGCAAAATTTTTGTATATAAAGTATCTGACAATAACATTTATTTACTTTCACAATGTTGTACGTACCTACTACATTTAATGACGTAGCTGTTCAAATTTAATTTTGCCGCGTAAAATTCATTTTACTATTTATTTGTTATTTGTAATTTGGGCTGAAGGTCTGTTCAGAATTTTGAACATTTTGAATATTTTGACGTGCAAATTCTTACTCAATCAGAGCGACCTATGAGCTAAAAACCAAAACTATAGATACCTATATAGATTCCCCAAGATTTCCTGACGTTTTTCTTTTTTCCAACTTCCAAGTTATAGGTGCTGATATCTGTTGACAAAAATAACTACTATATGTTGATAAAGCGGAACACTGCAAGACAAAAACTGTAATTCAAGTGTTAAATTATTTTAAAATTTATATACAGTAAAGATAATAGATAAGTTTGTTAACGCAGTTTAGATTTATAATTTATACAACTCTATTCGTCTCTATTGTTTCTGAATGTGAATAAAAGTGGATTATACGTATTGATCTGTCACTATTCTGTCACTTATGAATATAAAAATATAAAATTTTGTCTTCTAAACGTCTTTTTTAATGTTGTTTTAATTATAAATCGCAGGGATGGAATAATTCTTTTATATCGTCGTTATATGTATAAAATATGCACTTTTTCATCAAAAAATGTGACCAGTAATACAAAATTGAACCATATTCTACATGTATTTTATGGTCTAATTTTGTAAACCCAGCAACCCAGCACTCTGTTTTGAAAAGTCAATTGCGTTGAACGAGTTCAATGCTATTGTTCCTATAGCTAATTATTGAATATTCGAACAATACTTTTATAATTATATTATTACTTCTCGAGATACGCATATACGGTATGTTTTGTTTAAACTTCTACGTATTTACCCACCACTAAAGTTGGCACAGAACAGAATTTATGAATACAATACCAAATGCTATTTTGACAGTTCCAGAAGAATAACAGCGATTTACCCAAGTTGTCTTCGGATGTTTTTATTAAAATGTAAGTCGTTTATATAGCAAAACTAGTAAAGTAAATTTCCAATGATCCTGTCGCAAAATTCCACCGTTCAATCAGTACCTAGTCTAGTTTCTAATTTGCGTCTATGTACTTTATTTTTAGAATAAATATGGAAGAGAGTAACATGTCAGAGAGTGACGTTGTCATAGATAAAGAAAACGACGATGAGAATACGGATTGTGAACCCGTGGAAAACGCGAAGCGATTGAAGACTGACAGTGATTCTAACACAGAGAAATCAGATGAATCGAGCAGTAAAGAGTCGACAGGCGAAAGCCTGTACACCTTATTTGAATGTGCCAGCACGAGTAATAGCGATAGTGGTTTTTTAGGGTTCCCTAAAACAAAGAATGCAAAAAATAGGAATTACAGAAATAAAAGTAAAGATGAAGATGAGAATGAAGAAAATGACAGGTAAGACATCCATTTGACATTTAAAATGACAACCTGTACTTTTGTTCGCAATTATTCCAAATAATATCGATTATGGCATATTCAATATATGTATTTATTTAAATATTTTAAGAAGCACCTTATTCTTATTGATTTTCAGTACACCACAAGAAGAACCAAATAATACAACCAACAGATCTCCTCAAAGTAACAGCTCTAACGTGTTCGATGCAACCTCTGAGTTATCGGACACTAGCGACTATCTTGATAATTCATTTGTGATAAATGATAGTGACTCAAAGTGTGATGATGAACCGGCTGTGTTAAAAAAACAGAAACCAAACCATAAGTGGTTTCTGGTCAAAGAAGTTGTAAATAGGCAATTAGGCAATTCGAACAATCTAAATCCCGACCTGTTTTATTCACGTTGCTATGGCTCGTTGCACTGCGTCCAGCGTCTAGAATTAATGTACAAATTGGAAAATCATAAGGGTTGTGTTAACAGTTTGAACTTCCATCCAGATGGATCATTGTTAGCTAGTGGATCAGATGACCTGAAAGTAGTTGTTTGGGATTGGAAATGCGGGAAAAGTTTGTTATCGTTCGAGACAAAACATAGAAGTAATGTGTTTCAAAGTAAATTTTTACCATTGGGGGAGATTTACATATCGCAACGTGCGCAAGAGATGGACAAGTCCGATTAGCTCAAGTATCTGTTCAAGAAGGATTGAGAAGTAGCAGAAAATTAGGATCACATAGAGGGCCCTGCCATAAGTTAGCTGTTCTCAAAGATCAACCGCAAGTAATTTTAAGTGCTGGGGAAGATGGGATTATTTTTAGGCATGATTTAAGAAATTCAAAACCTGAAAGGTAGGTTAATTTCAATATTTGACTGATAAAACATATATTTGAAATTACACATATGCACAGACATATATTTAATTTCAACTGATAAATTTTGGGAGATAACAAATAGGAACGAGATAAATTTTTCTTAGAAGAAAGATTTCCTCTTTATACAATGTCCTATTGGAATGTTTAATCGTGATAGTCTGTCAATAAATTCGAAAAATTGCGCAGCAAGTGTTGCACGGTAGTCAGACAAGTAATACAACTTGAGAAACCACTGCAACTAGCACTTATCACAGATTAAAAAAAAATCTATATTCCATTTTATTCTTGAATAAAATGCGTCGCAAAGATGAAAACAGTAACAAATTCAGATTTTACTTTGTAGAGTAACAAATGTGAAACGTGGCGAAAGTGAATTAGAATTGTATAGCATAAATTCACATCCGCTTAATTCCAATGAGTTTTGCGTTGGTGGACGAGATCAAATGGTAAGGACGTACGACCAGAGGAAGACCGGTTCGGGTGTTCCTCCGCTTAAACTTTATTGTCCGTTTAAGGTAATACGATTACACTTTACCCATAGATATAATCTGTTCGTATCAATATCACAAACTTCTGTAATTGCGTTTTAATTTGCAGAAATTTACGAATTACATGTCATATCACGTTACCTGCGCTCTATATAATCACAACGGTTCCGAAATACTCGCTTCCTATAACGACGAAGATATTTACTTGTTCGATGTGAACGGCGAAGAGCACACATTCGTTCATCAGTACATGGGACATAGGAACGGAGCGACAATCAAGGGTGTCAATTTCTTTGGACCCAATTCAGAATATATCGTTAGCGGGTCTGATTGCGGTAACGTCTTCTTTTGGGATAGAAACACAGAAGCTATTGTGCAATGGTTCTTAGCGGATGATAATGGAGTTGTAAGTATATAACCATTAATGTGGCGAAAAATAAATTCTGAAATTGATGCGGTATAATACTACAAAATATCAGCTGCCAAACAAAAATCATAAATATTTTATGCAATTGTTCAAAATGTTGCATTATTAGGACAGAAAAAAAAAAAAAATTCATTACTAATTACATATTTGGTATATTTAAATAATTTTATAGATATATTTTTTCAGGTTAATTGTTTGGAACCACATCCACAAGTGCCGTACCTCTGCACAAGCGGCTTAGACTGGGACATCAAAGTGTGGGTCCCATCCTTCGAATCCGAGCCTGCGCTCCACGGCTTGGCCGACACGGTTATCGAAAATGTAAGTGACAGATCGCGGTGGGCGTATACACCAGACATAAATGACAATGACAGTCAAATGCTTTGGATGCTCTGGAGACATCTGAGTAGTCGCGACAGAACGCGGGTTAGTATGACTTATTATGCGCGATTCGTTAAGTAATACCAACATTGTACACCCTCTACTCCCGCATTTATGTTTTACCATGTCTTTTACTATCCAACGTTACAATCCACCCTCAACAATGTTGATATAACACTTATACCGGTCACTTACTTTTTGCCTGATAAAGTCAATGCAATACAGGTAAACTTTTTTCTTTTATTAATATAGATTATACGAAAAAGCTTTCACTTTATTTTTATTTCAGTTTTGACGTTTAGACTATTAATAAAATGCATCCAATGTTACTTGCATAATAACATTATTTCTACAGGGTTCGACAGAGAAATTGGATTATTTTAAAATGACAATAACGGTAGATATAAAGAACATACGATGATATATTACTCCCTTAAAAAAATCTTGATCTCTTGTTGACGTCATATTTATAACGATAACACTAAAATCTGTCCTATTAAAAAGGCTAATTGACGTATTCGCACATTTTTTTCTTAAATGGTTTTAGAAATTATTTGCGCTTTTGCAGAATCCTGTATATACAGTAGTGTCCAAAACAAAAATAGGGACAAGTTTTACTGATTTATTAAATTCTCTTTTTGTTTTTTTAAATTAATTGTACAAGAGCGCAGTATCTTTATTAGTGGTAATAGTGTGTACATCTACTGATATTGAAGCTATAGCTTGCATTTTGAAGGGAAACCCCAAATACCGGAATAACAGTTGCTATAAAATAAACACAGACAGTTTAAGTGCTTAGGATTTTAATTTTATAGCTAACTATGGGACTCGCTGAATATTGTACTAAAGAAGAACGGCATATTATTTTTTTTTAACATAACCAAAACGGTAATACATACAAAAACATAGCGAATATTTTAGTCTGTTCACGTAATACGGTATTTAGTGTGCAGAGCCAGCTTACTCGATTAAGCCGCCTGAAATACTCCTGCAGACAATAAAAAAATTGTGTTTTTAAGTAGGCTTTGAGCTTTTCTTTAATTTGAGACCATATACAGGTCTTTAATTCTTTGGGTAAAGTGTTGTATATTCGAAAACTAGTTGTGATGTATGAAGCACGGAATTTACTTCATCTACGCAAGTCATGTCTTATAAACCCCGGATATCTAGTTCCGTAATAATGCGAGGCCGAATTTGTTAGGAATCTATGGAGGTTTACTGTGAAATGAAAACAAAAGACGGACAACAACGCAATAGACAAAAAAACTATTTCCCAGGCAGATACAATAGATTTTGTAGAAAAAAATCCTTTTGCTGCATCAAACAAGTATTGATACCCTTACTATTAGAAGGCAATATATACAAAACAATTTAAAAATGAGGTTATATTAATGCAATGATCTTCCCAGTCGCCCGGCTCCATTGAGCATCTACGTATGTGTTGTTAAAAAAGCAATTTATGGTACAGGTACGAAAAATAAAGAAGAACTGGTAGGCAGCGCAGGAATCTTGGCGATTTATATAAATTAATCAAGTGTTAGTAAATAAAAGCAGGACTACTAAATAGTGCACATCCTATTTTGGCATATTTACTAGATATTTAACGATGAATATTTTTAAATAGACTTTTAATGTCTTGTGTATTGAAAATGGTGATTGGTAATTTTTAGGAAAAAATCCTAAATCACTGATATTGACTTGTATATTTGCTACCCACGTCTCTATATAAATATTGTTTTGTACCTAATCATTGTATGTACATACAGAATCGTTCTTGCAAAGCATTTATTCTCATATGTATGATAGCTTGAATATACAGTACTAATCAAACCTTTTTCAGAGCAGAGCATATCATGCAGATTGCTTTGTGAAACATGGGCGTTTGTAAAAGATGCTGGGAACTATTTTATTGTATTTGTAATACAATTCGATAAAAGATAACAAAACAGCTGCAAGGAACCGATAATTCCATCATGGAATGTCCCACATTAACAAATCTGATAAGCTCACTACTTTCTCGTTTAAAGAACCATGATAGCATAATACACAATGCTGACAGTTATACACAATTTTAAGAAAAGTTTCTGGCATTGAATGTAATATGTTGAATTGCAAGGTATCTTCGCAGAAGAAGACAAGACACAAAAATTCTTTCGCTGAGAGATTTGAAAACTTTCTTTTAGAAAAAAATGTACGTTAAATCTGCGTAAATATCTGTACTTTTATTTTCTTTGATTATAGAAAACTTATATTTGAGCTCTTCTGAGATTATCATAGAGAAATGATGATAAACAGAAAATGTTACTCGACCAGATCATCGAAATTTTAAATGAATCAAATTATTTATTATTGGTACGTTGCGAACAAAATTCACGATTTTCGTAAAAAACATAAAAAATAAACAATGTACCAAGTACACCTTGTTAAAACTTCCAATTTCTCTGCCGAACCTTGTAGTACAGTTTTTAATACAGTGTATACATTCTGTGTGATTAAGTAATATTACTAATTTTTTAATTTATCTAATCAGTTCATAATGACAAATTTTGTACCAGCTAGCTGATATAATTCACATTAATTGAACTAATTTTATTACTTAATCATCTTCAGCACTAAAATTTATTAGCCATAATCTATAGAATTAAAATTATAGATTTTGTAGTAGTGGTAAGTATAAAAAAGTGAACTGTCCATTTTAAGAATTTCGTTTCGCATGATGGTAAGTTAGTCATGTTTCTAATAATTCAATTACTGATTTCTTGTATACATTAGTATAAAAAATTATAATTTCAATTTGAATCCTTACTTCATCACATATGCAAAAAATCATATACTGCTCACGGAAAAAGATAAATTACTTGATACTATAATTTGTTTTCATAACACTGTATTCTCAAAAACCACTTGCATTATCAAACAACATTTAACCAACCTAATGTACTACACATACATACTTCAGATTTACGGTAATCGTATGAAAGTGATGAGAATTGATAAGATTCAAAAATAATTATACTAATATTTGCTATTTAATAGATAGCGGGCAACCAATGGTATTTTTAATGTGACAATACAATTCCAGAGAAACTTCACCGAACAACTTTGGACCGATCTTAGTTCAGAAAATTCCCGAAGTACCTCTGAAATTTCAGATAGCGATTCCGACAATGATTCGGACGGTCCACCCGGATGCACTACGTCATAGGCAACGACCACACCTCCTCTCCTTTAAATAGTATTTTATTACTCGCATATATTTTTAAATTATAGATATATATACATATGTTAAATTTACGTTATTTTCAGTTATTGTACTGCAATTATTGGATTTACAATTAACCTGAATTATATTTTATTATTTATCTTGATGGAGTTCTATTAATTTTAGACGCTGTTATAAAACAACTAATTATATGATGATAATAAAACTGTAATTAAAGTGTTTGATAGTAGTACCTGTCTTTAACTCGAATAAACAATATATTTATTAACAAAATATGAATTGAATAATACAATATATTACATAAACTAAAATATTCCGATGCTTTGAGCTAAACCTGCGTAAATTGTAAGTGTAAAACCACCTAACATTAATGTAACTATAGCTTTTATCACAAGACCGATCCACGGACCAGTCAATAATATATCAAAAACAAAATCCAAAATTAAATTTTTGTATGCAGAAAATACCAACAATGCTGTTACAATAGGTTTTAAATTATTCTTCAAATCGTGACGTGACCATAGCCAAACAAGAGTCACAGTTGCAATATGATGCAACAGAGATATATTAGATTCTAAACATTTCTGAATGTATTTCCAATCGAATTCAGCTCCTCGTGCTCCAAACCATAATAATAGCGCACGTGACAAGATTACTTCAGCTGTCGCCCAACCAATACCTGCTGTTAATACTTTGCTATGTCCTTTACCTGGTATTCTATTTAATACAATGTATAATCCTCCTAAATCTATTATATCTACTGTAGTTTTTAAAAATTCCTAAAATAATTATTCGTAATTATAGATCAATTACAATTAAAATTTACGTACACTTAAGACATCACTGCCTAAATCCGCATCATTATCCGGGAAGAATGTTGCTAATATTAACATTTTGGCTAGTTGTGTTATCATATAAATCAATCCTGCTTGAATACATTTCCAAAACGCCCCATATTCTGAACTATAATAAAAAACAAAATTTTTAATGAATAAAACTGAAGTAATAAATATTACTTACAGCCCTGAATATTTATAAGTTAAATAATACGGAACATAAATCAAGGCAATACAATTTCCAAAGTGGTATAAAGTCATTTTCCGTAAAATATTCGAGAAAATGAGGTTAGGAATTATATGTTACACCTATGACAGTTGATTAAAATTTTTCGTATAGCGACATCTATATACGTTAGAATGGTATCAAAATTAATTAACACTAAGCTCTAATTAAAATTCTGATTGATATAATAGGGAATTTACGCAGTTTTAACTTATCGCAAAGTATCTCTCAAGTTAAGTTTAAACTTTCAAACAAAATTTTAATTACAAAAGCAATTAAGTATAATAATCTACATTGCCTGATTTGTTAATATTTATATCCCACATGAGATGACACTACCGGCAACAATACCTATCAGTTTTCTGATTTTAGTGGTTTCGCACAGTTTCGCACTTATCATCCTGATTATTTCAACATGCTGCTCATGTAAATAGAAATAGAGGCAGCACAACAAATGTGTCATCTTTGTTATCGGTAATTGTTAACATTAGTCGCAAACAATTTACTGAAATAATAATTCGTTAAAATTTAAGAAGATAGTGTGTGTTAATAACATTGGCAACATAGCCAGCGTTAATTGGATTCTCCTTTGAATGTAGAGAACAAAAAGATTTAAGGCAAGTACAAAGAAATTCATTCGTTTCGCTAATCTCTCTCCTAATTATTATTCTAGATGCCGATTTTATACAGCGTCATTTATAAAGGAACAATGGTTCTTGCCAAATATGCCACTTGTGCTGGCAATTTTGCAGAAGTTACAACTCAAATCATTGAGAAGATCCCTCAACGGGATGATAAATTAACGTATACACATGGAACATACTTGTTTCATTACATATCTGAAGGCAATATCATCTTCTTATGCATAACAGATGATGTAAGATTATCTCATATTTTTTAAATTAAAAATAGAGTTTATTGAATGATTTTTTTATAGGCATTCCAAAGATCGAGAGCATTTCTTTTCTTGAATGAAATCAAGAGGAGATTTCGGTCTACATATGGGCATAATATAGAGAATGTTATGCCTTATGCCATGAATACTGAATTTGCAAGAGTTTTGGCAAATGAAATGAAGCATTATTCGGAATCGCAAGATTTAGATACCATATCAAAAGTACATGGCGAATTAGATGAGCTGAAAGATATAATGGTGAAAAATATTGGTAAGTTTTATTTTTCTTATCAAATACTTGACATCCCTATTTAGAACCATTCAAAACAGATTAGTTGTAAAGCAAATACAATCTAATTGATTTGCAACTTTAATATGTATTTAACAATTGAATTTGTTAATCTAAAAGCACTGGATGAAATAAAAAACAGTAGCCTTAAAAAAATCTGCATTACAAAAATTAATTTTGTCTTTTATGTATGTGAAGATGTAAACTGTGTAATTTTTAGTAATATTTGTCTGTATTGTTAGCTTTCTAATTTTATTCAATCTTTTTCAAGACAAAAGTTTAAAAAAAAACCACAGAATATACAGTGGTGGACAAAAATATAGGTGTATCTAAAATATTCCAAAAATTTGCTTATATAAGGTGCGTATAAATTGGTGAACAATCTAGACATGAAGTGTTTCCTTATACTATTCTCAGAAATTTGTTTAATCTAACATTCAAATTCGTTGACGTCTGCAGGTTACATGACAAACATTATGCTTAATGAAACCCCATACAAAAAAGTTAATTGGATTAAGATCTGGTGGTCTTGGTGGCCACAGTAGGCTATTATGACCAATTCATTTTTCTAGCAAGTTTAGATTAAGGCAGTCCCTTGCAATGCGTGCGTTGTGAACTGAAGCGCCATCCAACATAAATATCATGAAGATAGAATAGTTCAATCGCTCTTCGGTTAGTAATTCCTATCTAAACTATCAATCAAAATCTACATTGATGACCAAACTCTCTACCAACCTTTGGAGTTTCATTCGCCCAGTAATGCATATTGTGGCTGTTCAACCTTGCACCTCTCGTAAAAATAAATTCATCGCTAGACTCGGAAAAGGGGAGCAAGTTTCAGTGTAGTGTAGAGAGCAACGTGGAGGGGCCGAGCAGCCGTATCAAGGCGAGCGTTCAGTAACGCTAACGTACACGCATCATTTATGTTTGTAACTTTGATGAGTGATCATAGGCGATACGGACGCATGAATGTTTACACATAAAATAAAGGCAAAACAAATATTATATATTTATATAATATATATAAATATATATATTTATATAATAATATATATCATTATATATTAATATGTATATAATATTATATACAGTATCGCGCAATAAAATTAGGGCCACCATATAAATTCAACTACTACTTTGCCCAGTACTTGGCGAGAAACGTTCTCGCCGTACTATTTCTCGGTGAGAATAGATCCCCGTTTTTAATACAGTCTCTATTGCGACTTTTTCTTATTGGTAACATCTTTCCGTTTCCCCATTGTTCGAAAGTCGCCACCCCACAACACACAAAAAAAACCAAAACGACACAAAATCATTAAACGAATTATAATATTTCACAAATTATATATCTGTTTACACCTAACTTTCACTTTACTCGTACAAAGCAGCACTCAGAATATCGAAAAACGACCGAGCGTAACCCCCTCTAATTGTATATAATTCCGAGAAGGGTGCTTAGTGGTAATTAGAATACTGAGAATTTTATACTTGTATAAAGGATTATCGACAATAGTATAAACGAAGATATTTGAACAACAGAAAATGTAAAATTCTTTCTAATTACCAAATAGTTCGACATATTTCTAAGAAACGTGAGTGGCCCTAATTTTTTTGCGCGATACTGTACTTACTGTTTTAACTATGTGTGTACTGATAAGCACTCACAACGACCAGTGGAATAATACTGAACGAGTGTGCTCTAATACAGACGCTCGAGTTTTCGTGCCAGGTAGTTCGCCCTCCCAGTTGTTCTTCGTACTGCACTGAACATTCCTCTTCTTTGCCGAGTTTAGTTATGACTTCATCACTAACTATATACGAGAACATTATCCCGAACAGTTGTTAAATATCCCATCTAGATTACATCCAATAGTGTTTTATACAATTAGGCCATATAGGATTACCTCCACATTATTCTGCATATTTTGTTCAACCGAATACGCATTCAATGCATATACGGCCTAAGACTATGGTCGGAGAAAAATGTTCAGATGAATACATATGAATTCATCCAAATAAAACAATTCTAGGGCTGACTGGGATAGGAGCATATCCGCCCCAATATCTATTTTCTTCATACAGGATTTGGCAGAATACATCTTAATAGTGTTGCACAAATTATTCGTCCGCATTCGTCAGAATTCTTGTTCAGATCTACTGTTACCATAGCGTAAAGGCTGACTGCCCTCTTATGTCCGTCGTATATACCTCTAATACATTTTGTATCTTGTTTGTAACCAAACGCTTGAAAAATGACCTTTCAGGAAATATTACAATTAATTATTATTCAAGTAAAGTGTAAACAATATACAATGGTTTCTTATATTGCGCAATATATAAAAGAAAAAAATATGGTATCTATACACAAACAGTGTACTAGACGTCAGAAACTATTTTATAAGCGTTCACAGCTTTTTAACATGATTATTTATCTCAATAAATATAAGTCCTATATTTGACATAATTTTACTGTTTCCTTTAAAGACTAGCTTAATATAGCAATTAATCGAGTTTATTAGATAAGATAATTTTATTTTTAAATATAATCATACGCATCATCGCAGAGGACTAAGTAAAGAAACATTTATTTTTGGACAAGCAAGGAAAATACCTAAAAGTAAAGTGTTAGGAAGAGGGAAGGAATTAATTTAAAAAAGAAAGGTGTGACTTTTCTTTCACAACAAATTGTATTTGTAAAAATTTTATATTTATTTTGAGATAAGACTCATATGTGTGGCTTGTATTTTACTTTTTTATTTGGATTACCGTTCATAACATATCAAGCATCTACTCTGCGCACCACAGACGATAAAGGCAATAGCAAGAGCAGGTATTATCAAGGGGATTTTATATTCCAAGAATATACAAAATCCTGTATTTAAAGTTAATAACATGCTTTGAGAAACGTATATAAGGCTGTTCTATGAACAAATATGTATATGAATACAGTTGTTATTTAATTGAATATCTTGTATAAGTCTACAAGAAGTAAGCTCAGAGCAAGTAGAAATGGGACGTTTTTTTAGTAGCACGGATTGTGCAGAGTGATTTCTTAAATATATATCTTTAATTTTACACCTAAAATGCATCATTTGCAAGATATTATTCACTCCAAAAGAATATTGCATTTCTCAATTTAGTGACTTCACCTATTATACCCTTTAATAAATCAAACTACTATGAAAATTTACCCTACAAACATACAAAATAAATTGTGTTAGGTGTGAAAAAAAAACAACTTAGCTCAACAACTACATTGGTATTGGTAATTGCAGCTAATGCAAAACAATTTGCATTTTTTGTTTACTACAGAATTTGAAATTAATTTATTTCTTTGCTAGACAGCTATATAACGTTCACTGTTGTCTATCTTTGAAGAATGAATGAATTATTTTCAAAGGCGTTGACCTTTTTTCGACGAGTGTAGTTAACTGTCACATTATAGAATTAAATGAATAGATGGGATTATATGTATGTAGTTTTATAATATATTCCATCAAAGTTGTGTACAAAGTTCTTAGAATTAAATATAAGAAGCAACTGTTCAAAGAAGTTACAGAACAAAATTCTCTAAATATTATCTACTTTGTACATTAGACAAGGTCTAGCTGAATAATATACTACAATAGATATTAGATAGTATTGCAATCCACGTATGTTGTAATGGGACTTTATTTATAGAAAATTATAAACACACTTATAGTAGTAAATGAATAGAGCACAATATTGAATGAGCAGATAATCAAATATGGAAAAGATGAGTCATCCTATATACCTAATTTTTACATATGCATAGCAAGTAAATGTAACATTTTCATTGACTTATTGATTTTATTTTTAGATAACGTTGCTATGCGAGGAGAAAGACTAGAATTACTGGTAAATAAAACAGAAAACTTGAGTAACAATGTAAGTAAACGCATAAATATTTTCACCAAACTGTAGGAGACAAATCTTTAATTCATTTATATGTACATAAATGTTGTGAATAAACTATATTTTCTTATTTTTAAGGCAACAACATTTAGAAATACAAGCCGACATTTGGCAAGAACAATGTTCTGGAAAAGTGTAAAATTATATGTGATAATAGGTCTAGTATTGATTGTGATTATATACTTTATTGTGTCTATGGCATGCGGTGGTTTAGCATGGCAAAGCTGCGTAGGTAAGAAGTGAACGGTTCTTTTTAAAATATCCCCCGACTAAAACCACCAAAATTATATTGATATCGAAATTATCTTGTTAAGTTTCATCTTTGTTTTACAAATATCGTAAATTTAATCTAAATATAATAATACGTTATATATGTATAGAAATAAAATATTGAATATATTATTAACATTTTAAATAGTATTATTTTACATCTTTCAGTGTGTATGTACATAAGCTAATAGTTGTAATTTACAATAATTTTTTAAGACATTTTATATACCTGTACCTTACGTGTTGTTATTATAAATATATATTGCAGTATGGTTTTACTTATTTCGTGTTTTATTTTGAATAGAAAATGACGAAGAACCAATACTGTTTATTTTATTTCCTACATACTACCCAAACATGATAATCACGTGCTCAAGTTTTAGATAAATTTAACGGATTCCTACAAATATCTCCTATCATATGAAAGAAATTGGGAAATTACCTAGGTATTTAATGTATATAAAACACTTTGTACACATTGATATCTTTATCAGTTGTGATTATTCCTAATCATCAGAAAAAAAAACAGAGAACCATTCATTGAAATATTTATGCAAAGGTAATAATTATAGTTTTGATAAAAGAATGAATTTGGGGATTAATGCGCATGTTTGGTTTACAACTGATTGAAAATGCCTAGTCTTTGAACATTTCTGTTGTGCTACTTTGAAAATTAAACTCTAGCTGTCCCTTTGTACATTTGTATTTTATAGTTGATGCCGATAAATTTAACAGGGTATAAACCAACGAACATTTCTGTATTCGGTATTTTTACATAAATATTTGTTTTAATATGCAGAAGTTACAGTTTTTATTGATGTACTGCATAGGCATACTATCAAATTTTATTTGCAAAATATATTAAAAGGCAGGAGTATTAATTTCTACTTTTTTACCATGGAACAATAAATTTTGTATTTGATTTTTTAGTCTAACAAATAACTTACAGCTTTATATTAAAAAAGAAAACCTGTCTAACAAATCAATTTTATAAAAACAAAAAACTAAATATCTTTCAATCCCAGATATATTTCCATTTTCAGATCAAATGAAACAGCAGTTAAATGTTAATTTAACCTAAACATGAAATATATTTGCGATTGTAAGATAAGTACTTACAGGTTATAATATAGAGCATTTCAACAAAAACGGTCTACAGGTCGACCAGAATCCCGGGGCAGGTGCACTTAAGTCAGAGAGGTTGGGTAAAACTATGATGTTGCAGCACTCAGCAGTGATTGGCGCGCTGATATGTAAGAGGCGGATCTAATAGCTCATGCGTTGCGGGTATATAAACCGAGACCGCTCATTCACGCTTTTTTGTTATATTGTTACATTAACTATTCTCTATAAAAATACATAAAAAGCAGTTTCATATACAAAATTACTTCCAGTTCTGCATAAGTGATATTTGATTTGATATATTACTGAAAGTTATACAAAACATGATTTAATGTTAAGACATTTCTACTTTTTTTAGCTTCTGTTTTTTCCCCTAAAATGTTTGCTAAACAAATATTTTTCAAATCATACGATATAATTTCTCTTATCTCTGAAATTTTTACTTCTTAATCTATGAACTTACATTTGGTGTACATGTTTGATAATATCAATAGTAACCAGACTAACATTTTATTATAAAAATTATTGATAGAAGCAAATATAGTAGCAACTGCCATGCTGTTATCGAAGTAACGACATTTGTAATTAAAAAAAAAGCATAAAACTGTCTCACTATTGTCGTGTATGGAGACAACTCGCTATCCTCCATTAGCTGCACAGGCTTAAACTCAGTATCGTATGTGAAGTTGTTATAACCTCATACAGAACAGAAAAAAAAATCAAAAATCAAAATAGGATCGTGGAACTAGAAACCAACCGGTTTGAAGAAAAGCAAATAGCTGTAAAATCCAAAATATATATATACTGACTTCCAGAAAAATTGCAACACCTACAAGCTGTTTAACGATTTTATTGAAATTTTCAGAAAACGTCTATTTCTATGAAACAAAGTTATGATTAAGTTTTAAAAACAAAAGAATAAAAGCTTTAAAAGTTTTTTCAATAATGAGTTGCTCCGCCACGATTTGTAATGCACTCATCTAGACGCCTTGGTATGCTATTAATCAAGTGATCTATAGCTGCTTGTGGTATATCATCCCAAGCTTCTTGAATCCGTTGTTGAAGATCGTGTAAATTATCTAGAGGGTGCGGTAAATTACCTATTCGCCTACCAATCATATCCCATACATGTTCAATGGGCGACAAATCAGGCGACCGAGCAGGCCATGGGAGGACGACAATGTTAGATTCTTCCAAAAACCGTGTTGTAGCCCTTGCCGTATGAGGGCGCGCATTATCCTGCTGGAAAATGGGATTTTGCAGCCCCTGAAGATATGGAAGGCCAACTGGTTGTAGCACATTAGCAATGTAACCAGGTGCGTTAAGTTTCGTCAATAAAGACCAAGGGTGATCTGTAACATATTGCACCCCATATCATAACTCCTTGAGTGAGGGCTGTGTTGCGTTCCACAAAAAATGTTGGATTTTTACGTTCTCCACGCATCCGTCTGACTCTCCTACGACCATCGTGGGCCCACAAGCAAAATCGGGACTCGTCACTAAACACAATTTGATGCCATTCCTGCGCCCAATTAACCCTTAAGTTGCTCCACTCTAGTCTGCGTAGACGGTGAAGTGGTGTAAGAGGAAGACATAAAAATGAACGATATGAACGCAATCCATAAGATCTTATCCGGCGATAAACAGTTGACATTGACATTCTGAGTCCTGTACCTCTCATCCAATCATTTGCAATTGATCGAGTTGTTGAAAATCTATCTCTTGTGGCCAAAAGTCTTAAGCGACGTTCTTCGCGATCTGTAGTCCTTCGAGGATGTCCAGATCCACGGCGACGATGTTGAACCCCTTCCTCGGACCATTTGGACCAACACCTCAATACCGTTGAAACATTTCGGAGCAATTTCTCTTAGCGAAAGTCCGGCCTCTCTCATACCAATAATACGGCCACGTTCAAAATCACTTAATTGGACAAAATGTTGATGTTGACGTACTCTCGGCATTGTTATCAAGTGCAGAATGAAATTGTGACGTAACAACAACAATTTGGAAACTTGACAGTTACTAAATGGTCTAATACTTCAAATTTATAGTTACTATGTGCTATGGAAACAACATGCAAAAAAAAAACTACTGGCTAGATTTTATTCAAATTTTAATCATCAATTTGTTTAATGAAAATAAACGTTTCCTGAAAATTTCAATAAAATCATTCGACAACTTCTAGGTGTTGCAATTTTTCTGGAAGTCAGTATACATATAATACATACCTATTACAGACTTCCTCTCTTTAGTTGTTAACGATGACACATATGTATATTTCAAATCAGAAAAATAGAATCAAAGTGTTCAAGATATTTTATTTTTGAGTCCTTTTACATGAGGTTAGTGAGATCTATCTATTATAGAAAGGCTTTTTAATCTAAAAATTTCCGTAAAAAAAATTAATTACATTATCACACCGAGTACCGTTGGTATACTGTTTAATTACGTAGGGTAATCCCAGACAGAAAATATTTTTATCTACTTTAATAAAAGATAAATTCCATAATCATAAAATATTAAATCAAGTTAACCAGTCATCCAAACAAATAAAAATGTTATTATCCTGTAATCTTTAATGACACACTAACTCTAAAAACAAATGGAATTTTTGATGACTATTGCTTTTGTCCTTTATGCAAAATGATTCGAAAATTTAATATTTCTTATATAACAGATTTGAAAAATAGTGTACAACGATGAAGAGGTGATATTTTACTGAAACATTGTACCATTTTGAATATGCGATTAATTCCGTCCATTGTGCGGTACCTAAATTCCGTTTAAATTATTTAATGATAAATACAAATATGTTAAATGTAAGTATACAATATTAACAAAAGAGGGGCATATATTTTCCAAATATGTGCCTACTTTACATTAATACGAGTTCGCTGTATATTCTAAAAATAAAAATTAATTCTTAATCATGAGAAATAAAATGGTGATATGATATACGACGTCAATAATTTATGTAGCTCAAGGTTAATATGCCCTAGAAAGATAATGAAATATACTTTAATTAGGGTAGTTATACAAATATACAATACATATGCTTACGCTTAATTAATTGCTCATTATACGTATTTTTATAATCAGACGCAGAAGGTTTCGAAGTAGAAAAATGTAACATTTGTTCTGTTTGTTTTTTTTAAGTCTATTCAATCTCAAATTCTTAAAGTGGTAATATAACGATAATGTATCGATAGCATACCTATATACCTACACTCAGCGAAATTTCTATAACATTTTCTACAAAATTTATAAATAAAATAAATACATAAAAAAATTATAATTATAATAAGTGTGACGTATTTCCAAAGTGAATTCAGTTTAATACTGAGTATGACCACACTTTTCTTCTTCAAAAAGCATTTTTCAATTAAATTGTGGACAGTATTCTTGTTGCATAGTGTTTGCA
This sequence comes from Holotrichia oblita, assembly GCA_023690525.1. Lineage (NCBI taxonomy): Eukaryota > Metazoa > Arthropoda > Insecta > Coleoptera > Scarabaeidae > Holotrichia > Holotrichia oblita. The sequence continues at coordinate 28,978,998 of CM043018.1, read as the reverse complement.
TCTTGCTGATGTGTACTCTTGTTAATACTCATAGGACAACCTAAAGAATCTCATTCTGTTAATCGTTGGCTCCGAAAGACACGGAGTTGATTCCAAAGTAATATACCTACTGACAAAGATTAGGAACAATGATGTTACATGTTTTGATGAATAATTATTCATAGTAATCTATCACTCATTCAAGTGAACGTGAATTATTGAGGTTTATATGATATTGTTACGGCCATACGCCTATGACTTATTCGAGAAAACATCGGAATCTAGAAAAATATAGAAAAACTCTAGAAAGTTCGAGAATGGAATCTTCGGGAAACACCAGGGGGGTTATTCTCGAAACAGTGGAAAAATAGCATTCTCGAATCTGAGGGAATGGAAATTTCAGGAAGTAATTCCTACAATTCAGTTCCTATTCTGGAGTTGACTTTCTCACTTTTTCGTTACGAAAAAGTGTTTCAAGAATAAAGTAATTTTCAACTCCTCGTTACTACTCGTTACGAAAGAAAGTCAACTCCAGAATAGAAACTATTGAAATTGTAGGAATTTTTTGACAAAATTCATACTGGAAAAATAGCACTCCCAGGGAGTAACTTTCACCGCTCACTCCTCGTTACTACTTGTTACGAAAAGGTGAGAAAGTCAACTCCAAAATAGGAACTATTGAAATTGTAGGAATTTTTTGACAATTCTCTTGAAATTTCCATTCCCTCAGATTCGAGAATAACCCCCCAGGACATATAAAACGCGGTCGAGATTTCACCACGAAAACAGTCTATTACCGAACGTTGATCTGTACAAATAAATAGTGTATCGACATAAATAATCTCTTAGTGTTAGTAAATTGTTAGTGTTATATTGTTACCACGTTATTATTATTAGAAATAAATCGTTGTTTTTACGAAATATTGCATGAGAACCTATTTAAACCCCGAATACGTAACAATATACATTAAAAATGGAGTAATGTGACACTAAAAAGAAGTTTAACTGTATACTGCCAAAAATAACAAGTCATATTTATGATTGCTTGAAAGATTAGAGCAATTGTACCTTTTTTTTTCTAACCGGAAACTTTTTCGCGACTATTATAAACTTTTGTTCTACCTTCGCTATTTGTTACTACTCTCGCATTGGCAACTGATGCTTATTCACACTTATTATCCCTTTCTGTATTTCAAAACTTCGAAAATATACAGGTATTCCACGTAAGTGGTCCATTAAATGTTTATGAGACAGATTGGTTGAAAAAAAGCCAGTGTATCTTTTTATATTAAAACTGAAACTGGTGAAATTTACATAATAGTTATATACGTTTTTTTATGGAAATACATAGGTAAGTATATAGTTTTAACAAATAGTCAATATTTTTAATTTCAAATTTTTCTTGATTCCGAAATTCTAAGCTAATTAGTACAAGATAAAGTTAAAACAAGTTTGGCATGTTTGTTCCAGCTTTTTTTATTTCTTTGTATATATATTTTTTGTCGTTTTCCTGTGTTTTATTTTATTTTGCGTATTGAATACTACTACTTTGTCATAAAAAATAAACCTAAATAAATAAATTGAATTAGCAGCAATTGCTACAAAAAAATTTGGAAACAAAACTAAAGAGGTTATCATTTTGCAGCACCTACCCGATTTAGATAAATTGTTCCAGAATCGTTGAATGGTCAGCCAGATTAGACCGGGCTAGTTTATTTATATTTATATACTTCAAAGTATTAAGTAAAAATTCGTCATATCATTATCTAATTATTCCAGATAATTGACTTTACAAAGTTACGAGGGAGCGTTTTTATAAATGAAAATAGGGGGGTGATTAGGCGCATTGGGGCAAATATCATGTTCATCAAACAATTTGAAAATCAGCTTTAATTGTGATGACGTTAAGTCTGTTAGCTAGTACCTACCTAAAGCAATAAATATGGAAAAATCGAAAAGTTATAAAGTTCCTTAGAGGGAGAAAAAAGCCTCGAGGATAAATGAATCATTGATTTGCTAGTTAGAAAAACTTCTGGTTATAAATTTAAATATCTTCTTAACGATCGAAACAATATTGTTTACCAAAAATTATAAAAATTGTTATGAACAAGATGCTTTAGAAAGAAGAAACAATAAATGATTTATATACAAGAATTAAAACTTAAGATCAAGAAAAATTAAAGGAAAACGCAAGATGTTTTGCCGAGAACCCTTACAAAAACAAAGCGCGAAGAATATCCTTTACAAAGATTGTAATAATAATTATTGAGAGAAAAAATACAATATTAAAACTTTAATCAATATAATATCCAAAAAAATCAAGCAAATTAGTATTACATACTTCCAATTTATTTAAACTGTCACAATCAGCTGAGAAACTCATGGCAATTTATTTTGGGATCGGAAGGAATATTATTGATTGATTATAAAGATATGTTTCTATAACCGGAGAAATGATTTCAATATTAAGCGACTAAAAGAAACCATTAAAAGAAAAACGGGGAAAATTGATCAAGTTTATGCTGCTTTTACGACAACGGTGTCCACAAGAGCCGCGTTCGTTAAAGACCTGCATAAGGTGGGCTTCGAAATATAATCAGCACCCTACAGCCCAGAATTCCACAGTGATTATTAGTGTCCGAAAATGAAAAAAAGAGTTCAGAAAAAATTTACTGCCGATGATGAAGTCAAGTACAGTTTCAGGTAATGCAGATAAAGAGAAATCATTTTTTTATGAGGGTAAAAATTAATTTGAAAAATGTTCGTCTTTCAGGTGAAATAGAAAAGGGAAAAATAATTTGGTTTTTTTTATTTCCACCCCTTATCCCCCATTCCGCGAATATAAATACGCTCCCTCGTATATACATAAATAAAATAACAAAGAAAACATGCCACATTTTTCATGTTCACCAAACAATTTGAAAATCAGCTTTAACTGTGATGACGTTAAATGTTATAGTATATAAAGCAATAAATAAGAAACTATAAAGAAAGAGAGGGAGAAAAAAAACCTCTAGGATAACTACACTTGCTGCTAAGACTTCTGTTATAAATTTAAATATCTTCTTAACATCGAAACAATTTTGTTTACCAAATTATAAAAAGGTTGTTATGAACAAGGTTTAGAATGCCTTAGCATAAATAACTTATATATTAGAATTAAAACTTAAGAAAGAAAAATTACTGGAAAAAACCCGAAGTGGGTATATTCTTTACAAAGATTGTAATAATAATTATTACAGAGAAAAAATACAATATTAAAACTTAAATCAATATAATATAAAAAAAATCAAGCAAATTAATATTTTCAAGGAGAAATTAACAAATTATAAATTATTGAATGTACTTAATCATTATATTTTGTGTAAGTGTTTATTATTTCGCAATTTACAATATAATGTACAGATCAATATAAATACTCCCTATTTATTTACACAAATATCGTTGTATACACTGTATATTTAATGAATTAGAAATTACTTTTTTATATCTTCCTTTCATGGAAAATTATTTCTATAATCTGCAACGTAAACAAACATATTTCATCAAGTTTATACGGTTTATATAACGGTGTCCATCGTAAAGACCTATATAGTAGGCAATATACACCAGCAGCTACTGCTAAATTCCACACGAAGGTCCGATGAATGAAACGTTCAGAAAACTGCGTACAAATGACGTACACAGGTAAATAGGTAGGTACTTTCCGGGGTGAAAAACACTTTTTGTTCGACCATGGAATAGCAAAAGGGTATAACAGTTTGTGGAAAAAGTCTCGTTTCTAAATATGTCTCATTAAAATAATTTAATAAGACAAACTCGACATTTTTTATTGTTTATTTTTGTCTAAATTTTGTGTATTTTTTAATAGATACATATTGATCTTTTTATAGAACTATCCAAAATTCTAGATACGAATTCTTGAACATGATTTTCAGTTCATTAAAATTAAATATATCTTATTGCATTACCATTAAAAAATATACTTAGTATACAAATGTATTATATGTTGTCTACCCATTTATCTATTCGAGAAGGATGACTGTTTGCCATGGCTTTTTGCTTCGTTGTTAACGGCAGTAAATAATACTCATCAATAGACAATAAAATAATAAAAATAACAAAAAAATATTTTTAATTAACAAGTCATATTATATTAATTACTTTAAATTATTAAATTTTTTCAATGAGAAGATTCTTAACTCGTGTAATGCCTGAAATCTGTATTATTAAAGCAAGGCCGCACAAGAAGCGAACAGACAACAACTAAATAAACCAACTAAAATCCACTACAAAATAATTTAACGGAACAAAGGAATTTGAATTTTTGTTGTGTAAGATTTGTTACCCAAGAGATAAATTAAAAACCTAACGTCTAAGGAATATAGATATTTTTTTACCTGACAAGAACGTTTTGTATTTTGTGTCGTTAAACATTGAAACTGTTTGGGTTTCGTGATGTTCCTTTCGATGATCGACGTTTTACTGTTCATGTTGCCAGATTCTACCACAACAGACAGTTTCAAATCTTGAACAGCGATGACCAAATAAGTGCTTACTATATCTAACATGTGTGGATAATCTTCAATTGTTCTTGAACAGTTTCTTTTTCAAAGCTCATAAGATTTTGGACCAGCAGCAATATTATTTACATTATCACACACAAAATAAGTTTTAAGACCAAAAGGACGACGATTCCATAAAATGATAAATTTAAATTATTTGCTTTTTTACTATAGTATCATATCACAAATATGCACGTACTGTGATAACGGATTTGTGCTTAACGTCATAAAGACAGTTCTTATGCAGATTTTACGTGAAGGTTTATATGTCATCACTGATGATACATCTGTTCCTATTTCACATTGAAAAAATACAACATTTTTGTGATTGAATCTCAATAGTATAGTTCAAGATATACCGCTCATTCCGCAAACTTCTGTATTCGTAATTTTAAGTAGAAAGCGGGCTATATTACGTGACTATGTTCTAAGGGTCAGAGACCTGTGCAAATAAAATATTCTTGTATCGATAGACGTTAACTCGCTGAATAGCGAAAATATCTTCTAAAGAATCACTCCGATCAATATTTGAAACTATGGAAATATCATCTCTAGATTACTATATTAATTGTTTGAATGTTTTATAAACGTTATAAATATTAGTTGTGTTATTATTGTGTTATAATTTTTACAATAAATAAGTATAGAAGCCAAGCTAAAGTATTTCTTTTGGTGTATTCTCGAAAAAAAAACAAATTGACATATAAATTCATTTTATTATCACATAGTACCATCCGTATCTCATAGTTCTCTTCTGTAGTTCAAATTGTCTTTTTCGTGTCATTGTGAGATCATGAATAAAGCGACACATTTTTTATACGAGACAAGAGCGGATTGAACGAAGCCAAGATCCAGTAAATCACCCGCAAGCGTTTACACCGTAATGATTGATATAAACATGTTCATCACACGAAGACCAAGAAAGCTGTCAAAACGAATGGAATTTACCAAATTTACAGATGGAAAATATAATGGTTCCAAATTAATATATTGCTCAGACAGAAAACTCATATGAAACAAAAACAAGATTAAATCAGAATTAGCAAATAACCTGTGGCAGTGTGTCCAGGAGATAATAGATATTAAAAAGTCTAGTGCCCAAACATCATGTAGTGAACGTATTGAACTATTGCTGAACTAATGCTAGAAGCATTAGAAAAATTTCAACTTTCAACTACCTAATAAAATGTTACATTGTTCGTTGATGGTAAAATATTGCGTTGGCCGTGCCCTTAAACCAAAGTTCGATAATTTGTGACAACTTAAACGTAAAGTTCAATAGTTACATCTGGTATTAGTGGAAACCATTCAATAATGTACAGATAATTTAATTAATGTTAATAACATACTCGAGAATTTTATGATGATCTACATTTTCTTCACAACGTTCACAATGTGACACACTTTTTTACCTGCTGCACTACGATGGTGTGGTTTTTTTTAGCTGTGGTGGGTATAACTGCAATAGCTTCCAAGTTGTAGTGTTTGTCAAAGTATCACTGCAGCTCTTCCTATGTATTTTTGTGCGTGTAAATGTGTTTTCTAGGCTTTATTACAACTTTACCTCTCCGTTACGTTGTTAATTATTTCCCAACAACGAATGATACTCGGCCGAGGAATCGATCCTATTGTTAATATTAATAGGAATCTACCTACCTTTTTTCAAATTATAATAAAATCTCTAAACACAGTAACACTAAAAAGAAAACCAACATAGTCTACAACAATTACTGTCTTTCCTCCACAATAGCTTCTCCAAATTAACAAACTCGAAATCAAAACTCAATCATAATGTTGGTCATAGTTGATTTTCATAGTTTTGTTTTGATTTTCACTATTTGCTCCAAAGCTGTCCTATTAAAACTAGTTTTAATTAAGTACCTAATAAAAATTCTGGAAAAACTGCGGATTCAGTAAAATTATAAATTATCTTCCCATCGTTTGCTTTATAAATGAGTTAAATTAATTAATTTCTAAAATAAAATAATGTTTTTCCAGTTTCACAAAAATATGTAGCGGTATCAAATATAAATACCTATTATTTCTTACCGGCATAACATCAATTTGTAATAAACGCAAGCCGTAATAAACGTAGCATTTTGTTCAATTCTCAGAGCTTGTATGTCACTTACTGAAACCCATAACGTGGAACCGTTATTGAAACTTATAGGCTTATTTTTCCGTTTTCGTATACTGGCGAAAGATTACTGGTAAATTGAAGTGAAGCCCTGTAAAAACCGGGGGGATAGAGTAAATACTAAGTTATTACGGTACAACATTGCGTTTTCAGTTATTAAGCTACTATTGACAAACTTAAAATTATTGCTTGCAATCAACGTAGAATTTGCATTATTTTAAATATGTAATATCAATTTATTTTATAATGAAGAGTAATCGAGATTTACGTTATTATTATTATGCATCCAGATCTTTCGTTTAATAACTACAATTATAGGTGTTTATATGAATTACTTTAAATTATGAATTTTTTTCAATGAGAAGATTGTTAACTCGTGTAATACCCGAAATCTGTATTACTGCCAGCAACGCCGCACACGAAGCGAACAACATTGGGACGCACCAGATCCTGACCTTGGTATGAAAGCATTTATAGCAATAATTAGAGGAAGATTTTTGAAAAATTGTAGCATTGCTCAAGTACTAACTACGTCTGAATCTAGCCTTTTAAAAATCCCACTCGATGAAGTAAACACGAGTGCGGTTTCAGCAAGGAGGTTACAAATCCTTCAAAACAATTTGGCATCTTTAGATGCGGGCAGACGGTGAGGCTTGGATTGATTACTGTATTCGAGAAACAAAATTAGAAATTATGTAAAGGATTATAAAGGTTCGTTTACTGACAAAAAAAGTACATACAATCTTTAGCTGAAAGCTCATGGATACCGTCTTTTGGAAGTATGCAGGAGTTATTCTTGTTAAATGTATACTGTATTAATTAGCTTGTAAAGTAACGCATAAAATCATCTATATATATATATATATCTATAACTAAACAAACAACTTCTATGGAAATTTACGTTACACCTCGATTTTTAATTTTACTTTCCCGTATTTTTTCACAACAGTTCAATATACAGAGTGAAAAATCATCAAGATTTTATTAAATAAAATCACCTTTACATTTTTAGACTTTCTTAGCTGAACTTTTACTAACATTTAAAAAAATCTACTTTCCGAAGATTGAAGTTATTTATAAGCAACTCAGTTTTTAAATACCCTGTATAATGTTACAGAAAAGAACTTCAAATGTTGTGTAACTACACACTATCAGCTGTGCGTATGCAAAATTTCATTCGTCTCTTCTACTCCTACGTGACGTAATATCAGTATAAAGTAAGATCGGTATCTGTCAAATTTTTTCTTTAATTGCGAATAACTCAGAAGGCATGGTATTTAGGTATAGGGTATGATATATGAAATATGGGTAAAATTTATCATAGTAGCTGAATCTATAATTTATTTTATACCATGCTATTTAAAAAATCGAAGTTGATGCCTACTTCCGGTTAACCGGAAGTGATATTTATTGAAAAATATTTTCACGTGATAGTTCATATTCAACCATATCCAACTGCAAAATTTTGTTTTAAAATTCCGCTCCGTTTGTATAACACTTTTAATAGGCCATTCTCACCAATCACCCTGTATATTTAATATAGAAAGAAAATTAATTTTTAATTAAAACATAACAGTATTTATGCAAATATTATTATTGAAAAGACGCAGTTTTTTGGCCTTTCCACATATCAGAAAATGTTGAAAAGCTTGCTCCATATTCATTTATTATAACTCGGAATCTAATGCTCATAGATAAAATACCATTATTCAATTTGTTACATTGGTTGCTGTATGCAACCGAGCATTATCCTGCGTTAAGGCTGGGACACACTTGTCATACAACCTTCCGATCCGACTCCGGTCCGATGTTGCTCCAAGAATTGGATCGGTGTGGGATCGGAAAGGGGTGAGCACACATGTCATACAAGCTCCAAGCTAGGTACTTTCCGACTTTGGCTCGATACACTCGCCAGTCTCGATTTAAACAATATCGTGGACGATTTAGCTGAAGTTATCCACAACTTTCTAGCCACACGTTTCGATATATGATGTGCCGCACAAGTAGATAATGACATAGACTAATATCTGTCATGTGTCATATAGAATTTTTAGAAACGTAATACATGTCGTGCGTTTAATTTATGGGTATACAGGTTTTTAAAACAGTAATCAGTTAAAATTAACTAAAATACATTAAGCGATAATTTTATCTCATCGGTAAAACAATTGCGCCATTTTATTGGGCAGCTGACTGGACTTGAGAAGAAAAACAAAAATAATCTGTGGGTGGGGTTTTTTAGCTATAACTCGATAGCCGAAGGGCGCGCCAAAATTCTGATGACTGAGTAGGATACACAGTGCCATTGCCAATCTGATTGCGCTAGTAGATTCATTTGGTAGCTATGTCTATGTCATTATCTACTTGTGCGGCACATCATATATAGAAACGTGTGGCTAGAAAGTTGTGGATAACTTCAGCTAAATTCGTGGACGGTCCTGTGCGCAAAATGTTCAAAAATTTTAGCAACTGCGATTCAGCCATGGTGGCACTTTGTTTAGAAGAAGATAAAGGAATTCAGAGATCTTTCATGGAGAACAGCAGAAAACGCAGATTTTGGGTACATGCTGCTTGGAAAAGAAGATCTGCAGAAGGAGAGTATTGCACACTTATACCTTATCTGTTGGATGTTTCCGGTTTTATAACCGCCATTTTTTTCCTATTATTATTCACATACAAAAGAAAATACCAAACGACATGCGTCCCGCAGCCGGCAAACGAATAGTCTGCACGATCGGACCATGATCGGATGGAAAAACGGAGACGGATGGGAGTGGGAACGGACAGGTGTCGGAAATGTGTAAACTACGGCGTTCGGGTTTCAGTGCCATTTCCCTCTCAGACACTCGTTCGACTGTATGATCGTAGTCGGATCGGATGAGTGTATGATAGGTGTGTCTCGGCCTTTAGGTGAAAGTTTTGACCAACACTACCAGCCTATGGATGCACAGTAGATATAGGAATAGTATTTAAATACTGCTGAGCTGTTAGGAATTTATTTATAAGAATGAGCTTGGTTCTATCCTCTATAGTTAATAGGCCCCATAACATTGTTGTACCACATGTACACGAATACACTTCGTGGACATGTCTTAAACGTTTCATATTTCCAAATCGTCTCCACGCTCTTGCCCGACGACAATCTAAACGAAATTCAAATCTGGATTCGTTCATGACTAAAACTGCAACTCAATCATTTGCACTCCAGTTTTCAGTAGTCTAGTCTTACAGCGTGATTGTCTCTAGAAAGAGCTTGACATCGAAGTGTGCGTCGATTATGGAGATTGGCTTCGTAGAGACGATTTGGACAGTATCTGGACCAGTGATGATGTTATGTACCTTTTATATGTCCGTAACCAATACTGGTACAGGAATTGTGAGTTTCCTCTAGAAGAACTGCAGATGTACAATCTCCACATGCTATGTGTTGCTCTATTGAGGATTTGGCTGATGACACTTGGGAAACGTCCATTCGCTCAGCTATTTCGGCTTGTAAAGGTTACCTACCGCTGGATTCATCTCCCTCAAACTTGAGTAATGTCGTTCCATGCTAACCCAGAACCCTTTCAACACATATTATTAAGCTACTATTAATAAACTTAAAATTATTGCTTGCAATCAACGTAGAATTTGCTTTATTTTAAATATGTAATATCAATTTATTTTATAATGAAGAGTAATCGAAATTTACGTTATTATTATTATTATGCATCCAGATCTTTCGTTGCTCTATTAATGACTACAATTATATGTGTTTAGGTATATGAATTACTTTAAATTATTAAAGTTTTTCAATAAGAAGATTATTAACTCGTATAATTCCTGAAATCTGTATTACTGTTTTGCATTTTTTTTTAACAAATAACTAATTGATACATTCTAAATATAATGCAAATCACATATTTATTTTATCTCCGTTTTGGATGTAGGTATATACTTTTTAACTTCTAGATTTCCTTGGCTGAACTGAATTCAAAAATATATGAGTTATGTAAAATTTAATATCTGATGAACAAATAAATTTGTTTTTCGTCTATAAAGTAACGCCTGAATTCAGTTTCAGTTAAGAAAACAAGTTTGACGAAAATGCCCCAGACAAGTTGATTTTTGATTTTGGTGAATCGTCTTTGAGCTATTTTGTTATTGGCATTTTTTTTAAGGAACACCCTATATACTTTTTTAATATTAGATTTATTTCGCTGAGCTGATTACAGAAATATAAAAAATACCTTTTCATCTAGGGGAGAGTGGGGTAAAGTAAAATACCTAACTCTAAAATGATCGTTAACTAAAAGTGAATAAAAATTGAACTCTGACATGTTGTGTCATTAAAGATATAGATTTATACCATTTATGCGCATTTTTAACTTTTTATCTCTTTGGAAACAAACTGTATATTTTTTGTTCTGACGCGATGTCAAAATACCACTTTACCCTGATACTGGGGCAAAGTGGAATATAGGATGAAGTAAACTAAAACAACTAAATTACTGAAATTTACTAAGTACTATCAAAAACAGAAATAAAACACAGTAATATATTATGAACTAAACGAATATTTTACAACTCAGTTTCAATATAAAAAACATAACTTTTACAAACGCACTTGTTAATTTGCTTAAATAAAAAAATAAGTTAAAGAAATAAACATTTATTATTCAAACTTAATTTTCCCGTAGCGAAGTTCAGTAAATTTAATTAAAATCCTCAAGATTTCTGAATTAAAAAAATCACTATTGTCCTCGGCCTCTGGAAATATGCAAATATCACTATCACCTCTATAATTTCTCATAAATTTTACGTGATAAATATTCCTTGGTCCTTCAGATTCAATATCCACTATTTTTGCAGCATACCTTTTAGCAGTATTATGTTTATCGTCTTTTAATTGAATTAGTACAAAATCGTTTATTGTCACCTCCCCGTGATCTAGACTAAATGTTTTCTCCGAAGATGAATCCTCGTCATCGGATTGACCAACAAAATCTGAGTTACTAGATTCATCTTCGTAGATAATATTCACGGAAGCATTATCTATATCTTCTTCTGAGTCAGATGTTTCCGCGACTTTCTTTTTTAATCTTTTTGCATGCTTAGGACTTTCAATTTTTCGCTTTACGCCTTTTGTTTGTTTTGGTGTCACTCGGTTGTTTTGACATTTGGTCGCTTTGAATTCTTCAAGATATGGTGAGGTTGTGATAACTGCAGTTTTACCTTTCCTTCTAATGCCTTTAGTAACTTGTTTTGGAATTACTTTAGACAACGGTATTAGTTCATTTGGTGACACGTAACATTTCAGATGACTTGCTGATGGTTTATCAACTATCTCCTCAACTTTGTGGTGAATAGGAGGAGGTGTTTTCCTGTTCTTTTTGAAAGCACCTAGAAAAGTTATTACTAGAAGACCCGTAGAGATGCAATGATGAAGTATGCGATAAATTTTGTTCTGGAGAAAAGGTTTCTGTAGTAACAGTTGCAAGATCTTCTTTTTGGGAGATTTCTCGTTCTGTTAGTTCTGAAAGTGCAAAAGAATCATCTGAAAACCTATTCGGATTGAATGGGTAAATCCCAGCACTTTCAAAACCTTTTTTAGCATTACATAATGTAGCAGCTCTAGCATACGCTCTAGAAAATATTTGGCCCACATCTGGTAATTCAATAACCTTGTTTGGTTTATTTCGTTGCCATATTTTTAGCTCCCGTGTATAGTAGTTGCTTAAAGGAAACATGAAAGCAACATCCAATGGTTGTAGGTGGTGTGAGGTATGCGATGGGACAACTAGAATAATAACATGATCCTTCCGAGCTTGCTCAATCAAGTTAATATTTTTAACATGCGTAGCATGCCCATCCAAAATAAGAAGAACCGGACTATTTTCAGTAGGGTGACTATGACCTGCGAAATGAGGAAACCAAATATCGCAAAAAGTATGGCTCTGCATCCATCCGGAGCTGTGATAAGGTACTATTGATTCTGCTGGTAATCAAATTTCGTATATAGGATTCCGCCGCACTCGAGGAATAACTAGTAACGGAGGAATATAGTGACCTGTAGCGCTGCAACAAATTTCCGCAGTAACTGTTGTCCCTCTTTCTGCAGATGTATAGCACCCTACTTGCCTTTTGCCTTTGAGGGAAAATACTTTGGTAAGCTTATTAGGAACCGTTGAGATTCTCGTCTCGTCGTAGTTATAGATTCTGCTTGGTGTGAAAGCATATTTATCTATAAGAGCACCGAGTAGAGTATAGAACGAGTTGACTGAGACCCTATTGAATCCGGAAGCACGGGTAGCTGAGGTATTTTCAGGTTTACGTAAAGATATCCGTGTTTGACGTTTCAGGAACCCATACATCCAATCTGTCCTTGCCAGTTTAGTTTGGCTGTTAAAATCATTTTTGATCCCATTCATTTGAGCGTATTGGTATTCAAGGGACCTAAGCTCATATGTTGTAATTTCAAAGAACCGTTTCTCTAATTCTAAAATGTGCTCCTAGCTTTTTTCGAATTCCTTCTTCTTCTCCTTTATTTGATTTAATTCTCCGATTTAATGTAGCTACTGGCACATTGTACTGTGTTACGGCTGCATTTTGTGTAAGCTCTTTTGCAATTACAGATCTTATTGCTGCTATTGATTCTTCTGACCAAGAATTTTGAGCTATTTTCCTTTTATAGTCACGCATCTGCAAGAAAATATTTTTGTGGGGTAAAGTGGAATAATATTTCACTTTGCCCCAATATAAACATTGCACTTTACCCCATTACTATCAAACAAAATAATAGTCGAAAAAAATCTACTAAACCTCACCTATATAACCGGATTAGATATGCAACAGGTAGGCAACACTCAATCAACATATAAAAATAAAACAGGATATAGATATAACTATTTGAACTAAAATTATATTACGGTAACACTTCAGTATTTTGCAAACACAAATGGAAAAATAACATAAATCACTACAGATGCAAACAGAACCTAGGAGTAGCTATAAAATTTCATGGGCGATATTACAGTACTCTAAACTATCAATCAAATATGGCAGATCACGGAGCGAACAAACCAGTTATTTAAAAACTGATCATATCACTTTGCCCCAGTATTCCACTTTACCCCACCCTCCCCTACTTAGTAACTTTATTTTTAGCCAAACAAACTTAGATGGAATTAAACCACGGTCTAAGTTATTCGGTATGTTGATAACGGGAAACAGGAAAACCAAATCAGGAATAAATATATGTGGCAGAAAATCCAGATACAATTCTCCTGTTAAATTTTTATTATAAAATATGGAACAATAATTGCATTTTTTACAACACCAACCCATTCACTCTTTGAGGTCTTTGTGTATGGTATTTCAGCACCCAGCGCAGATTTTTACCACAGCAATTTCTAGTTTACAGCTCCGTTCAAATGAAACGTTGTCTCGTCGGATAATAGAATATTGAAAGCATATTTGCAGAATTCACTTCTTCTTTCAAAGTTATCCTTAATCAATTTATGCATAAGTTGAACATTGTAAAGATTATACTTTCCTGTTTTGAAATTTTCGATATTAGGAACTTTGTCACAACGTAAGGTGTGGATTTTCCAATGCTGACAAAATTGCGTCATCCTGAACATTTTTGTAAATTTTAGATTTGCTTGTTTTTGTTTTATTGCTCGCATGCCTCGCTATTTTTACGGTAAGCAGCATAGTGTAAAACAAGAAAATCTAAAATTTACAAAAATATTCAGGATAACGCAATTTTATCAGCATTGGAAAATCCACACCTTACGTTGTGACAAAGTTCCTAATAAGTTATTCTGTCGATATACTGTCACCAACACCAATAATCAATAAAATTCTATCTTCTCTAATTTAATGAAGCTCGTTTCCGCAAAATATATATGCGATAAGATATTAACAAAATTATCTACTGTTGCTAACTGCTCTTGACCAAAAATATCCCATTTGGTATCATGAAGAAGTCCTGTTTTCTCCTAACGTTTCCCTCTTCTTTTATTTCTAATTTAGAAAAGTATTTGCTTACATATACATATTAAAAAGAAAATACATAACACTTTTAAAACAGAAAGTAGATATATGAAGAAATATGAAAAAATACTTAAATTGCATTTAGTAATTTAATAGGAAGATATAGAATGGTAATAAATAATATGCGACCCCATCAATAACACTCAATTAACAATAAAAATATTCCTGTTTTGCAGTGGATATACAAATACACGAACATTTTTTTTATCGAAATGCACATCTACTACTATTATACGTAATAATTAAATTGTATTGCAATATACTATACAATGCGACAAAATAACATATTCACAGTGTTATTGTCAATCCAGCCAATTCTTTTCGTCTTTTTTCTGGTTATTATATGATGAACTCGAAAACACTGGCTCTGTTTGGAGTCCTTGGTTACACACAGTAACGTCCCAAATGATTTCATTGATTCTACCCCTGGCATCTCTCTCAGCTTGGCTTTCACCCTCGATAGGAGGACGGTCACACCCCCTCCTGCATGCATAGCTATGCTCCGACGTCGCGTAATAGTAGACCGGAGTTCCTTGCTACCGCTTTGCGGAGTCCAGCTGCCTGCTGCAACAGCAGCGAGTGTCAGCTTTTAGTACTACGTTCAACACCGCGTCGATGACATCACCGCGAACCGCGTTCATTCACGACTTTTCAGTTAGAGAGAGAAAGCTATACCAACAACAATAACAAGAGCGCGATGTTCTTGTAATATAATACAATATAAAAGGCGAATACAAAACATTAAAATTGTGAAAAGAATAAAGATATTTCGCGGAAAATCAAATAAAAGTTTTTCCATAATGAAATCAGTAGATCCTTTTAAGTTAATACATTATGATATTAATAAAAGCTCGTTTATCGTGAATTCTTTGCTCTCGGCACCTTGTTAGCTCGAAAGGAATAATAAAATTATAAAGTCGAAATCTACACCGAAGGAAGCATATAAACCTTCTATTAAAAATGGATGACAGTTCTCCAGATTTAAGCTTAAAATTGAGAAGAGGTTCCAGCGATTCCAGAGATTCCTTCTACATGGATCTCGACAAAGGGATCGACTCTGATATTGAAGACATGGGGACAACCACTACTTCGACTGGTGTTGAAATCAAGGAAACGACCGCGAATCCCACACCAGCCGCTACAGTTTTGGGAATAGTCAAGGAGGAATCCATGCGGTACGTATCTACTGATGCATAATTGATGATAATGTTTTCTCCGTGAAACAACGACGTTTTTTGCTACTGTTTGACGAGCTTTAGGGATGTATAAAGCTATAAAAATTTGTTTTGTAAAAAACAGAGAATATTCTGCTTTCTCTTTTCGTGCTAGCAAGTGAAGTTCATATTGAAGAAGTGTACAAAAAATACTATTAACTTTATAATTTATTCAGTATGTTATTGAGCGGATGTTAGTAATATTCGGCGAAAACTTGCTTTTGTATTAAAATTACGAGAAAAAAAATGTTTTCTAGAAACAGATTATTACAAATGCATTCAAGGTATGATGTTACTTAACTGTAGTGAGGAGAATTAATTTAAATGTAGCAACAAAGTCATTACTAAACTAACAAGAAATACTAAAATAAAGTAACATTAATTCATAAATCTACAAGAACCTGTTTAGGAGTTATTTTATCCGAAATAATGAAATAATAAGAAAATTCGATCAGCCTTTTTATAATCTAAACATAACAAAACAATAGTGCTACCTACACTATGGTACTGAGTCTCTTCCATGCGTCAGAGCATTATAAAATAGAATTTTCTGTTTGGAAAATTTGTATCAATGATGAATATGGCAATAATTAATGTGGCTACGTTTCTTGTAAACAACTATCTATTCTAACCACTCCTTAATTCACGGTATATACTCTGAAATATAATGTGGTTAAATATCTCTTTGAAATTCTCAGTTTTGGTACATTTTCAAATGCAGAATGAAATATTAATTGAAAAGAAAATTAAAACAATATTGATGGTAATAAAAATCGAATCTGACTTCTGACTTTTTTAATACCGTTCATTAATTTTAATTAGTACAATGTCACTTTTTATTTCAACGCTCGCCGATGTGTATTGAGATATCTCAATCAATCTGATTATTTTATTAACCAACAGATGGTGGTAAAAAAAAATAATATTCGTAAAAAAATCGCAACGCAACTCAAATAAGTAAAAATATCTTGTGAAGGAAGCATTAAACAAAATTTGATAAAACGTTAAAAAGTTAGATAAATCAGTCTACTACCAAAAACGGGTGTCAAGTCATTAGTCGTTCACCAGAAAAAAAGTGAAATCAAAGGGTACCACACCTTATACTTCTTCTATTAGTTCTTAGAGTTATTTTTTGTTTTTTTTTTTGATAGAAATGATTGAGAAGATGGACTTAAATAAGCATTCAAAAGTGACGTAAGGAAAGTCCCATTTAACCCAAAGAATATGTAGTTGACGGATTGACCTCCTTTTTGTAACACCCTGTATATTGTACTCATATATATTCTAACTATTTTGTGATAAAAGTAAGAGGGTGTCGTCGATGAAAGAAACTGGCCCGGTGATAAAAGCCAAGTGTACGCAGCTTATGCCCCGAGTACAAATTAAACCAATCAAAATCGTTTTTTTTTGCGAGTTGGTTTGAAGATAATTTTTAAATCAAAACATTTTTGTATTGCAGCAATGACGTTAGAATTGCACAGTTTGAAATGTATTCATAAGTTTTCAAGTCAATCTATAGAAGACGGTTTGAAACAGGTTTGTACAGTAGAGGGAATAAATTAGCAGCTCAACGAATGTTTTTAATCGTAGTGTAAGTTTGGTTTCTGCATATTTTCAAAGCATCGACATATGTTAGTGTTTTCAAGTGATCCATTTATCGCTAAAAATACAGTTTTTGATATTACAATTAATATTCAATATGTTCGATGATGAAATGATTATTTTTATGCATTATTATTATTATGCAAGTAATAGTAGAAGTTGAAACTTCATTACTATTAAACAATGATAAGCTTTTATGAAGTTACCGAATGCAATAGTTCTGAACTCAGTTTCAATTTTTTTTGCTTTTTTGATATCAAGCTATATAATATAAGTATTCTTCAAATTTAATATTTTAGTTACTTGATATTTTCGAATATTTTTAATTATTTAATATAAAGGTTCCCTTGACTGTCCTAAAAAAGTTCCCATACCCGAACGAAAATTCTATAGATTCAATAAAGAATTTAATCAAAATATCCTAGGCCTTTTCATTTGCCTAACATTATTTGGAGTATCAAGCATTAATACTATACAACTTGATACTTTCCACCAGCATATTGTCTATGAAAATCCGAACAATACCCTCTACTAAAGAATAGAATGTTTGTTTTGGCATTTGAACTATTAAGAAAAAAATCATATTGAATATATTTTGAAAGCCACTTTTCATAAAATCTTTCACGCTGTTCACACTTGGTGTGATGGTTTTCAATAAGAAGCATACAACAATAAAATATGTGCAGACATTTGATCATGCTTCATGTAGTTACTGCGAGTAATTACAATTAATTCAACATTAACAATAATAATTTTTCCATTTTGTAATGCGTCATATATACTTTATTACCACATTTACAATTAAATAATAAATCAGCGACGAGATTAATTACTTATTTGGTATGACAAGTTTGACGTGGGTTGGACTGTTGAAAGTTTTTATTTTAGCATTACGATAAAATTGTGGCGTCAAAATTGAAGAAGGTTGAAACGATCTATGAAACTAATATATCGCCGAAAAACGCCTCAAATTTCGTAGGTTTATGTTTAAATATGAATCGTAGATCTAAGGATAAAACTGAAGGAAGAGAATACTGAAGAGTCAGCAAACATTGATCTGCTTTCGATTCTTAAATAAGCCTCATGAAAATACAATAATTTTAGATTAGAATAAGATCTAGTACAACAAACGGTAACCGAGCTCATCTCGCTATAAATACCTACACCAGAGTTCCAAAGATGCTGTACACATATCAATTACATCAACCCATAATTAAACAATAAAATTTGAATACAAGGGATCATTGTAACATTAGAGAACTGAATGTTTTACACCCACTAAGACACTTAAGGCCACGTGGAAACGAATTAAACAGTTTCACAGCACTATAGCTCAATGATTTATGGGACAAAACTGTTGAGTGCTATGGAATTCCAAATCAAAATCAACTAGTTATGACATGTATTTAAAACATATGAAATAGTCAAATGTTAGAAAATCAATTAGGGGAATCGGCAAGGTCTCGTAATGAAATGAAATTTACAAACTACAACCATACAGGGCTTTAAATACTATTCTAAACATGTTCAAACTTGCGAAGATTGCATAGCAATCTGCAGTAAAAGCTCTGTAATTTCTGAATACGAAATTTAGCAAAACCCTGTTTTATTTTTTAAAATTAAGATTTTAAGTAATAAGAACGATTATTATTTACGAATGACTATTTATTAATTCTAGATCTTGATTTATAGTAGTAACTGCTTTCGAATGCTTAACAGAAAAGGAATAAAACAACTGTATATCATCATCATATGCCTCGTTCGTTGAACGTCTTGATATTCTCCAGAGTATCATTCGTATAAATATTGATCTAAGAATTGATCCCTGATGGAGAACAGTTCAGTACCAATAATATATCTTTTTTCTAGCAATAATTACGAATCTAAGTTTTCCAAAATTCATGTTCGTGAATGATTTTTAGAGAACTGAAATATGTTTTACGGTGTTTTACGCTCACTTCTATACACAGAAACTGTAGAAATGAAGCAGCTAACACCGGAAATACATAATATGTCATCTGTGACGGCAGTAATACAAAATCCCGATTAATGATTTGGCGAAACATCGTTTCGAATCGAAAGAAGTCCCGACTGCTAGTAATGCAATCACACCCTTAGATATCTGTGCCACCACCTCCAAACTTCAAAATAAAGCAATCACTCTCGCCATGCATAAATGAACTAATCATTTATGGATATACCTAAATATACATATCTTTGTATCATAGGCTCGTTATTAAATAAAAACATTATTGATATAACTGAAATATAATATAACACAATCAAAATTTAGAACAAAAGCACATCTGAATTATTTTAGTACTTTGTCCAGGCTTCGTTGGAGCTGATAATCTGGTGATAGTTTTTTCCATGCTTGCTCGATACAGTTGTAAAGTTGATTTCGATTTGCCGCTCGCAAACGTTCTCAATAGAGTTAAGATTAGAACTCTTTGACGACCATGAAAGAATATTAATGTTTTTGGCAGCAAGCCACTGATTCACAAAATTGGAACTGTGAATTAGAGAGTGTTCGTACTGAAAAATGAAATTATTTCCAGAAAGCTACAGTACCAAAGGTAACATAACATTTTCCATTCATTTGAAAATACGTGACATATTTGATTTTGTCTGGCTTTACGAAACCAGTTCAGATTATTATTTTTGCTATGTTGGTATACTTGGATATCCGATGATAATATTGAAAAAGTGACATTAATGATTATGGGCAATGACTATCAGAAAAATTGATAAACCACGTTGACATATTATTCGGCTTCTATTGAGCAATTTTTTCAGATTGTTGGAAATGACGCAACAATATTTAATTGTCAATAGCCATATCGATCGTTGACTTTATCTTTCTCACCAAGCGATTTTTATTTAAAATTATTAAATATATTAGCATGATTTCATATTTATTTCTTTTTTGTTTTTTAATTATTTTAAAAATTGTAACGTTGAAACATAGGTATAATTTAAATCGATATTCACAAACACCTTTATCGAGCCCCCTAAATCCGCCTACCTGTTACAATAACCTAAAGTTAGAAGTCCATGACCTGAACATTGAAACTACTCTCAAGAACAAGAAACTATATAATAGTTTGCCGAGCAATTATAAGTTACAATTTCTCAATTACAACGATTGCCGCAACTTATTCCAACAAGACGTGTTATATTACAATAAACGTGCACTTATTTTGATGATTGTGTGCATTTCTTACTCAATATACGCTAATGTTTACAAGAATTTGTTATTAAAATCGTTTACTTCCTAAAATGTACTTAACTCCAGTATCACGGACAGATTCTGACAGTGAAAATACTTTCGCCTCATCTCCGTTTCAAGGTTAATCTAATATATTAAAATAATTTCTCACTTGTCCTAACCGCAATTATTTAATGAGCAAACATTAGATAATTTAAAGACATCTATAGTACTTTAGATCTACTCATACGAATTACAACAATGAATATTATATATATGGTACTGCACTTTAAACGAGTTTTTCCTTTTGTTCTCAAACAATACTTCATTTAATAAGTTTCTCTCCGATAAAACTTCTCATCCTATATTTTAGCTAATTTCTCATCGAAGTTGTTTGTGAAAAGAATGACGTGGTTTTAATTAATCCAATCTCCTTTAGATCCTCATTTAACAAGAACAGTTAAGTGAAATCTAATTAAATTTGCAATTAAACTGGAACGGAATTTCATCCTTTTTTTAGATTTTGGGCTTCTGCACTTTATTAGTTTAGAAAGTCATATTTCATCAGATTTAGATGGTTTTCACGATAATTTAATTCTCACCTTGAAGTAAAATGATATTGAATCATTATGATACTTTGTTAACTTAGATGTACATTTTTATGTATGTACTACATAGATCGAAATGTCACATGCTGTAAGACTGAAACATTTATAAACAGAGACAAAGAAAGAAGTTCAAGTTAATGCCAAATAGGGCAAAGAAATGGTAAAGAAATTCAATCAAGCTGGTTCGAATTTACTCTGCATTATTGTTGGTGACAGAAGATTAGTTCATTCTTATAAGCCTAAATGAAATCAATAATTCATCATTTTAGAATCAAATTGAATAACAAAATAATGTTGTTCATTCACATACTACAGGGGAACCTTATGGTAGCTTGCATTATGGGTTTTACTACGCATGTGGAAACCGTCACTTAGATAGTTAAACAATAAGTTGAAAATCTTTAATAAAATAAAAAAAATACGAATTAAAAAAAAGATCGGCGAATTATTCTTCACATATAACAAAACCTAACATTTTAGACACGATTTCGTTTTCAAATCTAGCCCCAATAAAGCATTAACCGCAATAACATAGCAATATATTTATATTGTTATTTAGGATTTAGAATTTTTGGTCGATACACCCCACCTGCACTAGCAGACACTCTTATCTCTGCACCTCTGAGTTATTTACTGAAGTATATCTAAAATTAGGAATTGTAAGAGAAATAAATGCGACGAGCTTTCATTTATTGGATTTAGAAATTGGCGATGAAAGACATTTGTATAAAAGATTTCTGTACATCTTGTTGACATTACTTGCGTTTGTAATAGGGTAAGAAAGGGTAAGACCCATGTATGGTAAATTTTATTTAGAAAAAAACAATGAATACGTATGTACACGTAAATCCACGCAAGGGCGACAAAAATTAATTCTGACTATTCATCTTGCCACCTACTTCCTTTCATTACAATCGCATGGTATGGTTCATATGAAGTACTATCTGGAAAATCTACGTCATTTGCCTAAAGTAATTCGAAGATAACGTACAAATTTATAGCGAAATAACTCATAACAATTGCCTTACAATAACTCATATGCTGACACTTAACTGCTTGTTCATGAATTTTTGATCAAAAGCTATGCCATTATAATGCCTCAGCATTATAATTTATCGGTAATCCAACTTCTTCCACCTTCCGAATATTTAAACAAAAGATGAAGCGACATTATTTTAAGGTGATAAAGTATCTCTTTTTCATGCTAACTTTATAAACAAAGTAATATCATATCAGAGATATGTATATGCAATAGAATTTTGCAAAACTAACCAATATAAGAGCGACAAAATATCGCTAGGTATTCAAGAAAGTAACAGTTGGTTGCTATACAACTATACAATAACAGTATTGATTAATATATCCATTTTCAAGTTCTATTGGTGCCGGGAGTATTGCTACTATTCTTTACAAATCAACTAAACGTATGCATCAATTAATATCGGGTATGGTATGTTTGACACCGTGAAGGATCATGGAAAAATATTCTGCAAGACCATATGCAATTAAGGTCATGTTTCTTGTGGTGGTTGCAGCTATAGTGACTTCTTGAACTGCAACAAGTGTTAAGTAGCACAAGCAAAGTAGTCATCTATCAAGACGGTGCCACAATCGTTCTTAAAGAGATTTGAACTGTTCATCTAGCGTTGCTGATTTATTTTAAACTAATTATACTTGATAACAAATAATTCAATCACGCATTCAGTATATTAGTTGTTATTATTTATCAACGACTTTTCTCTGCAAACAGCATTTTTTGATCCACTAGTATTTCTTAAACATACGCGCATATTCTTTATTTTTCAAAATGTTATAGTTATATATTTTTGAAGTTTATACCAATGTGCTTTTCAACTCTGTGGGGCAACATTAATTTCTCTTTGTTATGAGGGCTTCCGGGTTTTCACCGCGTCATATACAATACGAAATAAAATAAATTAAAACAAAAACAAAAAAGTCAGAAAGTTTTCGCCTCTAGCGTGGTTGACACGTCGAGTTACCGTGACGTTCTGGCGCCCCTCACCTAGTTTTGCTCCTGAAGAAGCCACTTACATTAGTGGCGAAACGTCGAGTTTAAGTATATATAAGTATATTATAAGTATAAGTTGTATATATATTTTTTTTGTTTTTTTTTGTTTTTTTTTTAATTTTTTTATTTTATTTCGTATTGTATTCGTGTATGTAAATGTTGTATTTTACTCAGACCGTGGAAACCTTCGATATCAATTAATTTTTGTTTTTTTATCTATTAATATCTGATACATAATATAGAAAGCTTCCACGATTCGAGTATCTATAATGCGGCCTTCCGGTTTTTAATTGCGTCATAGTAGTGTAAATACATACCTACATATATGTAATATAAAAATAAATAAAGAAAAATTAATGCACAAACGTACAAAATGTATCAAGCTTAACATTTCGCCACTAATGTATGTGAGTTCTTCAGGAGCAGAAGTGGGTAAAAGGTGTTAGAAGGTCACGGCAACTCGACGTGTTAACCACGCTAGAGACGAAACCCTGGTTTACTCATGGAGTGTCCGTGACCTTCTCACGTACTCACTTTTGCTTCTGAAGAAGCCACTTACATTAGTGACGAAATATCGAGTTTAATACATTTTGTATTTTTGTACTTTTATTTTATTTTATTCTGTTTTTATTTAGTTTTTAATTATATATATTTACACTACTATACCGCTCTCATATATCAAGTTTGACGCAAAGTTGATATAGTTTTTACAAAAACTTTAAATAAACTACTTTACTTGTATTTTTTATTAAATATAATCCAACAACACACTATAACTTAGAAGCAAGTCTTTTCTAAAATTATTACTACATTTTGTAAAGCTTAAACCTGTTTCGCCGCCCCCTTTTTTTAAAAGTGTTCTGAAAACGAAATATAAGCAAAAAGTCCGTCAGTACAACATAGCAGTTCTCTTGCAGAGCTTAAAATTGGTAAATGAGTACAAAATTAAAAAATAAACAACTTTCTTTCATAATAACTAATTTCTTTAAAAATATCTAATTATCTTTGGCGTGATTTTTTAAGCAAAAGCCATTGGCAAAACAAAGATTCATCTACAACAAACAGGAAACAAACAGGAAAAAACAATGCCCATTTGATGCGAACTTTATGCGTGACACTGTACAATATAAAAATTAAAATATTATTTGTAAGAACGTAAAGGACAAAATGAATAATAATTAAGGACCGCAAGAATTGGTCCGGTTCCAGCGGCAGTACATCGAGAGCGACCTTAACAACGCACGCCGATCGGACGAGTATGTATGTAGTGAAATATGTAGTTTGTAGGCAGTCATCATACGGTATTGTTGCATGATCATGCATTGAAAGTACGCGTACCTATAATTCGGTTGCAACGCATTTAAAATGTCGAAACTTCGTGAAAATGCTTCAAGGTAAAGCCGATGTAGTTACGGCCCTGCTACCAGGCCACACTTGCGGTCTTTAATAATGATTTAATATATTATGGGCAGAAGCACTCTACGTACAACGTAATATTACATTTGGAGCAAGATATTAATGGCTTTTCTTGACATATTTTACATATAGAACAGTAATTGATACTAACTAAATGATTGACTGAGTCTTATGAAAAATTGATATATAAAATGTAGGCGCTAGTAAGTGTCTGTGTCATATTCATTAAACTAAAAAATATTGGCCAGTACCATTTTCTCTCTTGGATATAGATTGTATATTTTCCTAGTAGCTTGTCTTGCTGATCAACACTTCCTGTATGCTCGTTGTAAGAATTGATGAGATTTGGCTGAGATACATTTACTTTTGCTCAAAAAACTGGCTCAATATCGTCGTGGTTGGTATCCAGAACGAGAGATTTATTATCATTCTATGTCTTTAACAAAATGTTATCTTCGTGAGCAAATGTATTATCGTAGAGTAGCAACTATCAAGATAATGCGATACATTTTAACAGATTACTGGTGAATTTAGATTCCAAGTTCAGATCTGTGGTGTTGTATGTATATGGCATTCTTTCCTGTATACATATAAAAATTATAGCAGTAACCACTAGAACTGCATAGTGTCCAAAATTTATTGCCAAATGTAATTGACTTGTCACGTATAAATTGATCTTTTCACGTTATTAGCAAAATGTAGCACTGGTTTTATTATACAGATATATTTCAATGTAGATTAAACGCAACTAATTGTAGTTTTCACCGAGGATAGGTATTTAGTTGCTTGATATTTTTGGAAAATCAGAAAATGAACTCGTCGTCATATACCACACATTCGGCAGGCAACTAACATTTCGTGGTTTATCCAACGATGAAATAATTAAAATAAACACCTGTGTAGCATCACTGAAATACGGTGACGAAACATGATTTACCCGTACGCTTGCCAATTACGGATCTCATTTAAGCAAAGATTAATTAGATTTTCCTAACACACCAGTCGAAATCGGATTCGCTAGCGTACATTTACCATCGTTAGTCGAACCAATTGCGTTCAATTCGGTACGGTTGTGGCAGCAAGATAAATGTAGTATATATACCTCATGTAGCTCTTTCATCCCAGTCGGCGATAATTCGGCTTCCGTATCAGAGGCTCCTTCTTGAAAAATCAATACCCAAATATTGGAAGGCAAACGCCGTTTAGAACATCGTCATCCTAGAATATTGTTATAAGATTGCTCATTTCTTTTCATGTCTAAAAAATATATTCCCTTTCTTCGCCGTTGCACGTCTTTAAGTTGTATAAATTGAAAAATTGAAGCGCGTTACTCGCGCGGATGCTGTCACAAAGAACGCGAAATGGGACAAGAAATGAAAATTCCTATTTCGTGCAAACGGGAGAGAACGTCAGGAAATGACAGCGCTTATTCAAGGTTGCACGAGTTTTGAATAGATTTTCTTATTAAATTTTTTACTTTGTATACGTATGATTTCAAAGAAAGCAAACAGGTATGAAATAAACTGGAAATAATCTTGAAATTTTCCTTCTAAAAATTGAAAGTGAAAACAAATTTGTGACAGGCTTGGATTAACATGTATTGTACTTTAAGGTATATTTATTTTTTATTTCCGCTTACAAATGAACTTCCGTTTTTCTCGCAAAATCTTTTATTCATCAATATTAATTTTGTCCCCTTCCTTTAAGATCCCATTCATCATAATACATTTTTTCCAGCGTTTTTTCAATCTTCTAAATTCTTTTGGGACGTACTTTTATGTCCTTAATGATAACCAAACGTCATCCTTTGATAACTTTTCTTTACCTTCAGAGTAAAGTCTTTAGATCTGATTCAACTCGACTAGTTTTTTGCTTTTCGCTCTTCAGAAAATTTTGTTTGAGATAATTGGATAGTAGTTTAGTCGCCATATCAATGCACCCATGTGTCATCAATCGTCTGAGTAGTTCTGGACCGTCAGTGATTGTATCCAGTAGCACCAAAATAATGTCAATTTGGCCTCTAGCGGAAATTCAAAGAGTTTGGAACACATTTTTTGCAACCTCATGCCCACCACATTCGGTATGCTCAAAATAATACATAAGCACCATCAGGAAGTTCTCGGGTAATGATTCAGCAACTGTCCATTATTATTTTCTTCAATTTTTCGTGCCAATAGTGTTTATACCACATCTAGACTCTTGCTTTATTCATAAAACTGACTAGAAAGTGACATTTATCATTTTCAAAACGGTGCTGCACTTTATTCCATTTTAAATGCAAGATTTGAATACAAATTTTGTATTCCATTTTCTCTACAAATAGTACATCAAAATATGTCGCGTAACCAAAAATACAGTAAGAGCGAGCCCAATACGGCTTACAAATATCAATATACTTCAATATACTACTTTTTTTTCTTAATTTATGGCACCGTGAACCACGTGGCACCACTCACCCATCTGCAATTGATTAAGCCACCTAGGAAAGAATTCCATATCTCCAATGTTGAGTGATCCTTTTTGCTTTGTAAAACAAGCGTTTCTAAACACTTAAAATCTATCAAACAAATAATGCAACAAAACACATATTATACTTCATACAAAAGCTTTAAAGGCTGACACAGTGTCAACCATTATAATAAGTATAAGTGGCTTATTAACTTACACTAGCATACTGTTTTGTTTACTTTTGCACTGCAATGCACATATAAGTTTTGTTTATTTCGATTTGCCACAATTAAAACAAGTGAAGTAGATTAATCAAGAATGATAGATTTGTTAATTTCATTAATTATTTTTGTAACATTAAAACACTGAACACTCTATGCTGACAAGTACTTGTACTTAGGGTTTCAAGAGGTTTGTTTAATTGCCAGTTTTACACATTATCACCTGGTTATTGTAAGTTTATTGACTAGTAGTCTTAGAATAATGTTTGCGAGTTTTTTGCGTTGTGTCGTGGCTGCGATGTGTTCTCTCGCGTGAGGAATCCCTGAGCACCCAGTTATGCTTTTGCATGGTTGGGTGCTCTGGATTAAGGTGGAGTATGTGGAGATTAAACAAATTTAAAAAAGGCTGCTACTTTCCTGCATGTCACTGCTATTAACTATTAGATGAACCTACCAAACACTACTTGGTTGGGTAAGCGAATATAGGTTAGGTTGGGGGTAAAAGCAGGAGGTGGTTAGGTTAAAGATTAATCTGTTAAGCCTTTCATCTTCTTTAGCTAATATGCTGCTGATGAACTGTGGGCGCACAACATTCCTTCTAAGTTCTTGTTGGAGTTCATCGACTTCGTGTACTTTGCCATGGTATCCAGAGAAAACATGGTTAGCGTCTTCTAATATCTATCTATCTATTAAAGGAAGACCTTGGGTTGTATATTGTAGACACAAATTTCTTTCTTTTATATCTCGTTCTGACGAATCATAGCTTATCAGATCCTCCACTTATTACTACTAGTTTGCAGCAATTTCCCTTGTCAGATTGCTTGTGTTATTATACTGAGGACTGCTTAAATCCGTCATAACAATGTGGTTATAGGTATAAAGAAGAAATGTTGCTATCTACGATGGATCCAACCACTTCAGCTATTTGGTCGATCTATCTGTTTCCTCATTTCCCTGTATGCTATAGTGTCCAGAGATTCATATTACTGTACTCTGCCTGGTTCTTATTAACCTAACTTGCTTTTGTTGTGCCACCGTTAGGCTCTGTGGACCGTATATACTCAGTCTCACGCATGCTGAGGCACTACTCCATAGTTGATAGTTCTAAGGCTAACATATAGCGATCCATCAGTCTAAAATTTAGTATGTTGAGAAAACTTCACATTTTACATCTGCAGACATTCTTGAATCAAACCCGAAGCATGCTTTGCCACGAGTCCACCTCAAACGATTTATAATGCCTCCATGACTTCAGTTAGGGTAACCACATAACACATCAGGACTTCCGATCTGTTCAAATTCCTAAAGTCTCTTGTCTATCTATATACCTTGATCAATAGTGAACGAGCCTCGTTTCCAGTTAGGGGTGTAGATGAAGCACGTAGCTCCAATATGGCTACAAATGCCAATATATGACGGGCACATGATAGGGAATCAACATAACCAAAGAATTGTGACAAAAAACAAAGAAAAAGAATTGGATCGAAAGAATAGAAGAACTACGAAATAAAACAAAACTATGAAATGTTTAGCCATGGATCGAAATGCATAATATTGTAGAGTTAAATATGGAAGTATAGAAATCATCTCACGTCCTCGAAGAACATAAAGATATTGAATTGGTCTTCAGTTAAATATGATTAATTATAGAAATTTTGCAAGAAAAAAATAAATTGTATCCATCTAACATTCTTCTTGTAACACTATTATATTAAATGTGAACCATTCAAGGTGCACATATACAAACTATGTAGTTAATAATATTGTTAATATTGTATACATTACAATTTAAAATAAGCACGCAATCAATATTTTTATACCTGTATTGCAATTTAGATCGCCCAGAGGATATTTTAAATTGAATTTACGTTTTGTCACCGCCCCTCCCTATAATAAAATGTAACCCAAAAAAGTAAATTACTCGGTGTATATGTTAATGTATTCATAATATTATTAGCATAACCTACTTCTTCCCTAAACATGCACTCCAGAAACGCAGTTATTTAAAAATGCTTTCAGACCCTGCATTTTAAAACAAACGCTGAAACTATTATCGTGTATGTATCCACGTTTTATGAAATGTGTTGACTTTCTCAAATACCAGGCGTTAAATCAACACACATCACATCTTCAGATTATCCGTTTATGTGCATCATTTGAGATCGTATTAACTCGTAATTATAGGCCGGCATATACACATAGATTGTATAATATATCGAGCAGCATGCAATGTTACAGGCCAGGGGTTCGTTGAACCCGCAACTGATGTAATTCCATACCTGCGTATTTACAGGTTTTTGAGCAATATGATTAGAATCCTGAGGTGCTTACTTACCTTTCGTTCAGGCGGGCTTCATCTTGAATTCTCTAACAACGGCTGTATTTTAATTGCCAATCCATAACTATCGTAACTGCATGCGTAGTTTATGCAGCATACGCACATACAACGGTGCGTATAAATAGTAGTTCATATTAGGTATATGATATCCATATGGTTTTTTATTGTATAATAAACACCAACACAGCCAACAAATTAATAATTAATAATAATCTGAAAATTATATAGATTTGTCTACTTCATTGTTCTTAAGGGTTTGCTTTCCTTTATCTTCCGGGAAGCCTGCGCCCTCGATTATTTTTAGTAATAATTGCGAAAATAGCGATGTACTAGATAGGAAACACATATTCATGGATAGAGATGACTGATAGTCTACTTCGTAGCAAAACAAAATCCAACATCATATCAAGCCCAGAGTTAATATAGCAATTACTAAAAACTACGCATGATCTAAACAAGTTCATTAAATGCACAATTTTCCCTTAAGAATATACCTATGCTTCCAGTCAATCGATGACAAGGAAGCGCTAATGCAATGCCTTATAATGCCGATGCCGTGTCGTAAACAAATAAAATGTTACACGGAAATAGAACCTGGAAGACCGCTGTTATTGATTGCAACGATAAAAGCTGGAAAATAAACACCATTCGCATTCGCTATATGCGGAGTACAATGCCTTGAATACCGGCCGTGATTGATTTGTGAGGCAATTAAGGACATTGAAAATTTGCTCGGAGAAAATAATTGAGCATAATTTTTAGATTTATTAGTTAAGTACTGTGGAATGCTTGAGCGTATAACTTTTCCTCATTTTGTCGGAATGATGTACTTTATTTCGCGTTGGAATTTAATTTAAGATAGTTTTTGTTTCTTATTTCTCTCATTACGATTAAAGTCGAGAACAAAGAATATACGAGAAAATGTAATTTGGAACTTGAATTTTAAATCAGAAAACAACTTTAATAAAACTAAGAAACAAGCCAGACATTCCAAATATAACCGGGTTCGTTTAATAAAATTTACATTGCAAGCTTTTATTGGTTCTGTATCATATAAAAGTAACTTTTCCAAATATTGCTGACAGTAGTCACATTGGAAAGTCCTCCTTTTATGATTTGAAAAAGCATAACTGTTACAATATTTCTGAAAGCTATCAAATTTTTAATTCGGTTCTTTTCAAATAATATGATGTAATCTGGAGCCCACAAAATGATAAGACCAGTTATAAAATTTTAAAAGCTATGATACTATAAAACCCATTGCTGTCTTCGTGTTTTGGCCGTGCCTCAGTTGTACAGTACGACTAGTAGGTGCCGAGTTGTAAAAATAACTATTTTTACGAATTTAAGAAGTTCAGCAGTTCAAATATCTCTGATAGCTGCAAATTTTTAAATCAGTATTCAGATTTAACAATTTAATTGTAAAACCACTCCCAATAGCTGTAGTATTACAAAATCCATCGAACAATGTTTGAAAGCTCATATGATATGCATATTTCTTCCTGTTTTATTGCTTTTTTTTGTAAATATTGAAATATTTTTGACACAACTATCACCCGAGTGTGATACTTGTTTTTAAATTCTTAATTATAATAACGCTCACTATTTTCTACATTTTTCTAATTGCAAATATCAAAATACTTCCGATAGCTGTCAAATTGTACAAATGCAATGTCAGCTGTCAAACAGTATTGTTATGGCATCTCTGTATGTCTGTATCCAAAATCATATAAGATGAAATTTTTAATAAAGAGCACATATGATACCATTGTTATATAAATCTATCTCAAGTATTAACACGATTGGAGTAATGTAAATTCTATACTCTTCGGTGTAGAGAGAACATAGTTGATTTTTTTTAATGTGTGGTGGGTGCTTAGTTGCAGTGACTCCGTAAGCTGTATTGCTTGTCTGGCTATCAGAGCAACTCTTGCGGTGTAGTTTTGGTTTTAAGAATCATTTGGAACGAAAGAAAATGCTTTGTTACACTAAACAAACACCGTCAAACAATTTTCTAATTTAATAAGAAAATTGAAATTTCTAATTTAACCAGAAATTTGAAATTTCTAAAAACTATTTTCGAGGAAGTATATATTTTAAAAACCAAAATTAAACTCTTGAAAGTATTATATACAGACGATACATTCAATTTTGGATCTATTAAAACAGTTGTTTGCTAACTTTCATTCTAACCAAGTTAGAATAATTTCAGTAAACGCTAATAGTCTTTTGTTAGTAGATTTAAACTACAGAGAGAATCATTCAGCATTAACAGCTACCTTAACAATTGTATGATCAAAAACGACCATTGACTTCGACTTTAGTTTTAATCCAGTTAGAAATATCTAATTGTAAGTACTGTATGTCCCCGGATTGAGTTTTCAATAGGTATGATTGACCAAAAATTTTTGAATTGGAATTTAATATTTTGGGGTTCCGCTCTACTTGGTCTGAAACTTATTTTTAGTTTACTATCGATATCTTCAAGTCAAGAAGGCCTTCAGAGTTGAGCAAAACTATTTTAGTTTTAAGTAAGTTACCTTTTCCGTTCACAATACGCCAAAGTATTACTAAGAAAAGTAGACCGATCATTCTGAAAATTCGTAGAACGCCATAACTTTTCATTCTGAACAACGTTTCAAAAATCGAAAGTAAACTAAAAATAAGTTCAGACCAAGCAGGGCGAAATCCCTAAATATTAAATTCCAATTCGAAAATTTTTGGTCAATAATAGCTATTGTAAACTCAATCCGGTGACATACAATATATTGCGACTGTTGATGGTCATTTACTATCAGCTGTTACGAAGTTGCCAATTGTCTCTGTTTCAGTAGCAATGTGAGTGAATAAACGGTCTTCCTCATCGGAATAACTGACCAGAAATTCACGGCAGAATGTATTAAAATAATTTTGTTTAAGTTTTTAATTTATGAATTACTCTCCGATGAAAACAAAACTATAAAATTATTCAAAGCTAAAATGTTTGTTTAATTTTTCTAAAAAGTATACTAGGCCGCTACGACAAAGAAATCTATTTGAAAATATTTCGACCAAGAGAATGAATCTATTTTTTCTTTTATAACTAGCATATGACGGATTCACTTGACACCAATTCTTTCATGTTTCAGACGGTCCTTAACAATTTAATAAATAATTCTTCTTGAAGTATCAAGAAAGTGGTTATTAATTTTATTCAGACACTCTCTCTTCAAATTATGACGATTAAAGTCACTACATATAACAATATTTCTATCAATTAAACCAAATGCCAAGTTTTCAAAAAATACCTCATAATCATCGTTATTAATTTGTGGCGGTACAGATGTGTGCATAAAAAATTGGGAGAACTAAACTATTACTGTGTGAAGCAGACTTTTGTTACTGGTATTTGATTAATTGCATTTTTCAAAGTGATTGTCGGTAATTTGAAAGCGTCAGGAATAAAAACTTCTGTATGTATAATACAATAAAAGAGACAGTATGTAAAAGCAAATTATACTTTGAAGTTATTATATCGACCAAGGGCACTAATCTACTTAAGTATAGGCGAATTTACACGTATCAAGTAGCTAAAGGAAGTAACTAAATCAAGTTACTAAATTAAGTTACTTGCGTCGTGTAAATAACTTGATTTAGTACTTACGGAAGTATTGCATTTAGTAAACGACAGTCAGTAAATAGAAACAACTTCTATTTACTTGCACAAGTAGCTTCCCCCATCCCTGTTTTGCGGCAACTAAACACGAATTAAACAGGTGTAGACATGTTTGATTAGTAAAGCACATTAGTATAAACTGCTAATTCAGAGGATATATCCAATATACACCTCTGCATTGACAAACGTATAACATCATTTGCAGCCATGTTTAAAATGACAACTAAATAAAATACTGTACAAATGTGTAGACAGTGAACTTAGGTTTTTTAGTAACTTGTTCAAGTTACTCGCTTTAGCTACTTGATACGTGTAAATTCGCCTTATAACACATCATAACTAAAAGCTCGCAAACTATTCGACGACGCAATCAACACACCACCCACATCTCTCACAGACTTTCCCACATCAACAAAGTCTCTGTCTTTTCTAAGTACACCCTGTGTTGAGAAAAATAATTCTGCATCACCTACGTCAGCTCAAAGCCATATCTCCGTAAATAGAATGAGATCAGCGGATGAGGACATATGTAACAGGCAAGTAAAACTCTTTGGTTTTTGTGCAACGTCTAGGGATGTTTCGATAAAGAATCTGTATTGGCATTTGTCTGTTGGACTGACTTAGTTTCGCGGTTTGATGTTCGATATTTGGTATTCCATTAAAATACCAAATGTAGAGATTAGTTTCTTCTGATGCGATACGGTAATTAAGGTGTTGTTTTACAAGTTTGTATATGGAACTTTGAAGAGGACTCTTATCTTTTGTAATAAAAACGGGCTTAAATTTATCAGTCGATTTCAGCCTGTAACTTTCGCACAAAACAGACAGAACCAAATCGAAAGATGACAAAGTAATCTTTATAGGTCGCTTGCGATGCTGTTGAGGTGGATCGAATTTTTCAAGTCTTAACAGGATGAACTTGATCAACAGAAATACATATATCTTCAGCAATCTGATCGGTCCTAACAGCACCATTTTCCAACTCGGGCAGATTAAGTATAATTAAATTATTCTTGCGTTTTTCCTTCTCAGCCTTTTCATGAAGAACACCATCAATAATAGAACAATTAATTTTATCAACAACGGAAACGCTTCTGCTTGTACTGAACCGACTAATGAATGAAGATAATTCATTCAATCCTGCAAGTTGCTGTTTAAAATCATTACAAGTTGGACGATAGTAAATTAATTTATCATTCTTATTGATGAAGAAGGATTTAACAAGGAGACAACCTTCAAACCAAGAAGGTCTAGCCCGGTGACAGACAAAACGTACAATAAGGCCGCAGAAAAGTAGTTAGATACAGAAAAGTAATGTTACAGTATACATATATGAAAATATTTTTGAAACCGTACCTTTATCGAACAATTGTGAAATTATTGGGATTGAAAACTATAAATGTGTTAAAAAGTACAGCAGGAAAATCTTAATACAATGTCTGGAAATTAATAGACACTAGAGATACGCAGATATAATAATAGTCGTTGATTATTCCCAGTCAGAATTATTTCCAAAAGCCAACAGCATCAGGTTATAAATTCATAATATTCGAAGAATTATTAAAATCAAATGACATTATCACGATAATGTAATAATCATTTACAGTATTTACCTTTCTATTTCCCATGCTTGGAATTACATTACAAAGAAATTGTATTCATGATCTTTTATTCATTAAACAATCTTAAAAGAACTCTCACGACATTAATTGTAGTCCCGTAATTTTATTGTTTTATTGTAAGTGTAAATTTGGTTAATTTGATATTAAATTTTAATGAAATCCTATTAATTATCAGTACATTTCGTATCTGATTTATAAAATTCATGCGCAAGCACGAGCATTGGTTTCGACAGTAGGTAGTTATAATACCGTACGAATTGTTTTGATTGTTTGTGAGGTCGCTGTTTGAAACAATGTAACTGTTGCGTATTGGACAAAAATTTTCAGTTTAAACTAATTTCAGAATTCTCTACGTATACTCTTTGTAAGTGTGTCGGCTGAAAAGTTTTAATTAATACAAATTGCCACAAAATACGAATAAAATCAAGATAAATTAAACGTAATCTAAACATGTAAGAAGTATACATTGTAACCTTCCTGAAATGTCTTGAAATATTCGTGCACAACCACATCGCACCCTAACGAAAATAGTTACTACGCGGTAAACCGTTGACATTCCCGTAGAGAAAGAGTTTTCAGAATGCAAGTGTACTAAAACAGTGGTCGATTAAATCTCCACAAAGAAAATAAGCGAGCATGAAATGCACTATTACTTCGAGCCCCAGTAGAAGACACGCGAGCGCATTTAATTGTGTATCGCGTGTTAGATAAGAATTTTTTACTTTAAACATTAGCGCATACACTCTCACAAATATGTTCGCTTTACAAATTCCTTTATAGTTTTAATTCGTGCGGAGAAAAGTTACGAGCTTTGGTATCGCTGTTGTTTGCCACCCCTAAAAAACAGAAAAATTATTATTACCCTTATTCACACCTATGGATAAAATATTCAGTGTTTTGAATAACCATTATTATATTTAGAGGAAGCAGAACACACTTTTGAAAGAAATATTTTTCTTGAATAATATGAAAACACGTATTTAGCTCTTAAGATTCACACAAATGCATCCTTTCGTTTCAGCCTCTCCTTTCTTCAGCCACTTATTGAATTTTACCTTCTCATTCATTCTATTATTTTCTGCTTAAGGCATTGTTCAAATCTATAAGTAAGTGCAAATCATCGTGTGCCAAATCGAGACTACAGTCTTTATGATGCACCATATCCCACTTGAATCTTTTCAACAATTCTAGATTTCTTTGAGCATGCATTGTTATACAAGAATACTTCACTGGATACAGATCGTCGCTTAAAAGTTCTGTGACTTACTGACTGCGATTAATTTCATTTAAATCAATTTGACACAAATTTTCGGGTACCTAACTAACCCGCGAATAAGTTAGCGGCATTTTTATGAGACGGTCTATAATAAATGAAAATATTGAAAAGTTTTGAACATAAGTATAAGCAAAGTAGGCTTTTAAAGATCAAATCTCGACAGATACTATTACTTCAACTTAAACATCTGTTTATAAACGAGTATTACACGTTACAAGTTTTTGAAATTAATTTTCGATGAATAACATTTCGTTTCAGATTTTACTGTCTACTGTGCGAAGCTCCGTCAAAAGTCTTTGCAAGGGAGTGACCTAAAAAGTTTAAACAAAACAAGAAAAATATGTAAATTTAGACATAAATTTAGTTACATGAACGTCAAATGATTAACATGAATTCGAACATTAGATAATCTTGTTTCGTTAATTTTAATTTTTATCACGATTCGATGGCCTAAAATGAGATAACAATTCAAACAATTGATCTAGAGTCTAGCTAAGCGGATTTCGTAATGACAGTACTTATCAATGTTCTCTTTGATGAAGTTCGAGCGGTAAGTAAGAAACTTGTCCTGTGCTGTCCTGCATCCATTACCAGTGGCATCGAAGATTTACTAGAAATCTTCGGCACAGGATGACCAGAAGAAACGACTATAGCAGCTGGGGACTTCAATGCTAAGTCTATATCGTAGCATATAAACTTCACTAACTGCAAGTCAACTATGTAAAATGAACAGTCTTCCAGACGATTCTTCTAGTGAGTGTGTTATTTATTCGAATAACGAACAAACATCTGATAAAGCTCGAAGGATTTTGGAATGGGAAGCAGATGATTTGGAGTAGAAGCTTGTTATAGCGAAAGTAATGCAAATGGAGTTTCTTGGACACTGTAAGGAAGATTTGTGCAATAACAGTACCGAAGAGGCAGCCAGTATATGCTGATGGAACAGCGAAATTGTGGATGTTAAGACTGTATATTAGAAAGAGAGAACCAACAACAGCTTATGGAATGACTATAAAGAATTGCAGTAGAGGATGAAAAACTTCACCTATGCTATTACTGTATGAGATATAATTAGATACCCGCCAAAATGTTAATGGAAACAGTGGGCAAGATAATAAGTCGCTTATTTACAGTCTACTAGCGAGACAATGGGGTTATAGGGGTGGTGTTTCAAAATTGTGCGCTATACAAGTTGCAGTTGGCATAAAATCAAAAGCACCGGAGCTAGGAAGTGTACCACCGAAGGTCACTAAACTGACCGTGCAAAATAAACTTAATTATATATAGACCGTATGTAGAAATCTTAGAAAAACTTCCCAGTAATCAGAGGTGAAACAAAACTAGGGCAACTAATGCTAATTAGACTGAAAGACAAGCTCAATAGAATGAAAGGACTGGCCAAGGTATAATATGGTTTTAGAGAAAGCCAACAAACAGTTCCTGCAATCAATAAGGTTATTAAACTAGTTCGAGGTGCAGAAGACTATTCGTACACGTAAAAATACATTTAATAAAGCATACTGAATGAGGAACATCAATGAAAGGCAGAAAGTGCAATGAAGACCAGGTAAATTAACACTGTAGTCTTGCAGGAGCAGTGTAGAGTTCAACCTTCTAGAATATGTACAATTTATGGAATTTTTTGGAGTTACATGCAGCAGAGAAAGCTGATTGGCTTTGTAGGAGATGTGCCTGTAGTCGTTATTGGCAAATATAGAATCATTCTAATAAACAACACAGATATAGTTATGAAGCGAGCGAAGGATTTGTTACAAAACTGTGGTGTAGATCAGGAAAACAACAGACGCGATTCTCCTCACCAAGAAGAGAGGCGTAGCAGTAATATTAATAATTAGTAGTTACATATATGGGAACTGCAGCTTTGCGTATGTAGGAAAAACAGTGGAAAATATTGTGTAAGCATCGCAGGAGATGGATGCTACGAGCGTCGAAAAGAAGGCCCTTATACAGTGTGGTGAAGTTACAAATTCACTACACTACGCGAGTGTGTCACACTATAATAAAAAACAAAATGAGTCCAAGCAAGAATAGAGTGCTGGGCCTAATAGTCATTAGAATGTGTAGCCTCAACAAAAGAATGTCGGCAGAAGCAGCATAAACTTTCTTATCCAGAGGACACTGCTGATTTGTAATTACCAAAAAACTGAAAAATGTATCCCAATATTTTACCAATCCTACTCCGAAATGTTCTAATAAGGGTGCTCAAAATAGCTCTACAGGGTAAAACTTCATTGTCAAACTAGTGTCAACATAGTAATATTTATAGATAAGGGTATCAAACTAAAGGAAAGTCGTGTAGCAAGTAATTTAATTCTAAAGATATTTAGTATATTAATTTATAGGACATGGAAATAAATTTAATATGCAAGTGGGTAATACATTTGGAGGAGATCTAGAATCTTTTCAATCTCCATAAATATAACATAACACATCATTTAACAGATCATAATTATTACATGACTACTGTTTTCCTTATGTACCCTCGTAAAATTAAGAAAACACTAATCTGTTAATGAAAAGGCGTTTATACCTGTCTCCAGAAAAGAAGCATTAGAGAATTTATGTAAACAAATGGCGGCTACTACACACATAAATAGAAGCTTGTACACTATAAATAGAAATACAGAAGAGAAATATAAGGGAATCTCGTAGTTTTTTGATTTAGTGGTGACAGAAAGTAATTAAGTACGTATACGCACTTTTCTAATACGATGATGTTAATGATCATCACATATGTAGGTACGTGTATGTAAACTTGACTTACATTATAACATAATAATATACTGAACCATAGAAGAATATACTTGCACTAAGTTGAATGTTTACAACCGACATTATTTTGCGTAATTATCAAGTAACAACTTCTTTTTAAATGAGCTACGTCTTGCTAATTTAGTAATATCAGATGAGATTTTTATTATCTATTTAGCCAAAGAATAGACAGATAACTTTTCAAAATAATTGTAATAATAGTAATGGGTTTCATTGAAAGCATTACCAGCAAGGTATTACGATGATCACCTGACCTGAACTCGACTTGCTACATCTGTGTGCCAGTTGAACAATTATTCACTATTGAGACATAACTAAAAGCGAAACATTATTTACAGCAAGCTAATGTTGTCACAAAGCCATGTAAACACATTTACACGCACAATTTCCACCGTGAGAGCTACAATGGTAATCTTCACAAACAATACAACTCAGGAAACCGCTGCAGCTGTACCAACTTGCAACCAAATTGAATTGGTCTAAAAAACATGTTCGTGCTTCTGTTAAAATTTCAGATCTAGCTAAGGATGAAAAAGTAGATTGGTTTTGATACAAGAGCTTGTGTCATAGTCGCCATGCACTGAAAACTTTGTTCTTTTAAACATTTATTTCAAATTGCGCTAGGAAATTGTGTATTGCGATCACTCTAACGATATCCATAATGTATTTGTACTACAAAAACGTACAAGTAGTGTTTCTGTGGATCCTGCATCCTGTTTTGTTCTCAAACAAGAACATCATTTTGCAACCAATATAACACTCGTCCGTACTAAACTAATTTAAAAAAGTTCTACAGATTAATAAGTAGTGGAATCTAAGAACAAGAAACCAAAAGTTTGATTAACATTCAAATTACAGTAATGGCTTCCCCATAATAACATTTAACTTAAGTAGCAATTAAAGATAACACAAATCTAACTTATTACTATGTTCCTATGTGTAATTTAACACTTAAGCACGTGTAAACAGTTTATTCACCGACTTTCTTATTCAATTCGAACATGATATGCATCTCAGCTCTAATGCACCGAGATGTGCACATAATCATAGTGATAGTTAAGACAAGAAGGAATATGTAATTTGGTTTAATAAAATAATACTCTGACGCGGGACTTGAAGAAGACCCCCGTGAAAATCAGTGCTTGAAATTACATTGAATGAGATCCAAGTGCGATAACGCGGCCTGATCGGGATATCGCCGCGGATGTAACGCTCCACAGAGAAGAAATCAGGTACTTAATATTTACTACCTTGTCATCAACGTATACGCGCTCGAAATTTCAACTTCCGAGTGCGTCGGTTCGTTTTGTTGAGCGTAACAGCGGTGAAAAGAACGCAAATGTCTCCGTTTCCGGTTCGGTCTATTTCGGGTTCATTATTATTCATGTAGGGGGCTCACTGCATGTATAAGATTATATCGGAATTGTTCGATGGGTCGAAGTTACAAGAGAAACAACGGTGATTACGATTTTAACTGTAAATCGAGTTGGGACCCAAATCGTATTTAATGTTGCAAGGATAGGTTTGTGTTTCCATTGACATCTTTTGTGTTTTTTAAACGAGCCTGGAAAGAAAGGGGTGAATTGTTTCCATTCGAAAACAAAACATTTCACAAAACATACCGATTTGTTCACGTTTAGAGGCAACGCTTCATTAAATAAATATGGCAAAAATGTCTTTTAAATTGAAGGTTTTAAAAGGAATTTTTATGTGTTATGATACAGATAGCATATTAATATGTAAACAAATGCCACACTCAAAGGCAAAAAACAGAAAGAATAATCAAAATAATCTAACTATTTCATTTTGCAATTGGGCAGTTATCACTATTTCCTAGAGTTTTAGAAATAATTTAGAAAGAGAAAATATAGATCCAAAAAACACTGATTTATTGCAATACACCTTAAATTATTTGAAATTGCGCTAGAAATGAAATTTTTTAATTTCTGTGGTAGATATAACGTGTTAGGTAGATATCTAAATGAGTACAATAAGAGCACCTACTTTAATTACATTGATCACGATAAACCTCCTTGAAAAGGTGGCAGAAGTATTTAATGACAAAGAAATAGAATAGAATACAATAGCAGTAGCAACATTCTGTAACATATGTATATAACTAGTTTTTCTGTGCGCTGCTTCGTTCACGTTCACTATAAAAAGTTTGTACAGTTTTTTTCATTTTAATCAAATTGATATGTTGTCACGTCAATTGTTCATGTTTAAATCTATAAATTGTACAACAAATGTACATCATAAAATAGTATATTACATTACTAGGAGTAGAAAGCTGTCATTTTTGTGTCGAGCCCAAACGTTTGCTGTCGAGGCGATAGCCGAGACAGTGCAAATTGGGCGAGACACAAAAAGCTTTCTAGTGTTGCAGCAGCTTGATTCACGATTTTGATTATTTCTGGTGGCGTAAATTGAAGTTCTTCTTCGCTTATTTTGCAAATATTTGACAGTTATGAAATAATCGTTCAGTCACTTTAAATAGTTGTGATTGGTCGGTTACATTTTTAGAAATGAGATCATTTTTTTACTAGTAAAGAAATGAATTGTTTTAACGGTACGTATTCGGTAACAAAATGATCATATTTTTGTACGTTTGAAGAAAAATAAATTTTTTCCTGTTATAAACTTTTCTACCCGCTTTTTTCCCACTTTGGTATTGAATTTTATAACATGCCGAAATACGGATTTCATTACTTATGTCAAAAAGAATTAAAATGACGTTTCAAATAAATTTTGCAATAAAAAATGTGGTTTTTTATTTCTTTCT
The DNA here is from genome assembly GCA_023690525.1 of Holotrichia oblita. Classification (NCBI taxonomy): domain Eukaryota; kingdom Metazoa; phylum Arthropoda; class Insecta; order Coleoptera; family Scarabaeidae; genus Holotrichia; species Holotrichia oblita. The sequence continues at coordinate 28,937,068 of CM043018.1, read as the reverse complement.
TAGGGTCATATCTATAGTCCGTGCTTGAGGTTGTGTCGATGCTTGAGCATGCGATTTTGACATAAATGTCATTACAAATCTGTCAAAATCGCATGCTCAAGCACCGACACAACCTCAAGCACGGACTATAAATATGACCCTTAGACAAACTTAACGCCGACATATACATATAAGTGTTTCGTTAATTACGTTTAAGAGCATTAAAACTGAGCTTGAAGTAAATTTGACAATAAACATGTGTTTTAATTTTTCTGACACAAATTTTGCCACCCCTTTTATCCACTTACTGGTTGAACTTAAAGAAACGTCAAAGAACGTGTTTCATTAATTGTATTGACGAGCATTAACGCCAAGTTTCAAGAAAATTTTACCATAAAAATATTGTTTCGTATATAATTTGTACCCACTTCCTTAGGGGTTAAATTAAAAAAAAAGCTCTGAAGCGCGTGTTTTATTAATTCCGTTCTTATTTTAGTCCATTTCATCCCCTTAGGACTCAAATTTAAAAAAATGTGGTATTTTATTAACGGTGTCAACAAATATCAAATTTCAGGTAAATTTCACCGTAAAAATTTGCTGCTTTAGAAAAAGGATTCCGAAAAATTCCTTCTTAAACGAAAACACTACCCCAAATTTGAAATTTCTATCGTTAGCCTTAGACAGGGTGTTGCGTTGATGTGTCAGTCGGAACAAAGCATTATATATAGATAACTTAACAATGAATCGTAAATTTTTTAAATTGTGATTTTATAAAGGCAGTCGGATCAGTAGATCAATTCTTGACTCACATTAACAATAAGAAAACATACATTTTTTAATTAAAAATACCACAGAAGTAACTTGCGTTGGTTATTCTACTCAGCGCCGTAGCTGATAAGCGTGTAGTGCGTGGTTTTCACGCAGGCGCCTTCATTTGCGGGCGCATGTATGCATAGAAAAAACAATTACAATAAATACGTTACGCACGCGCGGGCAGATACACGTTACGTGAAAATTTTTTGCTTGAAGTTTCAAATATCTACTTATTCACTTTAGAATTTTAACAAATCTTCAAAAAGTATTAAGAGAGTGGTTAGTTTACTCCGACAAAGCCAATGCAATTTTTTGCTTTTGTTATAAATTGTTTTGCTCTTCTGATATACCTATCTCTTACTAGTAAAAATGGATACAGTGATTGGATCCACTCTTCAATTAATTTAAAACGTCATAAAACATCTACTTCTTATTTAAAATCTTATTCAAATTGGTTTGATTTGCGCCGCCGCTTAAAATTAAATTTGACAATTGACTCCGAACACCAAAAATTATTTAGGTAATTTAGACAATTGTTCAGTAGTTGGCGAGACCATGTTTAGCGTTTCGGGACTATTCTAGCAACTTATATGAATAAAATAACGGTAATTTTCTGAAAGCAGTGGAAATGATTGGTCAGTTTGATCCGGTAATAATAAAACACTTAGCAAATGTAAAAATATCTCTTGTACTGAAAACACACATGCCTCATTACATTAGCCCTGATTTTCAAAATGAAATTATTAATCTCCTAGGTGATGCTGTTACAAAAAATATAAGAAATGAATTTGAGAATGCTAAATATTATTCAATTATTATGGATAGGACTCCTGATCGAAGTCATACAGAGCATCAGTTAACTTTTATTGTAAGGTTCCTTGATTGCTCACAGGGTGTGGAAAATATAAGGGAAAGGTTTTTAGGATTTTTTCCTTCGACAACGACAACAGGTGAAGGAATTTTCAAGTATTTGACTGATAATATCTTACCTAAATTTAATTTAAATATTAAGGATATGCGTGGCCAAGGATAGGATAATGGCTCTAATATGCGTGACGTAAATGCTGGGGTACAGAACCGTATTATTGCCGTTAATAATAGAGCCACGGTCGTTCCTTGTGCTACTCATACATGCTTTAAATTTAGTAGTAAACGATTCTGCAAAACCACACAATGAAGGCTTAACGTTCTTTAGTATATAATATTTTTTCGTCATCTCTGTATATATAGAATATACAAAAATCAAATGTCAGTTCTCTTAATATTTAACCTGTATCAGGAGCTCGTTGAGAAAGTAGAATAAAAACTATCAGGCCTCTCCTTTTCCAATTACCCGAAGTATATGTTAGTCTAATGGAATTATCTACAGATCAGTCCAGGGATACTAATATAAGACAAAAATTAAATCTTTTAGATTCGTTTGTTCCTTAAAAATATGGCATTGACTTTTGGAAAGATAAACGTTGTCCGTTCAGAACACGTTTACAACAATAAAAGAAGTATCTTAACGGTTTACAAAATTTGATACAATTTGTTTCCACTCAGAGAACAGATGACAATTTTGATATTTTAATGGAAAAGGCAAAAACTATTAGCAATGAAATGGATGAAGACACAATTTCCCACCAGTTTCTGCAAACAGGATTAGAAGAAAAAAAACCCTAAAGATCATTTTAAATATTTTTTTATTTTGTTATTGCACAAAAAATTCTATCGAACAGCGATTTAACCATATAAAAGAGCATGCTATTGTTTTTAATTTTTTACTAGACAAAGACATTAACGGTGCAGAGCTGTTCGAAGAAATAAATACTTTTAAATCACTGGTAAGTGAGGACACAACGCCTATGGAAATTCTAAATTATTTTGTAGCAAATAATTTATATTCTGCTTTTTCGAACTTATTCTCAAAACGTCTCAAAATTCTTGTCACTCTCTTTGTATCTGTCGCTACTGGAGAAAGGTCGTTCTCTAAAGTAAAAGTTATAAAACACTATTTACGCAGAGCAATGTCTTAGTGTCATTTGTCAAATCTAGCTAAAATGATTTATTATAGTACCTATATTATAATAATTTCAGTGATGTTATCAATGAATTTGCAACTAGAAAAGCTATTTGTATTTTTAATATTAAACAAATTCCAAATTTTTAACGCAAGACGAATTGAAAGAAAGCAGGCATGATAATAAAATTTTTGGAAATTATAATTATAAAAACTATAATTTGACTTACCAACTTAAATGACACTATGGTATAATTATATAACACACTATTAATTTTCACGCTATTTTACGTTAATTAAAACAAATTTTAACTTTATCACCCTCATCTTAACCCATCGCACCTAAAATCTAACTGCTTTTTGCATTGGTGCACGTTAAGGTTGACGCATCGCCAAAAAAAGTTTGAAATCGTTTTTGTGATATACTGGAACTCGATTTAATGTAAACATCAAAAATACAGTTTCAACAAGTTTAAATGACCAGAATACAACTCTATTATTATTTTTTTATGGAATAACCAGTCTTAATTTGTTTTTGAAAATTCCATGAAAGTGAAGACACATTTATTACTTAATATGTAATACGCTTGAAGGGCATACCTCATACCTCAATATAAATAATTTGCACGGATTCAATTCAAAATTAGAATTACGGATCTATTTAGCCACATGTTATAGTGTTTATTTAATGTAAAAACGAATTAAAAATTGTTGGATATAACACTGTTTTCAAGTAATTAAACAAAGGAAATTTTTCTAGAAATGTTTTGTAGAAATAATAATTTCACCTACCTTAGATCACTCTTTGGTATGATGTAACACTGCACTAATTTTCACACAGTTTTAAGTTAATTAAAAAAATGTTCATTTTTATCACTTTTACAATTTATATTAAATTAAATGAATATGTAAAGCATCTTCGCCACATCCCGTCTAAAATCCAACTGCTTTGTGCATAGGTTTAAATTAATAATGTTACGGGCGACGTATTAGAAAAAAAAAGTTTACAGTCGTTTTTGTGACATACTGGAACTCGATAATGTAAACAGAAATACAGTTTCAAGTGGTTTAAATGAGGAGAATTTAACTCTATTATTAAAAAATTCAAATATAAATATATCTAAAATTGTTTAATACCAGAAATAATTTAATATTTTACATTATACAAGGTCATTCAAAGGGCATAATCAAGGTGAGTTTTTTCTTATGAAATAAGAATATTTTATTTTTAAAAACTCTATAAAACCCATTTTTTAATTAAATAAATTAGAAATTATGATAAATAGCGTTTAGTTGGTAATAGCTGTCACTTTCAAAAAAATCAATCACTTCTCTACGTTTGGAGGCATTTTTGAGACAAACAAGCGGCAAGTATATTAATGATTAACTAGTTCTTAAAGGAAAAGCACGGGCATAATTATTTTAGGCGCAGGTGAGTCTCATAAAAATCATAATGTCCAATTATATACATTTGCTCTTAGATACAGATTGACATTGTTTTTACCACAGCAATAGAATAAATAAAACATCACAATAAATACGAAATGTTTCTTTAATAAGTTAATTATTAGCAAAATTGTACAATTGTAATTAATTTTAATTTACCTTAATATCTTTAATTTTGTATTTTGTGTGTTTTTTAATATAATTAAGTATATCATTTACCTACCATATTTACTACATGTGTTCTATTAGTATGATACGAGGTAGGTATACCTCATAAAATATTTACTGCAAAGAGCGCATTTTTTATTATTGCTCGCAGTAAATTCATACCTTAGCTGCGGGCCTGATTCTATTCACGAGCAAGAAATGAAATACTTTTATTAGAGTCCTGCATACCTCACAAACTCACACAGATTTCTTCTCATCGCCACATATGGTGCAGCGAGATATTTAAACAAGAGAAAATACATATGTAGTTACACAAACTCAGTCAGTTAAAATAGTAGCTCTTAAACTGTGTTATGTACATCTCAAGTATCGGTGTTTATTCCATTTTCATTCTTACATAGTAAACAGTTTAGACACAGAAAAACTAAGGAAAAAAAAACGTCTGATTTTGGCAAAGTCCAAATGGTTTTGGTCAATAAAAGATTGGTACAAAGTAAGTGTCTATAGGTGGTGATAAGAAATTAATTATTCATGATGAATCACAAATTTTTCGTAAAGACAATCTAAAAAGAACTAGAAAATTCTAGGTACAATGGAAGTAATAGAAATGTCTTTAGAAAACATTTTAGAGACCTAAAAATATTTTAAAACGTAACTGATTTGACCAGTAACATGATACGGAATCAAAAAACAAATTAATTCGCGCGAATGTAAATAATTTCACTGAAGATAGTGAAATGTGCATATGCAGATTAGCGAGAATGTTGTGTTTTTTAAGAGATGTAAAATTAACTGCGTATAAATAACAACGCTTTACCGTTTCACTTGCAAAAACTCTCTAATATCAAAAAGCGATAACAGACAAGCCGCAGAACCCAAAACATTGAGAACATACATACATACCAGTTTAACGCCATCGGAACAAAAAAAAACCACAGCCTCACCAGAAATAACAAAAGAATAAACGAAAACGGAAATTCTCTCTTCATAAAATCAACCGAGTAAACACACACAGCTCCTAAAAAAACAAATCTAATACCACATTACACATGCTATACGGTGCGTAAACATGTGAAACTTTGGCAAATAAATCCTGAATAAATAATATAATTAGTTATGTTGATTTTACTATTGAGAATGAGAAAAAAAGTCTTTTTAGAAATAATCCCAATGTATTCTTTGTTAAATCAGACATGCCTAACAATACAATTGTCATAGATAAAGACGTCTATACATACAAGTCACTGAAAGCAATTTCAGAAATTAATACTACTATCGATAACGACCCCACTAGGAAATTTGAACAACACTGAAAATATTTAGTTAAACAAAAATACATGGTATTGGGAGTATTTGCATACAATTTAGCAGTGAATGTACAAATGATACCGTACTTTGGACATCACTTGTGCAAAATGTTCATCAAAGCAAAAACCTGTCCGGTTTGGATTCAAAATGTGGTTCAGAGAGTGGGTATTCGTTTCAATTCGAACCATATGCTAGAGCATCTTCAAATACTCCTAAATCGTCTCTAGGAATTGGAGAACAAATAGTGTTGAATCTTCTAGGGGTGGTGAAAACTCCGCAATGTCGGCAAGTAAATGTTAAATTCTTTCTATCCTACAATTTATTCGCGTGTTTGAAAGAAAGAGGATTCTTCGCTACAGGAACAATTATATTCTACCACTGGTTCGTACACGCACCAATTGATTTTTGAGTTTTTTTTTAATTTGGCTTAGAATACAAATTTTCTTTTTGAAGATGCATACTTATTTATCATCTACTATATTTAGTTAATAGCATAATGAACAACAATGACAATAGTCACATCAATGACGACATTGTCAAACAATAAAAAAATTATACAGGTGTACAACTGTCCAAGTACCTATATATTCGGATTTTTTTTGATTGTGGATTTTTTAGACTCCAAATTCAACCCTATAACTGTTCTGAGCTGTTAATATAATTAATTTTCTTCTTCAATAGGCAGGTTGTTCTATGGAAAGTATCATCAAGTGACCACGTCCATACTAGGCTATACACATCCAATAGCTTTAACAACAAACTTATTGAAAGTTGAAGACGTGAAGACAGATAATAATGTCCGCTTCCTTGATACTTTGATATACATACATATAGAGATGACAGTAATACTACAAAACTTGAATGGCATAGAAAGTCGACTAACTCTGGCAGATATCTGCATTTTAAATCTAATTACCGTCTTGAAAATAAAATTAACCTGATTCTTGCCATGAAACATCGTATAAAGAGAATTTATCATAGTCAGTATAATTTTGCTCTCCCTTCCTACGCCCAACCTCCATCAAAACAATGGAACTGAAGAACTGAGAGAGTTAGATAATTTCAGTATATTGATTGCGTTTCGTATTGTTCTTTAAGGAACCTGAAGCAGCCGACAATTTACGGCAAAAAATTGATTTATTATTATAAATACCATAAATTTCATAAAGTGGCTAACTTTACTCAATTTATATGTACGTAATAAACAAACGGTGAATAATATTTTTGATCTTATGTCTCCATTGTATATTTAATTATACTTTTTATCCACGGTATATAATAATATATACCTTTATATATATAATAATAATATTTATTTATATAATAATAATATACCTTTCTAAACCCAAGCTATTCAACCTCCTTTTTGTTTGAATTAACATGTTCACGTCGTTGAGCGGAATTTTATGTACTTTCTAGATTACTAAAGTTTACATGTTGCAGTATACTTAATTCTTTATTTTAGTAATTTATCTTTGTTTAACTGGCATCCTGACAACAGCTTATTGTTCTCGAATGCAATACACTCGTATTTACCCTTCTAAATCCGGTTTTAAACTTTCACGATTATCGCGAATTTCAAGTTTTCTTTGTCCTTTTATCTCTTGCAGCCCTACTATACCTAACTCGATTTTCCAATACTGAACTATTACTTCTACCAATGGGACATATTCGAGTGGGAATTGAAACGAAACGATATTAAAGGTCCATTGACGCGAAAACGCTAAAATTCTGCGCAGTTATGGAAGACTTGATGTCGGAGATTGGATTTTTAACTCAATATACCATCCGTAAAAGTTGCATCTTCGTCTCCGGGGAATATAGGAGAGTCTTGGTTTTGGATGCTGTCAGATATCGTGTTAGCCGCGCGTCGTGCAATCAATGGCCCGGATCTCCCCTTCTTACTTCTCACGAACGAGAAGTTGATGATCGTAATGTACGATGCGTATGAATCGACGTGACAAACAATTCGGCGAACGGACAACGACGCGACGGTCGATTCTAATCCGTACATAACGTGCTTTCGCACATGCTGGAACTGGACTGGTCGTCTCTTAATAGCCGGACCGGAATTTGTCCAGTGATTGTTAGAGTGCGGTAAATTAGGGTGCTAGCGTTATAAAGGAAACGATAAAAATCTATTTAATGCTATCGAATGTCATATACAACGCAATCAAATATCATCTAAATGACGTCTAGAAAGACGTTTGTAATAGAAATTACACGAAATTATTCATTTATTCAGTTTCTACACAATGAAAATTGTAATATGATTGTTTCTTCAATAGAAGGTATTTTATTCTTTTAAAATAAAAACAATCTACATCTCTTTTGTGTCTAAACAAATGCATACAGCCTTGTTAGCTGATTTGATACTCGTTATTTTGTTTGAAACTGAATAACCTGATTTTATTCCCTAATTTACTTGCAGCGTTGGCTATGTGACTTGTAAGCTACAGAGTTTGGGGGATCAATGAATCAGAAAGCCCTGAGGATATAGAAAAGTACTGACCTCAGTCTTATGACACTTCGCCTCAGCTCTTTAATCAAAAGGAACTAAACAATTTGATTCGTTTAAAACAACACTGACTATTCTAGTTCTAGCGACAAAAATTTCCTGTTGTAAATCAAGAGGTACTTCCATCGCTCAATATTTCGACATGTAGAATTCAACGTGTGTGCTAGAGATATCAATAGCGTAACGATGCAGCTAACTGTACAACGTAATTCACAAAACTGGCGACTGTACATACTACTACTACATAAGTGCAGTACATTTCCATCAATGCTTTTGGCATATGCAGTAGACATCAAAGATATTCTGACACCATGTCCTGGCTGGTAGAAGCAATTAAATATAAAGACCATGAATAGCAACTTTATTTTGCTTTGAAAATTGTGGCACTGCATACAGGTTTACAGAATGCATACACGAAATACTGCTGCTTTTTGTGCCTACGGAACAGCCGTGACAGCAATAACCACTATTCAGCCAGACAAGCCAACAAGAAGATCATATGTTATTGGAAAGGAAACTGAACAATACTCCCTTCTCTAAAACGAATAAAATCATTTTGCGTCTTTGTAAAAGCTTTGGATAATGGAGCTCAGAACTTCAACCATTTGAAAGAGTAGTTTCCCAAATTACGTGAAACAAAGCTGCAGAAAATATATTTGTTAAACCACAAATTAAAAAAAAATCCAACCTTTGATACCATACTCACAAATATTGAATTAGCTGCTTTGTTATCTTTGAAAGCAATTGTAATCTTTTATGCTGCCCAATTCACAAGTATATATCCATTGTGAATCATTTATTAGACAACTATAACAACATGGGGTCTAAAATTCAGTTTTCACTTTCCCACCTTGATTCCTTCTCGGAAAGTTTGGGAGACGGAAGCAATATGCAGGGTGAATGTTTTCGCCAACCCATCTGTACCTTTGAAAACCGTTATCTAGATTATTGGAATCTTTCAATGATGGGCGACTATTGCTCAGATTTTTCTACGAAAAGTGATGAAATGACAAGAAGACAAAGAGCATTGTTGTCACACTTTTCAATTATGTACATAAAAAGATTAAAGCTGAAAATATATTCTAAACTAATTTAGATCTTCTGGTTGTTTTAATTCTGTCAATGTTCACCAGTACTGTTTCTGATTTTGCTGTTTATCTAGGAAATCTAACTGATCAAAAAAAAAACTCATTTATAAACCAGATATAGAAAAACTTGAATTTGATGATTGATGTTAATAATATACTATATTTAACTCCAGCATTCCAAAAATTGCTGTTAAAAATCCATTTGAATATATTTCTGGTCTTCCTCTGCCCTTCCTTCAACCTACTATTTCTTCATTTCTGTACTTTTGCTACGTTTCCATAAATCAGTTAGATAAAATATGAATACTTTACATACATTTTTAACCACATTTACTATAATCTTATTATCCCACACCTAATCTTAATAATTAAACATTTAACCCGGCGGGCATGTCCACCCTATTACGTATAATTTAATAATAAAAACTTTGCTGGAGGTTTATTTACATTATTGCGCTATATTTCAGTCTCATGAAATTTGCGGAACTCATTATTTTAATAGGAAGAACAACATCCGTATGTTAGCAAATTATTAACAACTTAACAAACTACATCCTACACAGATAATAATTGGTTACATACTAGGATGCCTTTTTTTCTAGAAGTAGTTACGATCCTTATAGTAGAAAACACGTAGCCAACGTTCATACATAATTCATATAATAATATGGTGGTAGTAGATTTTCTACTGCACATTTTCAATTTAAGTAGAACTAAGCTATTTAAGAAATGCAAAATACATATGATATACAATTTTACGTTGAATCTTGAAAGCAAAACAAGAACTAATTTAAGTTTATTTTTTATGTAAACATTCTAAATGATTATAATTACACTTTTATAGCCATTTTGTATATTGAATATATGTAGCTATAATTTTGTTATGTACTTTGACCCTCTAAGTTTGAATATCGCAATAAAATTTTTATGAATACGTTTTCGAGATATGAATGTTTTGACAATGTAAATCGTATCTTTAAAATGACCGATTGTATCTTAAAGAGTACCCCAAGTTCTTTTTTAAGCCAAAATGAAAATTCAGTCTATCAGCGGAGAAAAGTAGATATCGTGGAAATTTGCCCAATTTCTCAACTCAATGGTCTTCACATCTCGATGGAATCTCACCACTCTTGTTATTTACTTATGTCACTTTTTCTTCGTTTTTCGAAATAAAAACAGGTGTAAATGCCAAAAATTTGTCGGAAACATGTTTATATCTGTTAGAAAATTAAATAGATTGGCACTCCATACCTATTTTTACATAGTTCTGGAGAAAATCTATAACAATTATTACGTATTTCGAGTTCCAAGAAAGTATCCACGGAAACTGAAATTTTGTAAGAAAATCCAGTTTTCTTGTATGTACACTGCAGCGTTATTCTATAACAAATATGTTTGGTATTGTTTATCGTTCAATACTTTTTATTTCTGGATTTTTAAAAACTCCTTCCTTAATTGAAGCAACTTTTTCACATTTGATGCATTTCATCAATTTGAATATTGTTTTGTACGATTCTTGAGCGTTGCCAGTATGTAGTCGGGATGAGTGATTTCTTGTTGTTGTAAAAACAAAAGCACCACTTTCATTCCTATTGTCAAGAAATAAACTCACTCTCTTGAATTGTATAGCTATCCCAGTTCCTTGAACCAACAAGGAATGAGATTGATAAGCAAATATTATCTTCTGTCGTACAGTACTTCAAGGCCCGTCATGGTGTTTGTCGTATGTTGTTGTTGTCTTATTGTCTTAAATAATATAATAAATATGTAAAGTCGAGGTCAAAAATCTGCAACTGGGCAACTACTTGCATTTCTTCAACCTTTCCAGGACAATAGAATTGATTCTAAATTCTTATATGGTGAAACGTGGTGTGATAGAAGACTTTCTAATAAAAATGATGATTGTTACCGGATAATTACCTAGTGGATAATCCAGAATTTTTTTGTTCAATATATCCACCACATTTATTGACGCACATTTGAGCTCTGCCTAATAAATTATGTCGACAAGTGTACAATTTCAGATATAATTTCCTGGGTATTTAATTATATTTCAGTCATGACGTTTATCTATTACGTATGTACATACATTGGATCCAGTGTTAATAGATCTACTCTTTTATAAGACCACACACGATAAAATACTATATTGAGAAGGTACACTGAAAGAAGATATCATATCCTTATTAGTCATTTGTTCGTAGACCTCCTAAAAAAATTCAGACATTTGTTTTGAAACAGCCAAATGCCCATCTTCCGCCAAGTCTCCTCAACAAAACTTCAAGTGGAATGTATGGAAATAGGAGCTGTTACTTCATCCCAATTCATACAGACTCAAAAAATCAATTATTGACATACTTTTTAAAATGTTACTAAAATTGGATATCCATTAACAGAAACATGATAATATTTTTAACGGCAATTTGTAGCACGTGAGAAACCCTGGATTTCTTGTTTATACCGTAAAATACCAAGGAAAAGCATTTTTTGTATCCTAGTGCTGCTGCAGTTGAGCAGCTTTTCTCGAGACACCTGCAGTAAAATCTGTAGCATAACTATATGTTCACCTCACTTAAGGCTGCGCAGCCGGTGGTGGATTCCATAAAAACTACAAAAAAAGTTGATAAGAGGAAATTACAGAAGTAACTGTCACGCTGTTGTCGCGTTATTGACATATTTGTTATAGTAAGCAAGTAAGATAAACTAGATATTACCTAGATTAAGATATTTTTATTAAAGATGCCCTTTTTCCTTGACTCAAATGAGGAAGCATCCATCTCAATTACATCCTGGCAACACTAAAGAGTCTTGCAAGATAATACTCAAATTGCTGAAAGGAATCAAACATGCTTCCTTTAAAAAAGGAGCTTTAACAGTTCAGACATAAAGGGAATATTAAAAGGTAAACAATTCAAAACATATTTTTCATGCAATGAGGCTGTCTGAAATTCGTTTTGGCCTGTTCCTTTGACGCTAAAATTCAGTTCATTATTTCAGGCTTCTTCGGATGCAATAAAAACCCGAAATAGGCAATAATTGTTAAAGATTTGCTCCAGAATTACTATAATTTTCTTTTATCCATCATGCATCAAAATTTAAAAGAAAAACATCATTGCAATATGGAGAAAATTTTCCGCCATTCCCCCCACAATCTTCAGCAAGGGCAATATGAGAGGGATATCCAATGCTTTATTTTAATAACGGTAATAACCTAATTAGCTTTATGTTTGACAGATTCTTTCGAGATTTTGTCAAAAAAGTTCACAAATGTCTGGCTTCCGACTGCTTTAGACACCAGTTAGTAAAAGAACCACACAAACGATAGCCTAGTCCTATAGCTTTAATTCCTACAACTACATAGATCTTATGCGAGTGTAAATCAATGTTCTCGGGCAAAATTTTTCACATAAGGAACATACAGAATCCCATTTATTATGACCCTCGACTGGTTGTATTGTTATACACAACATATTCAGTTATACGGGTGGGTAGCCAATACTCCTATCTTACATTTTCTGCCATAAAGATTAAGCTCCTTTTATTATATGAATTTATTGTATCCTCATAATTTTAAATTTCGTAATAACCTTAAACCGTAGCCGTAAAAATAAAATTACTACAACGTTGAAATTAATGAAAGATGTACTTACTTGCACTGACTTTCTCAACAAGTTTGGCACTTTTTAATGTACATACATAAACTTTATAACGTCTAAGAGCGTTGCATTTCTCAAGAAATAATGAGCTTAAAACTGCTATTAAAGTAAAACGCGCTGTTACTTTCTTAAAGTCGAAAGTTACCCCGCCCAATTTGAAGCGATTAAATGAAAAACGGGTTCAATCTCTGGGGAAATTAAGTAGATAAGGAGATGGGAACCTAAAAAAAAGACTCTACTAATGCGAAAAATCCTCTTTAGAAATTTAATTTTCAAAGTTATTATATTTAATATAATAGTGTTCGTTCTTTATTAAATAATTACACTGTAACGACGCAATTTTAGAGGGAGCCCGTTATATTAATATTGATTAGCTGTATTCTATTCCATAATTTGACTCGCGTCATTTATCATCGATGTCATAAATTGTATTTTAAAATTTATTAAAATATCAACTTGAAGCGTCAACGTTCGGAATAGTCGCGCTGTAAAATCGATAATGGAACGGGAGCTGGATAAAGCTATGCTTACAGACTTACGATGACGAATATAGTACGTTGTTGAAATAACTACATCTGTGTAATTTATACATATATTATTTATACAGGAAATTCACCCAGAAGATATGTTATGTGGATCACTTTGTAAAGGAGACAACAATCGTAATCGAACTATCATACACAGCTTGTATTTATAGATATAAATATTCAACTACTGATAGCATGCTCTCTCGAAGCAACCAGCTTCAACCCGAAAACGCGTAGTTGAATTCTTTGAATACTACAAAAACGTATTGGAACGCTATAAATGTAGACAGGTTACCATATATTACGCGATAAATGTAACTGAAAACTCTATAGCACCATTCAACATCTTCTCTTGACTTGAGTTTCAGAGATGTACTTATGCCAAAAACTGGTGCAGTTCAATCTGATAAGGTGACTCACGAGTATGAATGTATGACGACAAAAAAATTTGTTTTATATCTGAAATATTTCGTTAAAATTATTAAACAATCGAAAGATTCAGCCGTTCTTGCTATACTCGACAATCAAGAAAGTCATATTTCTGTAAAAGATTTAAATTTGTGCCAGTAAAGCAATTTTGCAATGTTTCTATAACAGATTCCTATATCCCAAATCTTCAGCTAACGTATCAAACACAATCTAGGAATAATCGACAAGTAGGTAGTAGCTACTGTTGCGCAAAAATTAACTAAAGAATAATTCACCTTCTGAATCTTAAACTAGCGTATTAGATTCAGTCCAGAAAACGTCCACTAGTACACCAGAAAAACTCATGGTACTATCTCAAATTAAACGAAATCAAAGATTTCACATGTGCCAGTCGACGCTTTTTAAGAACAGAAACTGTAAGACATATGCTGCAGCTCTACTGAGGAGGTGTTAATACTAAAGGAAAGAAAAGTAAAATCAAGAATCTCGACAGATACTTCGAACAAACTATTAATGGCAAGACAAGTAGCTAAGGAGCAGCATAAATTAAAAAAGATTAAAATTTTAAAAGTTATCAGAAAAACCGTGTAATTCTAAGCTAGGTGATTATATCTGCATTATCTTTTCCGCCAAAAAAAGTAAACCAGAATCTACTATGTTGTCCAAATTGACGAAATTGAAGACAGCAATATATTTTGCCATCCTGAGATAAAAGATGTACCGGTAGTTTTTTTTTTATGTGTGGTGGGTGCTTAGTTGCAGTGACTCCGTAAGCTGTATTATTTGTCTGGCTATCACTGCAACTCTTGCGGTGTACTTTAGTGTGTGTAAGTTGTGTTTAAATGGCTTTGTGACAGCATCATATCGCCTTTTATGATGCCGCGCTGTTAATCACTTTGCTCCCAACAGCGAATGGCAAGTCGATCCGGGATTAAACTCTCTGAAAAAATGTCACCGTCCCTCCAGAGAATTGAACCCCGGCACCTATCGTCCTCTCACAACAATAGTCAGCCGCCTAACCACTGCGGCCATCGACCCGTTTAAGTTACTAGCAATAATACAGTCACAAGCTCAAAATTACGGTGCTCACAGCTCGCGCTCTCTGGGTAGTTTGGACACTTTTTGGGAGGTTTATGTATAACATTTTTCAGAAACTCAAAAAGATACGTTTTCTAAACGGATTGAATTGAATAATCCATAATGCTGTGTTATAAGTGAAATGCTTTCTAAGCTAGGTAAGTTCACTTTTTCGACTTATCGCTTGAAAAAGAACAGAAGAATAATAAAACTGCTTTTGACTGATCTTTTAAGTAATGGGCATATAATTGTTAGCTTTCAACATACTAGAAATACATATATTTAAAATTATCTGTTTTTATTAACACAATGATATTAAAAACAGTACCTATATTCGTAGATTGTTCGAAATTCGAAAATATTGCTGTTTAGTCGTGTATTTAAATACGAGTAATAAAGCTAATACAGTCATTGACGTTGTTTGGATTTTGCAAGAGTAAGTGAATATCTGTACTATATTTATTTGTTTTGCCACTTTTATATCAATTATTTCCACACCTCGCTGCTATTTCATTAACGAGTTCTCGTTTTATATTCTAAATGTGCTTGTTTATCGCAAATAATTTCATTTATCCTTAGATTTTACAGTTTTGTAACAATTCCAGTTTTCTGCAGAATTACTCTTTTAAAAAGCATTATCGTGTAAATTTTGCATTACTCTGATAGTTTTCGTCGACTGCTGAGTAAACGATTCACTAAATCGTGATGACAGGGATGTCACCAAGGGAGTATTTAAATTTACTAGATGATTATTCGGCATAGTTCGCCTAAACCAGTTAATATAAAATTGAGTACCAAAGAGACCTGTTTCAAATATGGTCTAGTTAAAATGGGTTTTAATGTTTTGTGTGTGCTCTGATATAGATCAAATCTTTTTTTAGCAAGTTTTAAAATAATTCACTCTATCAACGCTATGAAGTTTCGATCTAAAACTAAATTTAGGTCAATTAATATAGAGCAGGTCGGAGTTATAGGTGTGGACAAATCAATAATTTACAAACCAAAAGAAAAGATAGCGTTTGTAAGCATCGTGGTTGTCAAGCTGTCATGTACCATCTTTGACAAATTAAATGCGATTTTTTCAGCGAGGAATTTCCATTTACTAAATAAAGGTTATACTTTGAAGCAAATTTATTTTCCCTAAAAGAGAGTACTGCTTTGATGAACTTCTTTAGAGTAATTAAATTCTTTAAAGCAAAGCCTTTATTTACAAAATCAACATTCCCCGATAAAAAAAATCGCATTTAAATTGCCAAAGATGGTACATACATAGACTAAAGTAAACATTGGAATCCCAAACTAAAATTACACATTCACTTTGAAAGATGATACCCGACAAAGAATATTGTAAGAAACAGTGAAAACGTTAAGACATAATAACAGGGTATAAATTAATAGAGAGCTACAGTAGTTCAATAATATTACTAAACTGCATATCACTAAGCCAAGTGTTACTAAGACAGAGGATTGATCACTGTTTATAATACGTACAAAGTTGTTAAAGAATGGAGGATACTTTTGGCTATCTCTTTTATTTGTCTTTCGTCACGTGGTTTTCAAGTTACAATGCTTGTTTTTAATATTATTGTTTGTACATTTTTGCGCTTATGAAGGTTCCTTTTTTACTTATTTTGCGTTTTGTTGTAGAGAATAAATAAGCAAGCCAATTTTTATCGCCAGGCGACACCGTATTTTTATTTGTCTACACAGAATCCATAAAATGTTTGGGTTGAAATTATAAGTATTGGACCTTATTTTTTCGACAGAAATGTTAACTTTCTTAAGCAACATCTTTATAATTTTTGTGTAGATCATAGTTCACCAATTTCAGTGTGTCGCTTCTCCAGTAATAACATGAAAATGTTGAGAAAAATATGTAACAACAACACCAGATTATTCAGGAGATATTCGAAAATACGTCAACCAATCTTTTACAAACAAATTAATTGATACACGTTAAGTCACTTACCACCGAAGTCCTCAGTCCACATCCCACTATAATACCAATCCAGAGCCAAAATTTTTAATGAGATATTTGACTCCCAGAAGCAATAGTGCGAGATGTTGGAGTCTGTCAAAATACATCGTAATTTTGTGTGAGACCTTTCTGCTCAATATCTCATCTAATAATCTTGATTTGAGATTTTTGTCAGTAATAGATTACTGAAATGTTTTGCTCTCTATTTTAAGTTATTAAGAAAATTTTGCGTAACCTCTTCAACTTTCCTTTTTTTAATTAAGTCCCCGCTATTTACTTGACTTTTCTTTTAAAAATCTAGCAAGATTGATTCAATGTTAGTTCGTTCATTTTTGAAATTGTCTTTGTTAATGTTGAATGTAACAATATATCGATGTTATTGTAGAATAGTACACATAATAATAAATAAACTAGTATCAGACGGGTAATTAGCAACAAAAATCGATGTGTTAGAGATTTTCCAAAATATATTTTTGATTTAAGAAATACAGAATCATATTTCTATATAATGCCTTCGATTTCAAACTATTAATTGCAAACAACATTGCATCTGTTAGCTAAAATTATGTACGTAAAGCAAAACCTATTGTTATAAAACCCGTAAAAATAATGTTGTTTGATACGAAATTAATGGTATATCCTCATAACAAAGACATTTTATTTTAAAAATGAGACATACTTCGACATAATTCTGTAGTTTCTTATTATCCACAACGCTTTTGAGGTGTTATAAAATTATAAACTATACAGTCAATATCATCATATCCAAAGACCATACAAACGAGTTTATAACTGCTAAATGCTGGATATTAACGATAACGTTCTCACATAAATATTAATTTTAGTGCAAATGCGTTTGTCCGCTCCTCTAAAATATTTAGTGTAATACTTAAATAAATCTAAACTATTCCGCACGATATTACATTTACACCACTTTCAATCTAATTAGAGTAGTTATAAAATTAAAATGGTATCACTTACGTTGAACTGTGGTTCATTCAAGGGAGGCTGGGGAGCATTTGCCGGAAGCCATGTAGACTATTAAATTATAATTGACAAACGTGTAATGGGCTCGAGAGCTTTCATTAATCAGTACTCATCACGAGCTGGTTAATAATACACACTAACTGATGTGCGAGCTCTCTAAACGACCAATTTCAAACGTTTTGCTAATGTAAAGCATAAGCTAAACATTAATGGTGATTTAGTTGCATCTTCAAACAATTAAAGTTAATTTAAAAATTCGTTTTATAGTGTCGAAGTAATATAGTTTAGAAATGACCTTCTTGAGTATTGATAAAAAAATTAATTTTAAATTTTCAGATCAATTTTACTGTTCGAATAGGTATTCAGTTCTAAATTATTAGCTAGTATTGATAAATCGTTGACCTTGGTTCGTTTGAATCAACAATAACACGTGTGGTTTTCGCGGAAATAGGTACCATGGTTTAGAACTAACTTGAATCAATGTTTAAATTTAAAACCTTGTATTTTTTAAATGCAACGATTGAAAAATACTGAAGAAAGAAACAGAATTTTGATTTTTTGTGTTCTAAAAATTAGTCCTCAAGTTTTTTCAATATGATGGTTTGAACCGATTGGGAGCTATTTTACTATAAGCATATATATGTATACGTATGTATGTACCAAAAGGAATGTTTTACTTGAATTTTTCATTAATGAACTTTAAGATAGATATTGATAATTAACGTTACATTCTTTAACACTATTCAGCCTTTGGAGTTTTATATGAAAGAAGAAATTTGAGGATGGTGATGCAAAGTAACTCGTTTAATTTAATTATAGAAATAATCTGGGGAACTTGGTAGCACAAAATAATAACGAAAACCCTGAAAATGACCATTTATGTGCCCACTATGAACCATCAGCGATTTCGAATGACACCTTTCGTTTAGGATATAGACACAATGGACATATTTAGAATTACTGTGGTACGTATCCCATGGTTTAGGAGTATGTTACTATGCTTGGACACCTTCAACAACGTTTAACCATCTCTCACACTCTCAAAGAGTAAACAAGCTATTCACTTTAGAAGAATGCAGACTTTTGCTTTAAGAAATTTATTAGGTTCTTTCTAGAAGGTCTAGTGGTTCAGGAGCTATGGTTTCTTCGTGATCTCCGTTAGAAAGTAATTCATTATCAAGTGAACCATTGCTTGACGAGTCGACACTGTCTTCACTGCTTTCTGATGACATATTTGTCGCTTTTGTTTCTACACTAACCAGGAGCAGTGCTTTGTCCTATTCGAGCGGTCTTTAGAGGAGTTTGTTTCAGATTGTTGTGCATCCGCCAATTTTTTCAGGACTCATTTCCTATCAATTGGGTGAATTCCACAGGCCGAAAAACTGGATCTAAGATTTAAAGAGTGAAGAGAGAAAAACTGAGTTTTTGGTAGCACACCTCTATTGCTCTTTTCCAAGCCCTATTCTGCATAAAACATTAAGACTTCTGAAATTGGCTTTTCCGCTACCTCACTTAACACAATTTGTCCTCCATACTTTCCTGATTTTAATTCAAAGAGTTTTCGTTTCAACGTTGTGCGTGGAATTAAATATGTTTCACTAATTTTTTTTATTGGCATAGTACCTTTTCTAAGCTCTTTTACGGCATCTTGTAGTCTTTGGTCGGTGTACTAATAGTGACGCCGCCTGCCAAGCTTAGGCTTATAAACACGCGGCATTTTTAAGGTGGAGAATCAGATTACATAACTTTTTCCTATCACGTGGAACAGAGGTTTGATGGTTAACTACGGAAAATTCAGCCAAACGTACGAAGTGCACAAACAACCAATTTTATCTATTTTTCTATTCTAATACTGGCCTACATTATTCATGGTATCTATATTTGTGAGTTATGATGCTCAAACAGATTTCGCTATTGAGTACTAGATGGCAAACCTTATTTTATCAAAAAAAAAACCGGTCGCTCCATTTCACACCAAGAGGTTCTCTTCACCCCAGTGGACGGTACATTATTAGGAGACTTAAACAATGATCGATCAAATCTGTGCAAAGAGGTTCTACGAAGAAACCAAATAAATTCATTGAGGTATGGCCTTCACTTCAGAGAGAAGAAGTTAGGAATTAACCGTTTTTATGTATTTTCCTTTATACTTTATGCATAAAGTACCCCAAGGGATAACACAGAACATTAGGGAAGTACACCTAAAGTAGACAAAAAAAATCTTCTTGAAGCGATCACTGAAAATATTTAGTATTAACTATTGGAATAAGTACTTCATTTTAAAGGAACAATAAATTGAATACAACCCAAGAAAATCATTCACATCATATTTTTGGTCTTTTAAAAGTTGAAAGTCCAAAGCAGAAGCAGTAGTTTCAAATAATGTATTTGAATGAGTTTAGTCTACAGAACGATTTTCGTGCAAGTTAGACTAAGCTAGTCCAAGTTTTAGATGGTATTTTCCTCACGCATTCTTTCAAGTAACTATACAAGATATGCTAGACAACATCCACTATCTAGCAGGCATTGCCTACCAACTCTCTTATAAAATGCTTTAGCTAGTGCCTTTATTCTTGTGATGCCTGATTTGCATTAATTGTTTGGTCACTTTTTAGGACCATCAACTGGAATTTTTACAATATTTATATAATGTATAAACAAATAACTTGCATCATTGCCTTTGTTACGGTTGCCAAGTCATTATACGGAATTACAAACTTATTTACGTATCATTTAAGTATATTTCCTTTAATAAAATCTATATACAAATCAATAAACAGCTCTAATGAATGACAAATGCTACGTACTAAATACAATGTTGCTACGAATATCGATTTTCCTGTAATTCTTTTTGGTATAATCCTGAAAGCAACCGCAGTAATAGATTCATATCATATACACGTTCTATACGACAGTAAACAGCTTAGATACGAAAACTTATATCTTCCGTCCGTTGGCTCGTTTGCGTGTGTATAAATCCG
Source organism: Holotrichia oblita (assembly GCA_023690525.1). NCBI lineage: Eukaryota > Metazoa > Arthropoda > Insecta > Coleoptera > Scarabaeidae > Holotrichia > Holotrichia oblita. The sequence continues at coordinate 28,916,111 of CM043018.1, read as the reverse complement.
TAGCTTGTTAGCGTTGACTGACTGTCGTGTTTATCCTCCTAGCAAAGCCGTTCGCGAACGCCAGAATGTAAATTCCGTCTACCTCGCGGATTCCTTCGCAACAAACGATTACTATACAGGATTTCCTCAAATTTACTTACGTCATCCTAGGAATTCACGAGATATTATGCGATCCCGAAAAACAGTCAGTCTGTTCTGCAGGGGGTAGAAACACATTCACTTGATGATTGATGGGGATTCTACTTGGCTTCTCTGCGGTAGACTATGAGTAAGCTTTGGAATATAATTCATATTGTATGTCGTTATGACTCACAAATGTGTTCTCAAAATTGTAAATACGTTTTCCGTTGTTCCTCCAATACGAGGGTGGTTTTTTTGTTGTCTGTCTAGTTGAGAAATGTATTAAGGGATGTGCAAGTTAACTAATAATTGCTTACGCATTGAATACGGTAAACCTGTAGCTCTCAAATCGTGTAAAAAAGATGTTCAAATATTTGATTACATATTGTACAATTATAGATCAGAAAGGCGTTTCGAAAATTTCTGACTGCAATTTGCTTGTATTTTCCTTTTGGGTTATAAAAATAGCGTTACCATTACAAATAACTTATTTTTCGTAAATATACGTTTGCATTTGTTCATTGGCGACTGTAGGATAGTGGTTTTCGGGGTGATAAGTAAATATCACACGAAATATAAATTAAATTGAAGTTATTACACATAATTGTAATTGGGGCTTGACACATCATGTTAGTCATCTTATATCGTAAGTTATATGTTGAGCAAACTGTCTCTTTTCAAGTAACATTACAGAAAATCTATTAAGCATAATAGTAGCCTCTTGCAGGATGCATACCATCCGCTACAAATATAAAAAATCTTCAGTGCACCTTCTCAATGTTAGAAGTGTGGATAGTGTAGAACGGATATCATACAACCGTACTCCAGTTTGGATGGAATAAATGAATAGTAAAGCAACATCAAACAGTTGATATTAGTAAAAAAAAAGTTATTTTCAAGTCCTTAATGTTATCAACACTAACACTTACACTTTGTAATGTTGTAAGCTATAAGCGATTTGGTCTGACATCATGAATTCGGGGAAGACAAATAGTGCTACAAAACAAGACAGTCCTCAATGGAGTTAATTCCATAAAATATTTTTATGTTATCTGCAAATAACAAATTTTCACAATGCAAGCTGTACATGATGTCGTTAATAAAAATCAGAAAGAGAAAAGGTCCTAAATTCGATCCTTACGGAACGCCAGATGTTGAAAAAATTCATTTGATTTGCACCCATTCTGTTCTGCACCCTGTTTCCTTGCAAATAAGTAGGATTCACTCAGAATTGTTAGGGTAGGTTCAAGTCCAAAAGTTTCCAGTTTTTTTTTTTAATAAAACATAGTAGTCGATTTGACCAAACGTTTTCTGGAAAGGAAATCAGGCTAAACCACGTCGACTTATCCCTACTTATTCAGAATTTCGGATATGTGTAGCGTAAACAATACACATTAAACAAATTGCATAATATAGAGATTGGTCTATAATTCTGTATATCACATACATCACCATGTTTAAATACTGAACAAATACATAAAATCTTCGACGTTTCCGGAAAAGCAGCCTTTTTCAGACTTAAATTAAATAGGTGATCCAGTGGCTGAGTAAGAATTGCAGCGTAGCAATAGTAAAAAACAAGGAACATTACAGTTACTTAAGGAACTTCTGGTAGAAACAACCAAATGTCACACGCAAAGTGCGCAATAAAATGTAAGTGATGATCAACGTTGAAACAAGAAATTCATTCCGGCATCTAGTTAGCGCAGATTTTAATTCATCGGTACTATCTTACTCTCCCAATATTTCCGACTTTCAATGGCTATAGTACTGCCACTACTAAAATTTCGACTCATTGCAATTTCAATTTTGTGGTCAAATTATATCAATAAGCTTTTTTTGGAGTTCCCACTATAAAAACCTGTTCTATTGTTGAAACAATTTGATCATTTTAAGACACTAAATCCTTCACAGCTTGGCGCTGGCTTCCATTGTTACGTTATAATTGAATGTAATGTTATGTTATAATTGACTGACTTTTCACAATGACCATTTTTAATCGATTAGAATGTGAATCATCACATACATTTCGGCGAAACAACAGCAAATGACAAAAAACCATGTTTAAAAAAATATATATATCAAGTAGGAGGGAGAGTTTTAGAAAAAATTGGACAGAAGAAAAAATCACAAAAACTTGTCATAATAAAACTACGAAGGAAGTAATTTAATTGAAGGTACCGTTTAGAACTCCAACAATTAGAAATTGAAGTGAGGTGAAAAGAAATCCAATTGTGAAGTAAGAAGATTTGGATTAAAAAACGCAGGGAGGTAGGAAACCAGGAATTTTAAACTACACAAACACACACACACAACATAATTGAGAAAAGGTAAGGGTGCTGGGTTTATTTCATTTATTGAAAAAATTTGTGATTCACTTTATAATTTGCTTATTTTTAAAAATTTTTAAATATATTTCATTTTTGTGTCATTCGTGACATAACACCATAGGGCAACCACTTCGTCCATGTTGTATCATTTTAATCGAGACAGTAAGAAGACTTGCAGTTCTATTGTCACCTTTGCTGCTGTAGTTTTATGTTGGCTCGCTATGGTTCTTTTAGCTTAGCGATCCTTATCGACTAAAAATGTGTATTACCTGTTTAACAGAATTTAAAAAAAAGTATTAAAATAAAAACCAGATTCTATTTATTTCGCTAGAGGATCTTACCCCAAGAGCTCTCCACATGTTATACAGTACTTTAATACAATATAGAAGCCAGCCAACTCTTGCGTCAGGCGTGGGCAATATAGAGAGAATATACAGATTTTTTTAACTCTATGATGATGGCTCATAGATGTAGAAACGTACCATACATATTTTTAAACTTTTTGAATTATACACACACTAAATTTTCTAGGTTTGCTGACAATATAAATTTCAGGAAAGATAACGAAAATTACTAAAGTTTCGTATATTCAACTATTTGGTGAAATATAAAGCTAGAGTAGTATGGACAAACAACTAAACGAAACATAATAAACTTTAACAAAGAGAAAGGAATAAATAGCATGTGGAATACTCTTTATCGTAAAATGTCAACAAGCTTTTCTGTTTCACTGCGAGTCGCTAATCTTCCGAGATATATTGTTTTGCTTAATTAATCATTTATAATGTGTGTTACTGGTATGAAAAAAAAAATCGCAAATACACTTGCAAAACAATAAAACAAAAATAAACAACTTTATTCATATTATTATAGTTCGCTGGTTTATATCTAAACATGGCAAATTTGATACATTGAATGCATTCCAAATTGCAATTCAAAGTTACTATCATTCGTACTTTTAGCTGGCCGATCGCAAAGCCGATAACGTTCGGAATATCTCTCGCTATGTATCTTTTATCAACAATATTAATCAAGGTTCCCCCCTTTTTGGATCTGAATATTAATCAATTTAACAATTAATTAAAAATCAATTTATTCCAAAAGATATATGTATGTACATATTATTATGTTCTCGTCTTCAATGGAGAAAATTTACATTTAATATTAAATTTTTAATTAATTGCAGGTTTATTTAACCTACGAGTGGAAATATATCAAGGATTAAAAAATAAATAGGTGCTTACAGTTCATAATACGGATATATTAATTACTTTATATTTTAAATCCGCGAATACATTTTACCGGGAGAAGGCCTAATTGGTTGATGGAAAATATAGGGTGTGAAGTGGTATCTTATTAATTCTGCCAAGCTGGCTCCTGCTTGAGGTTATGTTGCTTTGACATCATAATGAGTTTGTGAGGTTGTTGAGGTAAAAGTACTCGACAGATAGTATAACGCCAGCGAAATAGAAGTTTAAGTAAACGTAGGCAATTAAAGAAAATGTGTTTGGTTTGCCGAAGCTTTTGAAATTAATTTACTTCTTCATCAGTGGTCATAAGCTCGCAAACATGAAAATTTTCAATACACCTATATAATAAAATAACTATAATAATATAAATGAAACTTTAAAATTTTGACAAAGATGCAAAAATATGGCATCATGCATGGCAGTCATAAGGGGTTATCAATATGATGATGATACAATATGATAGAATAAATTTACTCTCTAGCAAATTATGAAATTATTTCTTAAAAACATCATATTAATAGTGACAAATAAAATGCGTTTGTGATTATGTGTACTGTACTAGAAATTTTCCAGAAACATATGACCATTTGAGGCAATCAACTTAAGAATCAGTGGCAAAATTCCGTGAAATTGGATATGTCCCGAAACCAAGTAGTGATAGACTATTAAAACGAACAGTATAACAGTTACTAGAAAATTTCACAGTTGTTGAGGAACGAATAACTCAAGACTGAATCTAAGAAATCTATTCGTAAGCTTTCACAGTAAACACAACTTTCATATGGTACAATCTAGACAATCCTTACGAAAGATCTGCAAAAATGTCCATAGAAGTTTCATTGCCTGCAAAAGCTCTTGCCCATTGATCACACAATCCGACTTAATTAATTAATGAAAACTAATGAAGCATGGTGTCATCAAGATATTTAGAAAAACAAACAATACACATTCTCCGTGCATTCTCCAAACACCGACATTTGGTTTACAGTTTCTTGTGCCCTTGGATTGTTGGTCCAATATTCTTTAATAATGCCATAAATGCAGAATGATATCATAGTAATTTATTACAAACATTTTTAAATCAATTACATGGAGATGAACTCCATGAGACATATTTCCAGCAAGATAATGCAACACCCCATAAGACAAGAAAAACGATAGAAGTATCTCATAAGTCCTTTAATGATTAGATAGTAAACTTTTCTCTGTGATCTCCGGATCTGACAATTACGAATTATTTTATTTCTCCACACCTAAAAAATAAAATATTTTGAAATCATCCTCACACAATTAAAGAACTTACTAAAGAAATGTGTCTGAGGAAATTACACCGCATAATCTAAAGAATGGCTTCAATAACTTGAAACAAATAGTGATGTTTTCTGTAATTATTATTACCCATTTTTAAACTGACTCTCCTCACTGAAGTTTAAAGAAGAAACATTTTATGACATTATAAAGTATAGAAATATTTAATCATATGGTAGTATGTAATATTGTTATACGTAAACAATTGTGTAAGAACTGATTATCAACTCGTGGAGCAATAGCGAACTGGTTCCCACAGCTTTCAGTAAGCAATCACTGCTTGGGTGTCAATTCAAAAATGAGCTACCTAACACTAGTATGAAGTTAAGACTGCTGACACAATCAAAGGTTTAAGACTTGTATTTTAACATTAATAATATATATGCTTATAGCATGACATGGTCATTACCTATTGCCCCACAAATTTAATTTTAAATGGTTGCAAAAACCAAAATTCGATTTATATGTTGTCGAATCCATAACAAGAGCTTTTGCATAGGCAATGGCAAAATTAACACTTCAAATAAAATAACCGTAACAATAAACATTTCTATGTAATTATTAAAAAAATGAAAAGATATCTATTAATATTATAGCCTAGTTTTTAAATATTCTGTTAATCTATACAGTTCATTCAATTTAGCAAGAATTTTTCAGACTATGCAGCACAAATTACAAAATTTGCCGAACTTCAATACCGACATAGAATTTTTTAAATATTAATATATCTAAATATCTAAAATTATTTTAATATGCTAAAAAGTAATTGCTTAATTAGTAGCAAATATTTAGTACAATTAAATTGACACAAAAACGTTATTCCTTAATTTTCCTCAAATAAGTTACACAAACAAACCAAGGATTTTTAGTGATTTCAGCTGGTCTGCCATACACCAATCAAACATCAGCACTGGAACTCGTAGTAACCTCATGAGTACAGGAGAACAACACGTCATGCCTTCACCTTCCTCCCCCAACGCGGTGATTGTCTCCCCAGAAACACTCAGTCATCATTCCTCACCGTCTAAAACAGCGAAGGTGGCGGGACACGTCCATATACAGGATGCACCCTCTCCAAGGTAAGTATGTACAATATGGAGTACCTACATCAATACACAGCAACTCCTTTGATCTATGTGCATCCAATGTAATGATAATATAGAGAAGGCACGATTGTCACTTTGAAACCTGAATACGATTAGGGTTGATTTAAATTCTGCTTCGAAATGCATGGCCCGGGTCGGACTGTGACAGGGTCCTGTCTCGATCGACTTTGAGTATAATTTATATTCCGTGTCGGAGAAATTCGTCTTCTATGATTAAAATATAGTGTGCACAGTGAAATATTTGCGCTTGAATAAAAACTAATTTGCTGCAAGTTTGGATAGTACTTAATTCTTTGATTTGATTTTAATTATATTAATAACTTCAATATTGTCCACTTTTTAAATAATAAATTAAAAGCATCAGATTTATTTCAAATTATTAGCAAAGACGACGTAAGGATATTTAACTACAAGGATTTACATGTGATGTTTTGAATTTTTAACCGGTTATACCTACATAAATAAACGACATCTCACCGTTTGTAATTGAAGCACGTTATAAAAAGCATATTTTTAACGACTATACTGACATTTATTTTAGTTGTTACTAAATATCCAAGTTTTTTTATAGTCTGAAGTACGAAGAAAAGCTGTCTATGAAACAGTAACGACAATCTTTCATGCACTTACAGTGAATTCAAAATAAGCTCAGACTGAATTTTGTCACGGTTTGAAGACGGCGTCGCACAGATTACAGAATACCTTTGCGACTTTGAACTTTTCCCTTCGACTAATTGTTTTTCTTTGTCTTTGCAGTAGAAATCTACCGCCGGGTCCATTAGCAGTAGCGCCGTTGGGTTATTACCATGTTCATCAACAGTTGCCGGTAGTAAGACGTCTTTCTAGGGCCGAGAAGCAGATCGAATGGAAACAATTGGGAGCGTAAGTAACTGTAGTTGAAAAGGCGTGAACAAAGGAGGAAGTTAATTAGCTTCTTTTTTCTCTTTTAAAATGATTTTTCGGTGTTACGTATTCTTTTTCGCTTTTGTCAGACGAATGAAGATGAATGAGTTTCATAGCGAACAGATTCAGACTTCATATGAAGTTACTTGCATATAAGTATATAATAATAATAGAATTAAATTATTTATTTGTAAAAAAGTGAGTAGTAATTTTGTTGCAATATCATATACGCATTTTAACAGGATACTTTTGTATATAATTTAAACCCGAGCTTTTAATAGGGTATTCATTTACTGAAATATTTGCAATAGTGTGCATTACGATGTGGGGAAAATCAAATTTCCTCCTAATGTCATAGCAACGGGTCTTTATTAGCGTTAATCAAGCATCGCAATTTGATAAAACAGGTCCCATTGCTATCCACCAAATTTCATTGAATTGTCTTCAACCAATTCACCATAATGGCCTGTCTAAAAACTTGTAGGAGACCCAGTATATTATCACGAATTTCTTCATCATTGCTGAAAACGTTGGCCCAATAAACAAATTCATTAAAAATTATTCCTAAAACTTTTCTTTCAACCTATAATAATCTATTTAGCCACTTAACTCAAGCCTTGATAAGTCTTTTCAAATTAGAACCAACTACAGCACCTCGGATTCGTTGGAATTTTAAAAAGTAATGTCCAATCTTAACACAATAGAAGAAATCACAATAGAAAACAAAAACAGTAAAAAAATAGCAAGCGAGAAATATACAAGACAATTATCACTCGATTAAATTATTGAGAGAAGTACTATCAACTGAAGTTACAGATACATGCAGTATTAAACAGAAGCAGACCGGAAAACATAATGGATGTACTAACTTGAAACAATAAAATAACAACATTGAAATTATTACTAGCACCCATCACAAGCTAAAGAAAAAATATGGCACTGGAAGCATTGCTGTTCAATCTAATAATGTATCAATTACTTGATGCCACAAAAATCAAAATTAAAATAAAAGAAGCAGAAAACACGTTAGACAATAAAGAAATCACCATAGATAGAGTTTATTGTAATAACCAATAACTAGAAACAACATCAATTCGTTTTGTGTTAAGTATTTTGTGGGTAAAATAGTGCTACTTGTGTTTAACACAGAAAATCCACAATTCGAGTAGTAGTTTAAGAATCATACAGATGAAAAATCATTAAAAATAATGAAATAATAAAACGAGAAATTGCGTTAGAATAACAGGGAAGTAACTGCAACTTCTAATCGGTTACCATTATCAAAACGCGAATGGAGTAACTATATAAAAATGAATTTAAAATAGGCTAAGAATACTGATATTGTTTTTCAAAATTAACCACAATCCACATTTCTGATTTGAGGCTGGCTAAAGTAAATCGTACAGAGACATTTTGTTGGTGATTTAAAGATTTATTTGATTCATTGCATGATTTTACCTTCGATTCTGAAATCAAAATTTATAAACGACTAGGTACCCCTTATTCTCGTTATGCTCATTTAACGGTTTTTTCTAGAGCAAGAAACAATTTAGTTCTTCCTTTATTGACACACAAGCCTTTTCATTTCCGTGTCTCGTTTCTTTTAAAAAAGTCAATCAGTTTTGGTGAAGTAATCGCTGAATGAATTGCTCTTCCTTCTTTTAATAATATATTAAGCTTTTCTGGGCTTGTTGGAACAATGACTACTTTTCTAAAACCGGACTTTATAGCACTTGGTTTTGCCTCAAGTAATATTTGCCAAAGTTTCATACACAAGTAACGGAAATGATTCCTCCCTGCTTCCTTCCATTACCTATTTTTTACATGATGTAGAAATCCTCAAGCAGTTTTTAAACTTCGAACAAATGCAAAATCTAAAGCTTGGGTTATCTGTATCGAATTTGAAATCAGAACTGAAGCATTCTGTTGAGTTCCAATGAGATTTCTCTCCATCCATAAATCATAAGAACCTTATAAATGACATACGGTTGCAGCAGGATTCCATTTACTGCAGCACTAAATTGGACTGAATTTATTATTTTTGAATGATTGTTCCTCCCTCTGGGTATTTTGTATCTCTCTTTCAAATAATGCTAGTTTAATACATTATGGGTTATAATCATCTTCGGTTTTCCAAAAATACACACACACGCACACACAATAATGCCTTTAGAACACGCTATCGGGTTTACTTATTTATTAAATGGCAAGCTGGTAATTATATTTGCAAATTACCCAAACTACAACAATCCACACTTGCAACCGAAAATTACAGTCTTCAGGCCCAAGTTAAAGCGAAAACGAAATTTATAATTTTATAGTGTGCTGGTTTCTTTCAAGCAGTAGTGTATGTTGAAAAGCACAAAAATATATTCACAACAAAATAACACCAACGTATCTCGTTCAAAAATATTTGCTAAAACTTAACCACCTTACATCGAATAAACATATATAATTCAAGCACGAATGCGTCTCTCGGATAAAAATCAATATATGCAAGTGAGAATGTTATACGACCTAACGCGAGAGGATCCCCGTTCACCGAAGGAGAAAGTACCACGCAGAAAAACGTATACAAATGCAGCACAGCGTTAATGCTCAGCGTACTGTCGCAACTCAGGTCAATTGCGCTAAAAGAGCATTGTTGAGAGGATACTTACAATTTACCCTTTTGAAAAGCGGCCTATTTCAAGTACCATCTCTACTGGGATACGCGTCGACTGCCATAGACGTAACGCACAATGACACCATTGTTTCGAGACAGTTATTTCAATTCTTTAATCAGGTGCGTCTACGGTGCGAGGTAGTAGTAACAAGAGTGCTAGTTAGTCTGGATTATGTACGTCCTTCACGATGTCAAGGGCCATTTTGCAAAGTTCTACGACTTCGAAGAAAAGCTATAAGTGGAATGAATTTAAAGTCTGGAGATTTCATGAGTTTACTTTTAGAATGTTAAAGACAAGCTTAAGTCTAATTATGAAGCGAGGGAAACGAAACACATTCTGTACATGTCTAAAAAATAAAAATATCAGTTATAGAACTACGTCAAATTTATATAAATGCAGACAGCTTCCAGCAGATTAACCTGCACCCATCACAGATAAAAGAAAGCATGCCAACGATTATTAAATTATACGTGAGGTGAAAGCCTTTGCTTAAAAGCTTTCGTAATTTTAAAAACGTTTGTGTATTACTCTCTGAAACGTCTGTATTCATTTTCGAGAAATTAACTTTTAAATTATACCTGAAATATGGAATGAAAACGACTTTTTAACTAGGAAACAAGAGCATCAATAGTAAACACCACTTTAGGTACAAATTAAGAAAATATAGATTCAACTTGTACTCTTACCAAGATGTATTGAAAAATTCTTAGCCTATTATAGAAGCAAACAAATAAATTTGAAAGTCAAAATATTTTATTATTCAACATACTCTTCTCTTGGATATATCTATCTTGGATACATTTATTACAACGAATCTGCAACAGCTCTAAACCTTTCAAAAAGAAATTTTTATCTTGCTCTGCAAACCAGGCCTCCACACCTCTTCGTTGGAAAGAAATGTCCGACCTTAATAAATAAATAAATTTTTTTCTCATTTGAGGAAAGACATGATAGTCAGACAAAGCCAGATCTGGTGATCTGGATATCACGAATTGTTTGCATGGCAACAGGCGATTTGTGTGCAGGAGCATTGTCCTGCAAAAAATAAAATAACTTCCATCCATAATTTTTTCTTGTAGAGTGGTCAGCACCGTCGAATAATAATTCCCAGTTATTGTTCCACCCTTATCCAGGAAATCAATGACGATTACTTCATGGCAATCCCAAAACATTGAAACGAGACCTGTTCCTGCAGATTTATGAACACGAAACTTCTTAGACCTTGGAGAACCAGAGTGTCCTTATTCCATCGATTGTTGCTTTGTTTCTGGGCCGTAGAAATATACCCAAGTTTCGTCCATAGTAAAAATGCGGCTTAAGAAATCTGCATCATTTTTTCCTGGTCAACATTCAAACATTTGGAGATCCATTTTGCAAAAATGTTGTCGTAAGCTATATGATGGACGCGTTCATATAAAATATTCAGTGCCTCAGATATTTGTTTTAGCCCAATTCGACGGTCTGACAAAATTATGTCATGAACTGCATTAACACTTTCGGAGACGGATACAGAGACTACCGTGTTCATCTTCAATGGAAAATTTACCTCCTTTGAAGCTTGCGATCCGATTTTTCACGGTCCCATATGAAGGAAAAATATGATTTTATATGTTATTTTTCGTTGCTATGGTATCGGAATATTTTCTTTATCTACGGAGCCGATCTAGGGTAATTAGATATCAATACATCCTCGTATAATCAAAATAAATCATGCTTTTAATATTACTGAAACAATATCTGAATTAACTTAAGACATTTGTTGTTTCATTTAATGATGTAATATTTCAGGTACTATATTGCCTTTAAAAGTGTTAATACTGTTCTCAATTAAGATTCCTTAAATGTTTATTAAAATAGGAATAATTTTCAAAGAAATGGCTCTGTATACATTTTTTTTAGTTTTAATTAGAAAGACGTTCGAATTTGACGTATACAAAACGATAAAACATTTAATAATAATAAATTAATGCGATTCCGCATCTTTATGATGCAGTGACTTCCTAGGAAACTATTAATTTAATTACTAAATAATTGTGTATTCTTACATGGGAAAGAGAACTATATATTCTATTTTTATCCAATTAATTAGTTTATTTTAACCAGAAATTACATTAGATCAATATCTTATACCTAACATCATTTCTATTGCAATTACATAGTTGATTCCCTTCATCACGTTTGAAATATTAAATTCCCACAGTCGCCAATAAACCAAGCAATTTACTGCAATTTCATATAACCGCGTTTACGGCAATTATAGTGCTGATGATGAGGGCTAGAGATACAGCAACGTAAGCGCTATTAACTATTAAGTTTGGGCTAATGTCATTAGATTATATTCCATTGGAAGATGCGAAGTTTACTATATCTTCCGATATTAATTCTGTTTTATTTGTATTTGTTTTCATAATGTAGGAGTTTGTTGAGGGCAATACATTTTCCTTCAACCGTATAATTTAGGGACAGAGTTTTCATTTAAATACACAAAGGTGAAAAAATTTAAATAACCAACTCTCACTGACACAATATTTAAGCGCAAACCCCTAGTGCGCAATCCATTTTAAACAACTCTTACGTTCAGCAAAAGAAGCAAATCGATATTATCTAGAGCTTAAAGTCACTTTCAATTGATTAATAAAATTGATGTGACTATTCTGAAGCTAAACCGATCATGCAACGTATGTATGTATAAAATATGTAGATATACTTTTTCTAGGGACGCATTGGCCACCACATTATCGGCACTTTACGGAAAGTTATTGGTCGTTATGGGGACAGCATTTCCAATGGCAGAAGTGATATCAACCTACATACCTCCGTCGTTTTACGAAATTTACTACCTCTATCTTTATATCGGAAGCATGTTCTTCTTATTGTATATGTACGCAGTTTTATTGAGAGATAAAAGAAACAGGAAAAAAGACGAAGAAAGGATGAGTAAGTATTCACGAACATCTATCCCGAACCGTTAGATCGGTTTTATTTTAATCACCATATCCTGTAATTTCCTCTATGAAGACAATTGAACACTCGACTGTTCGTTATAAACTTCTCTCCGTTTGAATATGTGTGTGCCTAATAAAAGAAAAACATCATCCCTGGCATTGTTAAAACTTTAGATGTATTCGTGAAAATTCTATCCCTCAATTTCTTTGAAGCTGTACAAGTGAATGACTACATTCGAACTGAACTTTAATTGTATTTTGCGGAGGGTTCTGGTACGTTGCTTGTAGTAATTAGCTCCCATTGTACGTAGAGTGCATTTTGAAAGTTTAAAGACAATCGGTTTCATCGCTTTTAAGTTCTTTTTGTTTGTATGGCTTAATTAAGAAAATCTGGATAATATATGTAGATGTACTTATGAAATAAGTTTCTACTAAATGAACGACGATTGCTAATAAAATACTTACTTTTACTATCAACAGCTACAACTATTAATACTCTTTGATCCGTTTTTGGTTGATTACACATCACTTACAAAAAACTAACTACATTTTCAACACGCTCCTGAGAAGTAAACCAATAAATTTTACAGGATTTTTCGGTTGCCTTTCACGATTTGTCATTTGTGTATCATTATTTATCAAATGAGATTCACTCTTTGTATTTCACCATTTGTTATTTGTATTTCATTATTATTCAAATGATATTCACATTTGTTAAATGAGTTTCATCTTTTGTCAAAATAATTTCATAAACTCATTATTGCAACATGGAGCATGTGATAAAACGAAATGCGAAAATTAGTAATAAAGTGCGCGCATTAATTATTACCTCCATGAATCAGGGAAAATCTTCTGTTAATGTGGGAATACAGTTTAATGTAAAACCAAATACAGTGCGTAAGATTTATGCAAAAAATTTGCAAACGGGACATATACATAAACAACTTCCCGGTCACAGAAAGCAAAAGCTTAATGAAGCTCAAAAGGGACGAATATGTGTTTGGATTGACGAGGATTGTACTCTTACACTTCGTAATTTACAAGCAAAGAGTTTTCGCCAATGGCCCGACGTACAAATATCTACATCAGGGCTATAAAAGAATTATATCTGTTAAATTTGATTAATCATTTTCGTGAATAATGGACAATGTTCGCTTTCACGAAAATGCTGAAGTATTAAATCTTATTCAAGCTGATGTATTTATTCCGGTGTATAGCCCATTCTTGAATCAAATTGAGGAACTATTTAGTCAAGGAAAAAATTACATCAAAAGATCACAATCAAGAAAAGCAGATGAGCTATATCAATCCATCCACAGAGTATCAGAAAATATCACTCACGAACAGTGCCTTCACTACATACAACATATATTATGGAGTCTTACTTAAGCGATTGTTTACGAAGAATCGAAATTCTTTCGTAAATTGTACTTGAATGTTTAAGAATTTCCTTACTTATTGTCTATTTTACTTAATACATATGTTTCATTGGTTCCTAATAAATATATATGAGTTCGATTGCTTTCTATTATTTTATTTGAATAAGAATAGAGAAAATCATTTGCCAAATAGTGACACAGCTTTGATAAAAGGGAACTACAATTGACACAAATTTAACAGTTGTTAAAGTAATTTGAGAATTAGTGAATTGCAAACGACAAATCGTGAAAGGCAACTAAAAAACTCTGTAGTAATACGTAATAATACGTTTATTTCTAAAGATTTAGAGGTAACAACACTTTCTAGCATATGAATGTTGAAATTTAACAGTAAGGAATGATACAAAATTCAGTATCATCTAATTATTCGAATTGCGGAAAACTTCAAAAAATAAATTTACATCATTTACTCCCATAAAATATGTAATCTGTGATGACAAGTTTCATAACCAATAAAATATTTTTTGCGGGTTTTTTCGGTCCTAATAAAATAAATCTATATTTTCAATATTTCGTTACACTCTGTGACTTCTTCAGGAATGTATTTTTTTTTTCTCTAAAAGTGTAAACAATACGTAAAACATACAAATGTAAAAATTTTTACAAAACTTACAAAAACGAATTTGGATTATATATCTAGTTTGAAGTAATTTAAAATATGCTAATATTGTTAGAATTTTTTAAAATGTCAAGATACATGTAAATTTAATTAATGAAGCAAACCAAAGTACATACAACTAAGTTACTCAAGAATTGGGAAAAGGACAAATATCTTGCTATTGCTTGTATATACTTTGGTTTGCTTGATTAATTAAATTTCCATGTATTTTGACATTTAAAAAAAATCTGGCAATATTGGCTGGGCATATTTTAAACTACTTCAAACTAAACATCCAAAGTCGATTTTGTAAGTTTTGTAAAAATGTTTACATTTGTATATTTTTTTATATTGTTTACACTTTTAGAGAAAAATAGTATATTACATTACTAGGAGTAGAAAGCTGTCATTTTTGTGTCGAGCCCAAACGTTTGCTGTCGAGGCGATAGCCGAGACAGTGCAAATTGGGCGAGACACAAAAAGCTTTCTACTCCGTGTGATGTATACTATTTTTTCTTCAAACGATTTTCGCCGTGAGCTACACATTTAAATAACGCATGCATTATTATCATTGTTTAAAAGCAGATTTTATGCATCTGTCAAACAACTGTCAAAGTACCTACTACCTTTAAACTTTTATTTCTTTATAATAGTTTTAAAAGTACAAATTATTAAGAGCTCGGTGTAGTTGTTGACATTTTGTTCTCTGGTCCATTTCAGAAACTTTTCATACGCTTTGCTATACACCTTACGTGATTTAGTCGGGATTAGTGTTGCAGCAGCTTGATTCACGATTTTGATTATTTCTGGTGGCGTAAATTGAAGTTCTTCTTCTCATTTTGCAAATATTTGACAGTTATGAAATAATCGTTCAGACACTTTAAATAGTTGTGATTAGTCGGTTACATTTTTTTACTAGTAAAGAAATGAATTGTTTCAACGGTACGTATTCGGTAACAAAGTGATCATATTTTTGTACGTTTGAAGAAAAAAATATATATTCCTGAAGAAGTCATAGAGTGTGACGAAATATTGAAAATATAGATTTATTTTATTAGGACCGAAAAAACCCGCAAAAATATTTTATTGCTTAAAAAAAGCGGTCGAAAAACAACATCAAGATACATAACCTTAAAACAAGTAACGTTATTACTATATTCTTTTCCACAATCCCTTCGATTCATCATCATTTTAAAAACGAAAAAAGAAAGTGCCAAACGCAGACTTTTTTTTTACCTGGCGTAATAAATGGATTCTCATTATTATTTCCTGTCCTATTCGTTCCGCTTCCGTTTCTTCCGAATCCAATTCAAGCAAAACGAAAAAGAGAGGCAAAAAACGGTACTTAATTAAAATTGAAATCGACAGAGCACAGCCAAAAGGACGACAGCATCTCTGGAGAAGAGAGCGACAGGGACACCGGTGAAACAAGCGGCGATACGAGCAGCTCCGGCTATCGACCAAGAAGAGGATCATTACAGACAGCTGTGCCTACACAGAATTACGGTAGCTTTTATTTGCGGATGGGAGCAGTCGGTATGAAAATAAATGTTCGCCTTTTAGGCGATATCCCCGAACGGGATAATGTGCGATTTACTGTACGAAGATCGTCTTCTTATTGTTTCCAGCTTTCGGCATCGGCAGCATGATCTATTCCGGATTGGAATTCGGCCAATATTTCGAACTGGAGAGGAACACCAAATGTCATAATATATTTTTAGCGTTAACTCCTGCCACGAGGATGGCCTTTATTTTTATACAGATGTATTTCATATTTCTTACCAACGAGGTAATATACTTTTTATAAATGCTAGCAGAACTCTTATAATTATAAATCTACCTAATAACACAATAGTAGCTTAATATATTGGTGATACTTTCCATTAAAAAGTATTATTAGCAAATTGTATTTAAATTCAATTAACATGCTAATAGGTAAATTATTATATAAGGGTTTCCTTTCATACAACAAAACTTGAACAACCTTAGCTCTTCAATGTTTAATTGTGTACGTCAACAACTAAAGCTTGATTTATAGGGCAGTGATTTCTAATTAACACCTGCGTTATGAATCTTGCAGATCAAGACCATAATTCAACATTCACCTTTTAAAAAACTTCATATCTATAAATAAAGATTCATCTTTAAGTATCGTGATACGATTAAAATTTCTAACTAAGATACCTAAGCCTTATTCATGTTTTGTGTTGGCATCAAAATCAGAAACATTCAAAAATATTGTAACATAATAATAACGTTTCTTTTCAGCAAATGCGAGTCTATAAGCACAAAATTGCAGCACGATTTGGCCTAATGCACATGATTGGCACTAACCTCAGCGTGTGGCTACTTGTACTGGTCCAGGAAACGAAACATGAAATCCTCACATTCTACAATCCGGAAAACAACTCGTTACGAATCTCTCATCGTATCCACTACAAAAGCAACTTACTAGGCTTGCCTGTAGTCACGGCGGAGCACCCGGCTGAAGCTCACGGTCATCATCATATCGTTATCAGGGGTCTGAAGGGTCCTCACCACCTCTACGAATGTCGTCGTACAAATATAATAGGCTCGTTAGTACAGGATGCATCCCCGTTCTTATTCCCGTGCACGATCGAGTACAGCTTAATATGCGCTGCTATTCTTTACGTAATGTGGAGAAATATTTCCAAGTTACCAACGCAACCTAATGCTCTAAGAACTAAACCAGAATATAATGCGTACAAACGGAGTCCTCATCATTACTCGGTGGACTGCGCCAGAGCTCAAAAAGGCTTATTTGTTGGCATCCTCTTGTTAGTACTCACAATTATATCTCTTATATTATTCTTCGTTCTAATATCGAGGCCTGAATTTGTCGGATTGGCTGTGTTAGAAGTGAATATTTGCGAATTAACATTATACGGCCTAACAACTTTAGCTACTATTATCGGTATGTGGCAAGTTCGTCAATTAAAATACGATGGAAGTAGGAATCTTCAACTCGATAATATCTTATTAATCGGAGCGCAAACTGGCATGTTCATCTATAGTACATTTACGATAATTGGCGGCCAATTCACTATACAACGAAATACAGTTTTAGTCCTTGCAACAGCCTTGGCATCTTTGCTTCAAACATCCTGCCAAACTATGTTCGTTTTGGACGCGTCCAGAAGATCGTGCGCCACTCCAGATCAAATTCGGAAAAAACCCGGTCGCCAAATCGTTACGTTCTTATTAGTGACAAATTTGGCCATGTGGGCTATCAACACCCTAGAGAAATCCAGGGCCGAATCTCATCCGATCCAATTGCATTTCTACGGATTGTGGGCTTGGACTATTATCACTCACGTATCAATGCCATTAGCGATATTTTACAGATTCCATTCCACTGTTTGTTTGTGCGAAATTTGGAAAAGAGCGTACAAAATGAAACCGACCTATATGTAGTTTTTTTATTAATCGATATATTTGAAATAAATGTGTAGAACATATCTCAGATGATAATAATGATATATTATATACTGAAAGGGAAGAAAATACAAGCAATAATGAGAATTATTACATAACAAACGAGATGAATAAAATTTGTTAGTTATGTTAAAAATATGTGACAAGAAAATTATACAGGGTAAGAAAATATGAATAAAATTTTAGGTGTTATTGTAGAATTTAGAGCAAATCATTTTAGTCAAAACTTGTGTATACAAGTTAGTTACCTAAAAATGCAGCCTTGTCTATCATCTAAGATAAAAGCTACAACTACATCTATTCTTCAAATAGTAACCTTATTTGTATACATCTTTCTAATTAGAAATATATGCGTTAAAAGATTTTGCAATTAACAGCTAAAGTGATCAAAAATTAGCAGATATCAAAACACAATTTAAAGCAATAAGATTAATATTGAATTAAGATTTCATAATAAAAATGGCACTTAAACAACTTTTATTGTTAGTTAGTCTTAGACATCAGTATTATGCTAGAGAAGACAAAGTGTTTACATTTCTAAATCCAATCCTTGTGTTCGCCATTATACCAAATCAAGCCTTGCAAGGGCTCTGATGTTAAAATGCCTCCACTGGTTTTCAAAATTTCTTGCATAAAAGCTCTCTTTCAATGCATTAAGTAAGGCATAAATATTTTGATCAAACAATTATTAATTCAAAAAACACGAAACAGCACAAGCAATTGCTTTCAGAAACAGAAAGTAATAGATATAGAAACGTTGTCTTAACCAACATTAACAATAAAACCAGAAATACAACGAATCTCCAACACCCAAAAGAATACTTCAGTCTATCCTTATGATATTTTGATCTTACATCAATATCAACCACGATAGGTTCAAAACAAGTCGAGAGTTGCAACAGTAAGACAATAAAATAGTTTGAAACATTAAAGAAGCATTAAATTAATGAACAAACACGCTTCTCAAAGAGCAAAACCAAGGGAACGTGGCAGGTTATAAATAAACAATTAAATCAATGCAGACAAAAAACAATCGATATTAGTCATTACTTGAATGAGGTGAGCTGCCAATGTCTTAAATGAGTATTTCTTATCTATTCCGAAACGTTTAGTAACATCTTGAATATCCCGAGGTCCCAACATCTCTTCTTGGCACCGATTACCACATTAAATATAGAAAGTCACGTAGGTAATCTAAAAATTTTACATTTATCTGGCTATGATAATATCTCTAATTTTCTGTAATGTGGAAATGTTATACTGACACCATTGGTTCATATAATAAATCTATTATTTGAAAGAGGGTATTTATTGGAAAAATTTGAAGTATCCAAGAATAGTATACTGATTTACAAACGAGGTTTCGAGTTTTTCAAAAATTATTGAGAATGTCATTAGAGAGCAGCTGCATTTTTTTAAAGGATGTTTTGGGAGGAAGGAATGTTTTGTCGGGCTTCCAGCAACGACTTTAACAAAATTTTTGACTGCATAAATCATGATACCCTGCTTGATAAGCTAGAGGCTTACAGCATTAGGGCAATTACATTCCATTGATTCGATCATACCTAAATAACAGGACCCAAACGGGTGTGGGGTGGGTGTAGTGTTATCAAAAAGTGAAAGTACTAACATAAAGGTTAGATTCTGTCTTTAGTTCAAAACAATATAGGTACATGCAATGATTTTGCATAGTTCATTCTGGGGGAAAGCATTGTTGCTGTTAAACAGTTATGATACAAACATATTAGATCTGTTCGTAAATCCAGGAGGGTTATTCTCGAAACAGTGGAAAAATAGCACTCCCAGGGAGTAACTTTCACCGCTCACTCCTCGATACTACTCGTTACGAAAAAGTGAGCAAGTCAGCTCCAGAATAGGAATTATTGAAATTGTAGGAATTTTTTGACAATTCTCTTGAATTTTCCATTCCCTCAGATTCGAGAATAACCCCCCAGATGTTGATAGTTTCCAACTGTCAAAATCAGTCGTAGGAATGTATTTTTCATAAGCTTGTTGTGTATACCCAACCACTCTTTAACTGAAGATATGAGTTTCTGACGATTTCCTATTATCAAACTGGATCTGCAAATAAAGTTATTAGTAACTGATAGAGAGGCAGTTGAAGTTAAGAAAAAAAAACTGTTTCTACTTTTGATGAACTACAGAAATAGACTGTCAGCACCAGACTCCCAATAAACAATGAAAAGACTGGTGTTGTGGAATTTAACAATCGAAAGTTCTTCTCTGATACCGCAATTTTCAGTAATGATTTATATTAAAAACTAAGTAGTATAAGAATGTTAGATGTAATTATTGATTTTGACTGTAGACTTGTAGTAACATCCACATATTGATTTTTAAGTCAAGAACACTAGTAAAAACTAACTTCGGATTGCGATTGTATTCAACATTAGACTAAGGTGAAAGACAACCAAATAAAACAATAAATAAAAACAAACATGACATAAACAGGCATGTTTATCCTCCAAACAGGCCTCAAAAGAGTAACCACGGCCAAACCAGATATCCAGCGAAACTGTAGTATAAATCCTATGTAAAATTCAAAAATAATGTCTAAGAACCGACAAATAAGTGATCAATCACAAAACAATCTTACCATAAATACTCCAGGATTTAACGATTGATAAAAAGAAAATTAGGATTAATTTATTCCAAATAATGCGATAATGCTTCCGAAAATATCCCGAATGCTACTCCTAAAACCAAAATAAGCACGCCAAAAGGACGATGCTCTTGTTTGCATGATTGAATCGGAGCAAAAAGTTCAAACATTTAAATAGGGCAATTGAAAAACGCATATATTATTCAATAAGGTTATTAAATAGACTAAAACTATTTCTAGATATGTAATACAGGAAATTTCTCCTGTTATTTAACGATAACACGTTATCCATTTCTAATCCTCATCTATTCTGAATACTTTTCTCGTAACTCGTATTAGCAATAAGATTCTATTATTAGCTTAAAACTTGCAACATATTCGCCAAAACAAATAATTTAATAAATTTTATTCATCTCAATTAATCGATTATATTACAGTTTTTGCTCAAATTTCGAAACGCTACAAAAAATTAAACGAAATGAGTTCAAAATTTTGTATAGTCGGTGTATTTACCTAATGTTTTTATAGTATCATATTTTGTATACTATTATAGATACAGTGTTCATCAAAGAAGGGGTATCAAATTTCAATTCATATGAAGAATACATAAAACCAAATTCAGTTTAAGTATATCATACAGTTATATAGTCCGAATGGTGTATTGTAAACGTACTGGCTGGACAAAAAAATCTTTTTCACCAAGTTATGTCTGTTTTTACCACACATATACAGATATTGTTTGTTTTTAAGTTTGAGATATGATACCTCTTTTAAACTCAATTAAATTTTATTCATTCGATCACATAAAATAAAAACTTAATGATGTGTAGGTACTATAGAACATATACATACATATAACCAATTTTATTATATTCAACTAACATACATAAACTCATTGAATGAAATGTGATATCATCCGAAATCATACTAAAGTTGTATATGTTCAAATAAAAGGAAACACCAATAGCATATTACGATATTTTAATTGAACATACATTAGTAATAATTGTGATCGAACATTGATGTTGTAGATAAGTCTTCCGATTTTCACAGTCTCAGTACAAAATAGTAACTGTGTGCGAAATCACATATGTAACACATTTGTCCACACATATTTTTGCGATACCACTTTTTTATAGAATCTCTTTGTAATACTTTTGCACACGAAGTTAATCAATACACAGAAAATAAAAAGATTTTTAATTGCGTTCAAAATTTGACGCGAATAAAATTCTTTTATATCTAGTGTTAAAAACACTATCTCGATATGCTCACTATATTTTTGCTCACAAATTCTCTTCTCTAGTAACGATTAGTAACTGTACAAACTATAACTGGGAACAATATTTCGTAGTGTAAAAACATATACTTTATATATTTAGTAAATCTTATTACCAATTTTATACTGGCGTTTTTTATATCTTATATAATAATAGTCCTTCGAATAATCCTAAATGTGCTGTTTGTAATCTGTCGTGAGCATAAATCTTCTTCTAATATATAGTGATACAAGATGAATTTTAAAGAATCGGAGATATTAGATTTAGATATTAGTTTCGAAATATTTAGTTAGACGCGTTGTACCTACGTTGTAATATGTTACGGTGATAGAAATTGTTTGGAATATTATTGTATTATTAATATTATTATATTATATGTGCCATAATTCCTGTTTATGATATTATAATACAAAAATTTGTATATATATGGAATTACTGTTTATGTTTTTCGCGTAACAGTTATTTGTTACCTCTGCTTAGAATTTTATTGTATATAAACACTATTTTATTTATTTGTTAGAATTCTGTTGCATAATATATTTAAAAAATATACCTATTTATGTGTATGTTTCATTACTACTATTGTAATAAAAATAAAATTATTAGAACACGATTTGTTGTTTGTTAATTTCTTAACATTTTCAATATTTCAATCATTTTGACGCTACCTAATCCGCTTATCAAATGTCTGACTTTTACCTTAAACACCAAACAAAAGTTATATGTTCTCAATCGTACGCAATAAAAGTAGAACCTATAGCATGTGACTTAATAATGTTGGCATATTTGTACCACATATATGTATAGCGGGAGATGTTTTGAGCGTTATCAGACTTGCAATCGATAGCTCGCCGTACGTATGAATTCGAGTTGCAAATTAGTATACAGTTGTGCCGCATATACAATCGGTGAGCTCGCTTAACCGCCTCGTGTGATTTTTTTCGTATAATTTAAACTATTTCCATATTTCTCCTAATTTTTCCTTATGCTTGAAAAATAAATCTAAAAAAACTAGGAATGAGCAAAAATATCACTGCCAGAAATATTTGCTACTCAGTATCAAGTTTTTTAAGCAGCATCAGTGAATAAATTTAAGAGGACGAAACAAAAAACTTATTTCGCGCTTAAAAAAAACAAAAAACAATTTGAAAATTCAATAAAGCTTGTATAATCCGCAGAGTGTATAATAACATGGTGATTGCTTTAAGAATACTTTGTAACAATTTTAAATTCTTCTTGATTTATTATGATAGAAGGCAAGATAAAGAAATTTGTATCAATTTCATAGCCAAATTAATATCCGTTACCGTATTACAACTATGACATAAAATAATTTATTTACGCTAAAAACATTCCCATTTTGTCATAAATCATTGGCGGAATATTCACTATTTATATAGAGGATGAATCAGAACTTAGAATGTTTAATTTCTGATTTATTTTAAATGGAACATAGCATTCATAATTCTCTCTCTGACCCTCGCTCTTATGTCTACTTCAAATTGATGATACGATAGGATGAAACGATTTTATAAACTCCATCATTAACATAATGCAATAAAAAGAAATCTCCTTTTGTTAAGTTAAGATATGGAGGCTACTTGATCGCTCTTACCTTTCCCAGCAATATAGCCACTCAACAATTTTGCAATTTCGTAGGCATTTTAAAGATACTCCTAAAAAAAGCAACAATACTGTGGTACTTCACTGTGGTTCACAGTGTTTACTTACTTTTCGCCACCTCAAAATTCTCGTAAAATTGAAAAATGATTTGGTGGATACGATTTAAATGTTCATTTATTAAGCGATGCACATTTCTAGAGAATATTCAATGGATTTCCATAAAATCAAATTATATTTTTCTATTTATTTCATTTACAATTTATTCAGAAATTTCCATAGAAGTAAACTACAAGATATACCAACGCCCTATGTTAAAAGGAATATAAATACTATCGAGAGGATCGATGTAAATAAAAAAAAATTGTAAATAAAAAACTAATACGAGTAGCTCATAAAATCGTTTAATTATTGCAAACAATTTGAAAAACGAAAAGGACATATAAAAGATATAATCATTTAGCGAAACCTGCGAGAATATTTTAGTTTGGCAACCAAGACATAGATGGCTAAGAGTAAGGTATAAAGTTTTTTAAAATTTAGGTCAGCTTATTTTTATTGATCCTTTTGTTAGATTTTTTACTTTACTGTACTTCTATTGTCAGTAAAATTAGTAATTAATAGAAGAAAACGATTATTTAATCAGAAATAATATTTATAATTGTCACATATCGAATACCTCATTTTTTGGTTGTTCATAATTACAAGATAATGCACTAGCACAGGAACACCGGAAACTGTCAAATCCCATTTTTCAAATTTCCATAAACGATCCAATTTCGTAGTGCAGATTCGTCTTAAATATTTTCTTCAATGCTCTCCCACAAATGCTTGCCCCGTCTTATTTTTCGAACAAATCAGCAACAAACGGCAGATATTTTGAAAACCTGTAAATTATTTATAAATTCCTATTATCTATTCTGAACACTAAGAATTCAAAGTCTTTTTGTTTTATATAATCCGAACCCTGCTTTGATTTCTCAAATTCGACTTTATTCATTTTTTGTTTAAATATGTAATTTATTGTGACAGAAAAAAAAAATCGGTTAGGTAGAAATATGAAGTAAATCACTGCAGTAAAACAAAACTTCACCACACTCCCTCTAATCAAAAAAATATTCATACAATTTACACATACTAACATCAATTCCTATATAAAAATACACCATTTTCGTTTGTATTTGATATAAAGTATCTTTGAAAAGACAGAGATTAGAATAAAAGTACATTTAAAAATGAAACGTCCTTTTTTATTATTTACACTAAGTACAAAACAGTAAAACAACAAAACAGATCACCTACATAATCTCAATCCAAAATGTTGTTGATAATGTAAAAAAACGGTAACAAAAATAAAAACTACTGCATATAATAAATATAGCTGAAAAAGTATAAAATACACTTATCTACAGCCTTCGATTTGGTATATAACATGTATATGTATGTATAAATAATTAATGTAAAAATTAATCGTATTTCTTATAACGTGCGTAATGTAAGAGAGACAGAAGTAAAGATCATCTAACGTGTGGCTTTGTCGGAGCTGCCATCGGCTTCTTGGTTCCTATCGTCCTATTCAACATAAAGTTCGATACCTTTATTACTGGCGAGAATAGATGCATGGGGTAATCACTGAAATAACGAATTATAAAGTAATGAACCGTCAAATGTACTCGCTCACTTACCAAATTCCAGTTATTGGACTTGCTTCGTTTGCACTTATTATAAAAATTGGAAAAGTAATGGAGAATATACACGCACTGGAAACAATAAAAGGAAATTATGTATTAGTTCTATACATCAAGTAAATAATAGCAGCATTATCTATTCATCTTCAATTAAAAATCAACCTTTTGCGAGTGTTTTACTCACTATTGGTAAATGTTCAATCAAGTAAATATTATTTTTAAATCTAGAATTCTAGTTTATTAAATGCTGGAGAATTGTAATAACTATATTGGAATAAACAGTATTCAGGTCCTCTGACCCTTCTTGACTTTGTATTCCGTATATTTGATTGCATTTTGTACCTTACTCAATACAACCATTCCATTGGAAGCTTATAATTACTAATTCTTTCATACCTGGTTAAATACCCGGCACAGATATGTAATGCCTAAATGGTTTTATTTACTACTGTTAAATTTATTGTATACTAATTGTTACCTCTACCCTATATCTGAAAAGAATAGAAAATTTTTCCAAGAAAGGTTATTCATTTTATTACCTGCCTCATTTAAAAGCTTAGGATTATGAATAAATGCTTAACAATAATTGACTTTTTTTATTGTTCCATAAAGTAGACAGGAAATTTTATCTCAAACACTTTCTTATAAATAATGCAAACATATTCTTTTCCAATTTTAAAGTAGATATTTGTTAATTTTAATAAATGTATGTTTCTTACCTAATACAAAGATATTGTGTACTAGTTACTGAGTGCATCTAATACTATACTGTTAATCTATTCAACTAGTTGTGAATTAAATAAAATAAATAATATAATATTTATACATTTTTCACATTTACGTGTTTAAGATTTGTAATTTAGTTCTTTTTTATATATTACTCGCGTTTTGTTTCTCCACTCTTCCCACCTATTTTGCAATAAATTAAAATCATATCTCACACATCGCGAGTAGTAAAAGCCGTATTGCAAAATCCTGATAACTACTATGATGACTGGATTAGAATAATATGTAAAACAAAGATATTACAAAAATCACATAAAAACAAATAAATAATTGGGCTACAATCCAAATCATTCCATTTTAAAAACCATAATAAATTGGCAAACAAGTACAAAAATGTTGGCAATATTACTATTGTAAGCAAACCATATAAAGCTAAATATAACAGCTAGTTCTATAATTGTAAACCATTTTTATCATTTATCCTCTAATTAATATTTTGAAATTTAAATCATTTAATATTGTCCAATAAAAAAATACTAGATAATACAATACAATTGTTCTATTCAATAATTTTAAATAGTTACAGTTTAAAGTCCACCTGAGTAAATTTACATTAATATTCTATTTGAAACAGTAAATAAACTTACCTGATAATACACGATTCTGGTATTTGTGTAAATATCGTCAATGGCAGTCCAAAACCAATGAAGTAAGGCCAGTTGGTTTCGATATATGACAGTCTATGGTGCAATTCCCAACCCATATTGATCCATTTATATTCAAAAGCATATAACGAGTATAATAAAGACATATGAATAACAGAGAGGCAATATCCAACCCAGAATATGGGAATATATTCCACTAGCATAGCTTGCACAAGAAACAAAGCTTGAACAACAATGCTGAATATTAAATCTGCTAACAACTTGCTGAGACTCAGCATAAACTGTGGTCGGCCACGAGAATACCGATAAGCAGTGTCAGCAATATCCTAAAATTAAGTCTATCATGTTAATTATCACACATTTTATAAAGTAAAACATACCTGAAACCATAAACAGTTAACAATTTTACTCAACACAAATAAAGGTAAAACCCATATTGTTTTAAAAATAATTGACAACATAGGCTCAATCCATGACCAAACTATTTTCCCCATAAAAGATTCTTTACCAAAAATAAATTGTAAAACAAAATTTATAAACGGTAATAATCCATACTCGAACAAAATAATGCTAAAGAGAAAGGTACCTCCATTAAAAAAGCAGCATTGAATCGTTCTGCTTAGAACTTTAGATTCCCTAAAGCAAATAGTATGTTTATGATCAAATATACTAAAAATTCTAAGTCTATTACTCATGTTTTTTTAGAGCTCTTACTGGAGTATTATCTTGAATATCCGACGTTCTCCTCCGAATTGGTGTTGTTGTATGTGAGGGGGAAAGTCTTGATAGCATACGATCATTCATTTCTTTATCCATTGTGAATAAAGTTCGTATTCCTTTAAAACTATCAAAAAAGCCGCGACCAACGGCTGTAATATAACTCTAAGGAGAAAAAATATATAAATAAATTATTTTTAGTTAAAAACAAAGACTTACTTTAATATCCATTGTATATATGTAAAGTGTTACATATTCTATGCACTTGTTATAAAAATATGTAATTTAGAAATAATTCAGTTACAACTGCATCACAGGGAATTTACAACGAAATAGAAATATAAAAACAACTGTCACACGTTTGTAACCTAAAATAACAATGACCAATATATTTAAAATGGTTGCGTTTACTACTAATACTACAATGAGCTAATAATGACAAAACATTAATCAAACATACATTTTATCAGTGATTATATATACCTAATATAAGTATTACTAAATGTACAATAATATTTTGAGTATAATCCCTTTTTAAGTTTAATTTATCCCGACAAATTTCATGATTAGATAAAGTTATCTTTAGATCAAATGTCACCTCTTTCACTTGTCAATCTAAACAGCTGTTCCTTGTATACAAATTATGAAAGTTAGAATTATTTGAATAAATTGTATATAATTTTATTTATAATTCAAAATACTACTATAATGGTAATTTATGGTGTCTATATTGTATCAAAATCCGGAGGATTAATATTCAATCATGATCATACACTTCTGAAGATCGAAACAGAGAAAACATTTTCATATCCCTTAGATATAAAATTGCAATATGAAAATAAGAAAATCACAGTTGAATTCGGTCAGCGTGATGGAATACATGGTAATAACAAGTAACATTATTAGGATGTGTGTTTCATAGTACCTGTGTGTTATAGTTGGACATGTTCTGTACGCTGTTAATGGAATACCAGTATCAGGACGACAGTTAGATGATGGTCGTGATGCTCTGGAAATAATTGAGAATAAAGAAAGTTATCCATTAATGCTAAAATTTGGGAGACCGAAAATGACTACTAATGAAAAGATATTCTTAGCGAGTATGTTTTATCCCTTATTTGCTTTAGCTAGTCAATTAAGTCCAGAACCAAAATCATCTGGTATTGAAGTACTTGAAGCAGATACGTTTAAACTACATTGCTTTCAAACATTAACAGGAGTTAAAATGATAATAATAGCTGATCCTCCACAAGCAGGAATGGATATTTTGTTAAGAAAAATATATGAACTATATTCTGATTATGCTTTAAAAAATCCATTTTATTCTTTAGAAATGCCTATTAGATGTGAATTATTTGATACAAACTTGAAATCTGTACTAGAACAAGTTGAAAAGTCTGGTTTATCAAATGTATAAGTAATAACTATTTTTGTAGCACACAATGTAACTTTTATATTTTTTTATTTAATTTTAATACAAGTAAAATTGTCAGTTTAAAAAATGTATTAGTTAAAAATAGTTACTGTTAATATTTATGACAAAAAATTATTTCTTCTACAAAGCTGTATTATTTATTGTAATACTGAAATAAAATATATTTCATTTCAAGTATGTGACCTTCTTAACATGCAAAAATTAACTGCCTGATGTAGGATATCTTCCTGGTATTTATGAATCTATTGATTAGTAATGGATTTGTGTAAACATCTCCATTCTATCAGTGGTAACATTTATGATGTTTGAAAACATCTTAAATGCAAGTTTATTTTAATAACTAATATAAATGTAGAAGTATGAACATTTATAAAATATTTATAATAATAATTAATAATTTTGAAGAAC
Organism: Holotrichia oblita; assembly: GCA_023690525.1. Classification (NCBI taxonomy): domain Eukaryota; kingdom Metazoa; phylum Arthropoda; class Insecta; order Coleoptera; family Scarabaeidae; genus Holotrichia; species Holotrichia oblita. The sequence goes on along the minus strand of CM043018.1, from coordinate 28,886,828 downwards.
TATCTCGAACGAGATTATATCATATATTGCTTATAAAAGAAAGATGGTACAAGTCATCTATTTATAAAACTCGAATAAACCAGCGATGCCACCAAATTGCTAATTCAAATTAAAGTACATTTATTGTGATCTTTGTAATGATACTTTAACGACTGGATCTCCAGGGTAGATAGCTGTATTGTACCGCATGATTCTATTCTTGGACCAACGCTGTCTGATATATGTATGTATTTATAAATGAAATATATGTGTTTAGATATATGTATAATTTATTGATATATATGATATTCTTAGTACTATAGAAGCAAACACAATGTGAAAGTCAAAATATTTTATTATTCAACATACTCTCCTCTTAATTGGATACATTTATTACAACGAATCTACAACACCTCTAGACCTTTCAAAAAGAAATTTTTATCTTGTTCTACAAACCAGTCCTCCACAGCTTCTGTCACCTCTTCGTTGGAAGAAAATTTACGACCTTTTAAACTTTTTATCAGTTGAGGAAAGACATGAACGGAGCCGCGATCTGGTGAATAAGGAGGGCGTAATTCGAACCCTAAGTCACGAATTGTTTGCATTGCCCTGGAAAAACAAAATATCTTTGGACAACTTTCCGCGTCTTCTCTCCATAATTTTTTCTCGGAGAGTGGTCAGTAACGTCAAATAATAATTCCCAGTTATTGTTCCAGCCTTATCTAGAAAATCAATCACTTACTCCATGGCAATCCCAAAAAACTGAAGCAAGACCTTTTCCAGCAGATTGTTGCTTTATTTCTGTGTCGCATAAATGTACCCAAGCTTCATTCACAGTAACAATACGGCTAAACAAGTCTGCATCATTTTCAAACCGAGCACAGCTCGAACGTGATCCACTCTTACACGTTTTTGGTCAAGATTCAGATATTTGGGGATCCAATTTACAGAAATTGTCCTCATGTCCAAATTAACGTGATGGACGCGTTTAATAAAATATTCAGTGCATCAGATATTAGTTTTAGCCTAATTCCACGGTCTGTCATGTCGTGAACTGCATCAACAATTTCGAGAACGGACACAGAAACTGGCCTTCCCGATCAGTGTTCATTTACGGCTTTTGAATCCAATTTTTCCCAATCATATACAAAGGACATTGATTGCCAAGGGTATTCAGTAAATCTTCGTAAATTTGCTTACCTCTTTAAATGCAGGTACTTAATGATGGCTACCATAGAGAACTGTCTCTTAATATCCTATGGCAGCTTCTCTACGATAATAGTCTCATCCCGCCAATTTAATTTTTTTAACAGCCAAAACGGTGTTTAGTTATATATAACAAAGTTTTTGCTTTTATAATTTTGTTTGTGTATATCGTTTCATAGTTTTTTCAAGAAAATCACCATTTTGAGCAAGTTTTAGTGCTACTGTGATAATTCTACATGAAAGACTTTTAAGTTAAATATACTACTAACTATAACTACAAGTGCTAGATGAACAAAATGTTGCTACTTTGACGAACTGTATAAACACTTTTGTAATAAAAATTTAAAAATATTATCTATTTGATATGCTTTAATAACCTTTTCTGTCAATATTGGTTATTCCAGATGTTTTCAATCTTAAATGTACATACATTTTAAAATTATGTAAATATACTTGTGAAATTGCAATAAGTCACTTCTTTTAAGAGCAATGTGTAAGTATGTAAACTTTTGTAAGTAAATGTACATTTTTTTCGTTGCCCTCCAATGTCAACTGATTCAAGACCTTTTATGAAAGACAAAGAACACTATAATATGAAACATTTATATTCCTTTATTGATATATAGTTTCCACTGGCTTTATATTGTTATAACTATTAAATACACTGATTACAATAATAAGATAATAAATACATAAATATTACAATAAAATACATTTCAAATAAGTAAAATACAAAAATACATAGGTTTAAATAAAAAATAATGTGTTCATCATTTCTTAATAGGAGTTCTACTGAAAGAACCGATTTTAGTAGGAACGCGCAATTTAGTTAAAGATGAGTTACATTTTGTTGAAGCTTTGGCGCACAAATTCAATGATTTTTGAGACGGGCTGGGCGTATTCTTTTTTCCTGCAAGTAACTTAACTTTTGGTAATGCTGAATCTGATGCTCTGCCTAATTTCGAAGTTGGTGCCAAATATTTCCTTTTATCTCCAACGCCAAAACCCTTTTTAGGCGTTTTCGATTTCTTCGGAGTTTTACAATGAGAGCCATCCGGTTTGGTAATATTCAAGCTACTTGCATTTAATGATTTCTGTTCTTCACTGGCTAACGGACTTATTTTAATATCTGATAATCTTCTCACTCGTTTCGTAAACGTAGCATTTTGATTCCCAGCCAATTCCACAGCGTCTCCAAGTAATTTTTGAGCTGCTGTTAATGTATCAATAAGTTTCCTAGAAGCCTTTTCGCAATCTAGCTTTAAGCTATTGGATAGATCTGGTATAGGGCTCGATGTTTGTGTGAGTGTTGGGGAGTAATGGTCAGAATGCTGGGGTTTTGGCAATACTTTTGAAGCAGTTGCAGATAACGATTCTTGTTTTATATTTTCTAAAGATCTATGACGTGCAATAACGTCGGAATTCTTAAATAAATCGCTAAAGTTATCTATGTTTCCGGCGGTATCAGTCGAATTTATTATATCTAACGCCTTTGTAAGTAGAATATTGATTATTTTGGATTTTTCGACAGATATTGTTGGGATTAATGACGATTTCGACACAGTAACATTACCCTACAAAAACATAATTATAATAAGAAAATACTTCGAGTTTAAATTTATTTGTCACTACAAATAAAAAAAAGAAATATATATTTTTCAGAAAATAGCAAGGTTACCGTAATAAAATACAAACTTTATAATAGCCTTACCGGCAACGAAGGCGAACACGCACTTATATTCCAAAATTGAGCGTTTGATGTATCATCTTTCGAAGGACATTTACATCCAGATTTCTCCTTAAACAAAGTAGCTTTCATGTTCGATTTTGTGCATGTTATATCTATCTGAAGGATATGCAAGCAACCTGCAGCCATATCTACCAAAGATGATTGATGAGTTTCTGTATCCATTTTCTTTTCGAAATTTTGTAAAGTGAATCCAAGACATTGTAAAAGAGAAGCAAGTTCCGGTGCATCTATACACTGAGTTAAAAATACGCATAGGAAAAAGCATTAAATGACTGTAAATATTTATTTATAATTATTATGATTGCATGCATACTTACAGTTTCTGAGTTATTATTTGATTGCTTATTATTATCCATCGGTTGATTATTTATTATAGTATCTACTTGAGGTATGGATATATTGTTAATTTCTGTTGTAATCTCAAGCTTCGGTATTATTGCACTCATGTTCAATTCATACTAAATAAAATATTAAAACTATCTTGTAAAAATTACAAAAAGTATGTAGTAGCTTTTTTATCTCGACGTCAAGAATGTATTAAATGCAAGCATTTTTATTATGAATAAAAAAATAAATAAAAACCGTTGAAGATATAATACCGTACACGCTACAGGTGTTGTATAAAATGTTTGCACAGCCTATTTATGTTTCTCACAAAAATTAAGTTAATTACCTAAGTAATAATGCCCATTAAACAAACATTTCATAACTACATATTTTCTTATGTAATGGTTTTTGGTATTTCAGAGAAATGAACGTGTATAAAAGAATTACACTGCTAAATAGATGCAAACTACCAAATATGGGCTTTTAATTCTTGAAAAAATAAAATGTATTTATTTATTTAAGCTAATTATTAATTAATAAGAAATTGTAAATGCATCGAAACTTAAACTGTCCTATTTTGAAGGTGGATTAGTCCTCGCCGTTCTTTCATAATCTCATGAGCTTTGCTTCCTACAATATTTTGCCCTATTGTTTTCTATTTGTTACGTTTTTTCCAACGTTCTACTTTTAATTATTTAATACGTATCATCTTTTGGGGTATTCTGGGTCTATTACATATTGGATTCTATCCAGTTATACGTTTTAGATTTGTATTTATATTACAATATAAAATATTAACATTTCTACTAATAGCACTGTTTCTAAATCTTTCCTTATTATCCTACTATTATAACTATAGACCGCGGATATGGCTCAGTAATTCCACGAACGAAATTTATTTATCAATTAAAAATGAGTAAACATTAAATCAATTGCGTTGAAGTCTTCAGGATGTTGTTGCGTAGATCAGATTACACCTGACGTTTTACTGATCATGGTGTCAGCTTCTTCAGAAAGTTTCTAAAGAATAAATCTTTTTCCATGCCAGACATTTTCTAAAGCTTAAATATTCACGGTGTCGTCAATTAAAAATAAACAATTATCACAGTTTAAATGAGTTTTTAATCATACCGCCCCTAAAAATAGTAGTTTTGGTAGCTAATTTATTTAATTACTTTTGCCTCTTATGCATAAAAATTGTATATATCTGCACTAAAATCTTTTGTGCCATCTACATTCATATTTAGCTTCTAAGCTTCTCGTTCACAAATTGAACATATTATTTTATTAAATTATATTTTAAGTCTCCTTTATGTTCCTAGCAATTCCTACACTACACCTTAGTTTAATATAATTACACCACATACCGGGTGTTTCTGGGAGGTGGCTCGCCCCTATAATTGCTAAAATATTTTAGATAGAGAAACGAAATTTGGGAATTATCTACGGGGCTTTAATTTACATTTCTTGACATAGTCGATACATTCTTATCACTTCCACTTTTACCGGAAATGGCTTTGATTTTTAAATTTTGAGTACAACTGCAGCAAAAGAAATTTTTTGATCTAAAATTTTTTTTTTAATTTTTTTTTTCACAGAAAATATATAATAAACGTTCGTTCGGCATATTAATGTAGGGTATCAAAATAAAGGTACTTCAATGCTCTTTCGTGATGATTTAGTGAGCCACCCTATTCCCATTTGGAAAAATTATATTAAAACATAAAAACTAAATTTTGGACCTACAAATGCGCTTAAAAAACTAGCCATAGAGTAAAAATGAAAAAAATTGTTTGTATTATGTTCTTCAGTAACACCTGCGCATATTAAGAACTTCAAAGCACTCTCGATGAAAAAAAAAATTGAAAAAATAAATTTTATATCAAAAAATATCTTTTGCTGCAGTTGTACTCGAAATGATATCCCGAATCAAAATATCGAAAAATATTCAGGTAGTCCCATTTAAAAATCGAAAATCAAAGTCATTTCCGGTAAAAGCGGAAGTGATAAGAATGTATTGACCATGTCAAGAAATATAAATTAAAGCTCCGTACATAATTCCCAAATTTTGTTTCTCTATCTCAAATATTTTAGAAATTATAGGGGCGAGCCACCTCCCAGAAACACCCGGTATAAAAATTCCTCCAATACAACTTCTATCACACTTCTCTTCCAGGGGGGTTATTCTCGAATCTGAGGGAATGGAAAATTCAAGAGAATTGTCAAAAAATTCCTACAATTTCAATAATTCCTATTCTGGAATTGACTTTCTCACTTTTTCGTAACGAGCAGTATTGAGGAGTGAGCGGTGAAAGTTACTCCCTGGGAGTGCTATTTTTCCACTGTTTCGAGAATAACCCCCCTGGAAAAATAGCACTCCCAGGGAGTAACTTTCACCGCTCACTCCTCGATACTGCTCGTTACGAAAAAGTGAGAAAGTCAATTCCAGAATAGGAATTATTGAAATTGTAGGAATTTTTTGACAATTCTCTTGAAATTTCCATTCCCTCAGATTCGAGAATAAGCCCCCAGGTGTCGCGATGTATGTACTAAAATCGCGAAATAAGTGTCTACATCATACGCATTATTATAAACTTAACAATACAAATTTATTTTATTCAAAACATGTAATGATATTTATTAAAAACTAGTGAAAAAACAAGTGAATAAAATCAATCAAACAAGTTTTAGCGGACAATGTTGCCCATGAATGTGATTGTACAACTGTCAGTAGAGTAGCAGTTTGCTATTGTAGCATAAGCTGAATATAGAATAGATAAACTTCAATTACAATTATTATTTATTCATTAATACATGAATTGGTTAATACTTTTAAATAAGAGCACTAGTTTACAAACTTAAGTTTGTTCGTTAGGGTTTGAATTTTAATAGTGATGTTGCCTAAAATGTTTTAATATAATTTCAAACCTGATTTAGATTTTTTCCTATCACATTTTGATACAACACAACGTGTACAATTATATTGAATTTAATAATGATAAATTGATACTTTTACATGTCAATATATCAAAACAATAAATGAATACTATAAAGTATTAATCAACATTCTGAAACCATGACTAATTAGACGGTTGTGTTTATTTGAAACGATCGTTTAGTAACTTTTTCTGATTCCACTCCTCCTGATTCTATGTCCTAATGAAACCTCTTTCCTTGTTCTTCGCTCACTTGTCTATGTTTTCTAAGAAAAAAAAACAAGATGGGCATTCACAAGGTAAAAATTGATGCTCGCATTATAACCTAAACAGTGAAGCTTTTGTTTTGAAAATCTTGTTCATAATCCTGTGATTTATGATTTATATAAGTTTCTTTTCAGTGGACTGAATGAGCAACTGACATATAAGAGAACAGCCTTTTTGTACCAGAAACATGATGTACCTGGAGCAAGTAAGTTCTTCCCCAGAATTTCAGCAGCAAACCTATCAATCGTGGCTGAAACTAAAATTATGTACAAAATTTGTATATATCTTAGTTAATACACTATTACTAAATTGTGAAAAATCTTTACGTTATAAAAACAAATGAGCTTCGGTTTAGTAATCAGTAAACGTGTATAAAACATTTATAAATATACTGTACATCGGAGGAATCCATACCAACAAGACATATTTAGAATTTACCAACAGTATTTTCAAATCGATTTTGACGAAGTAGAACTATTTCTAAAAATATTGAAAAGTTCTGCTTAATTTGAACCAAAAAAGTCGGAAAGTTAAAATATATATTGTTATTGTTACAGTCACTATGTGCTGTGTGCTTGCTTTTTTTATTACAGTAATGTAACTTTTAAATTTTGGAAACTAAACGTGTTACTTATGACGTCAAAAGACAATGAATTTTTCTGTCGTGAAAGTGACCTCTTTTTTCCGTGACAATTTGGTCTATTCAAAGAAATCACTGATAAATAACGTGAATATGACGTGGACGTATGTACTACCATTGGTACTACTTAGAATATTAAATATGAATTGAGTTAATATGATAAGCGATACTAAGTATGTTGTTACTAGATAGATGTTCAACGTATTTAATGCACGAAGTTTTTATGCATTTTTAATTATTAGAGTACACATATAACATAATTAAATGAGAGATTTAGAAATGCCTAAACTAAAGAAAGTGTCGTTAAAGGTAAATAACAACATTAACGCAAAATATATTTTCAGATGCAGTTGCTGATCTCAGGTCAAAAAAGGTTTTGAAATAACTTCTTTCATTCTGTAATGTGCTAAAGATCTTAATGTGAATTACAAATTAAGCAATATCAACAATTGATACAATCATAATTTATTTAAAAAAAATGATATCGATGAAACAAAAGTTTATAATAAATATTGAAACATTCTAGTGAAAAATCGATAATACCAACACCATAACGCTTAATTAATTAATTCAGGATATGTATTTTTAGGGCCCTCATAGCACGTTTCCCAAATTAATTAATGAAGCGTTGTGGTGTTAGTATAGAGTATAAAAATTAACTTTTCTAAATAAACATTTTTTGATATAATTTGCTTAAGATCTTCTTACAAGTAGGCAACCAACAATACGTCGCTGTTAAGGTGGGCATCTATTCTCATGCTGTTCCATTACATTAATTTAAAAATTGGTTTCCGGGAATTATTACTCATTGGAATTAGTCTACTTTGTCTGATTCTGGTATGCAATATTGAGTAAACGTTTTTGTAGTAGTATATTTTCGCAAAATTCATTAAAGAAATAAACAGCAAAGACGCAGCAAAGCGTGAGTCAATTTAAGTGACTAACGAGATCGTTTGTTCGACAAGTTTTGAAAACAATTTCTTTTTGTATACGTAAGAGAGTAAGTCGGAAGTCAAAAAAAAGCTGCTATTTTGTCAGATGTAGTATCACAGGAATATATTCTTAGTTAAGTATATAACATTTTCTAGAATCATCTATAGTGGTTATTCATCAAATAATCCAAATGCAAACTAATACAATATAAATTTGGAGAAAAAAATATACACATCCTGTTACTGCAAACTAATTATTATCTTCCTTCAAGCTTACGTATCGTTAGAAAAAATAATTGTGTAGTAAGAATTTTAATGAACCATCTAGTGTTTGAATCACTTTATTATTAGAATAGACATAATGTAGTAAAGTATACCTTCAGAATGATTAAGTATTTGATATATTCATCAATATAAAATTTCTTAAATATTCTAGTAGCATATTCTACCTATTTATATAGAACTTATTTTGAACTACAATTGTAACATGTATTTACATACGCTATGCCATTTTTCCAAGTAAAATTATTAATCTCAAATACAATTTTTCATGTCACTATATTTAGAAACTATAAAAATAATTCCATTAATTTTTGTTATCCCAATAATGATTATGTGTAGGTGTTTCTGATTTTTTATAACTTCATGATATATTGCAGTATTTACGTTTTTGTAGGTAGTTTCATTAAAATAAGTTTAAAACTTACATAGATAGGTAGTACTAGGCCTACTGTTAGACTAGACTATTATAAAATATATTGTGACTAAACTTACTAGGCTCACAAGATCTCTCTGTCATCATATTATGAAATTATGACTAATTTTCACATCTTATTTTGGTTAACATTATGTTTACAGATCATAGTTTGACCTAAGTCGAATAAACTATGTTATCAGTCTCGTCACTGCGTAGCTAACTTTTTTGTACTAATATAAATAAGTGTATCCACCTAAGAAGTTATAATTGAGCAAAATTTCGAGAAACACTTAAGCAATAAACGTAAGAAACCGGATGTTATTAAATTAAACAGTCATCGTAAATATTAAATCCATTACAAATTTAGCCATCTTTGGAGGATCAACACATTTTTGGTACTGTGGTCATTTCCAAAACAATAAATCCACATTGCAATTCAAACATCACACGTGAGATATGAAGATGTGATTTTTATTACTCTTGTTTCACTTATATTTTCTATTAACACGGAAACACGCAAGGCACTGAAATGAAGAGAGCTGACATTTTTTACATGAGTATAGAATTTGTTATAATGGAATCTCGCATTTTTAAATACATCTAAGACACACATCATTATACAAAGCGAATATTTCTAAAATAAAGTTTATGTTACAAATTGGAAAAAAAGTCAGCCTAAGATATTCATTTTTTTAAGATTCCATTTGGTCTCATATCAGAATGCTACATATGATATGATAGAGTACAATAATGCGTAGAAAACAGACAGCAATAATTCTTTGGCAAAGTAGTATTTTAAATTGTAAAATATGCCGTCGTAGATTTTCTACAGAAGTTATTAATGTGCTCCCCGGAATAAAGTTGTCCAAAAAGTTTCAGGTTATTCGCAATGTCAACGTTTAGTTGTAGAGTCAAGCCGAAATGCACCAGGTAGAGAATTCACCAACTCCATCTTCACAAACATTAAAAAAGGGGCCATAATTGAATCTTGAAAACCACTCGATTTCATGAGTTTTGCCCGCGACACGGACCATTCTCACGGACCATGTCGTCATATCAGAGCAAATTCAATTCAACTTACTGCATGTAACTACTTTCTAGCAATGCCTAGCAATGGTTCCAAAATAATCTAAGAAGTATGGTTAAAAAATTCAAAACTTCACCAGCCACCACAAAGCCGGGACATGTGACAAAAACTGAAATTACAAGTGCCAATAGCAAAGTATTCAAGTGAATTTTTCACCAAAATAGGCTTGCTAAGTATCTTCGGTTAAGTATTTTCAGAGGATAATTACAAGATCCAGGCAGAAGCTATTGCATGAGATCGAAGGCTTCCACAGTCCGAGTCTCTGTTATGATGGCTTCCGGGTTTTGACCGCGTCATAGTAAAGTACACATGTATATACAGTATAGAATAAAACAAAAGTGAAAATTAAAATACAAAAAATACAATAAATATATATAGCTTACTGAAACTCGATGTTTCAGTAGGTAATACTTCAGCGGAGGCATGTAATACAACGGAATATCGACATTCAACGTGAAGCAGATGTTGGAGCAGTCGAACAAGAGGAACGTGGAGCGTTTCTTCTCAATTATCTCAACAGAAAGGTAACATTTCCTGAATTAGTTATGGTCTGGTATATTATATATCATCCAGTGAGATAAGAAATTTCATTTCATAGTATTGGAGTAGCTGTAGATGCAAATAATAATTAGTTATTATTTGGTCATGGACAAACACGAGATGATATTGTCCTTCATGTATTTTAATATGCTACATGGATGAAAGGCAACAATGTACCATCCACGGATAGGTTTCCAGTAGGCCTGAGTAGTCTCCAGTCAAAATTTTGTTGGCAAACGTATTATGGAAACACTGCACTGCAGCAATCCCTGAACTGAAGCTAAAACTTTAGAAAATATGAGATTTGTGTCCACTAAAAGTTTACCAAGACTTATTTAAAGCTTGGTAGAATTCATGTGTTATTACTTGTGCGATTTTGGAAACATTCTACAGTGAGTCAACTGATATGAAATGAAGCTCGTAATTTCCATGGTGGACGATATTCACATCTCCACAAAGAGATCAAACAAGCGGTTAACATCTTTTGTCCAAACCAGAGTCACAAACCAATTAATCAATCCTAACTGAAACGCAAGGCTTTACACGTCCAATATCCTCTTTCTCGTCATTTAGATAGTATTATTCAAGTCACTTCAGAATTCATACGGGTTTCATTAATAATAAAAAAAGTTAGTTCTATTTATTGATAGTTATAAAAACACACAAGCACGCACATATAGAAAGTGCTCTTACGTCTATTGTACGTAATACACTCTTTTGGATCAGAGCCATTCAATACAAATAAACTCGCGCGAAACAATTATATTTCCTTGAAAAAATAAAGAATCTAATACGTCACGAAATTCATTCAAATAATAACAAAAATATTCTCCGATGTTAATTACGCTTAGTGACACAAATTCAATCAAAAAAAATGCTAAATCAAATCATCGGAAAAGAACGCAGATTTCTATCAAGTAATAAGTCTCACGCTTTTTATGGTAAAATTTTTGTTTAAATACAACCTGTCTACGGTCGATTATATATGATCGATATTATTCACGTTGGGGTTTTCAGAAAACCTTCAACGCAAAATTTAACCAGATCAAAGGCCGCACATTTGGCGGTTACACAGTATGAATCTATGAATGTGAACTAAATGACTTGTGACGTACAGCCGGTCTTTCATAAAACTAGAAAGTTGCTGGGCCGCTTAACATACGATATACAGTCGGTTGCAAAAAGAACCAGCGTGAGATATAATTATAGTTTATTGTCACATAAACGCGACACATTTTGGGAAATTCATAAAAAAAAGTTAATTATATAACATTGCTCGACTTCAAGTGTATTTTAAAACTTATTTAAAGTTGATTTATCGTTGCTGTTGTTGATATATTTTATCCGAACAGCTTTGAATATGCCTTTAACAAAAACTGGCAATTCTGACATGAACAAACCTAATATACTTGCTGTGGCATAAGAGTTTTTACAAACAAAAGAAATACTATAAGAGTTAATTAAAAATACCTAAACAATATACAACTATAAGTATGTCTGCAATACATATATTAGCAAGCAACATTCCAGGATTATGTTTGCCATAGATGTTAAAGCAGAAAGTTGTTTGCATTTCTTGAATATACTAACAAAACTCACCGTCAAATCAGTTGTAATAGACTTTTATGGTAAAAAGATATTGAAGTGATAAAAATTTGCCCAGAAATCTACTATGGCTGAACATACATACAAAGGTAACATATTGATAATGAAGAAGATAAAAAATTGCAATGTTATTATAATATACAACAATGAAACAATTTATTGGATCTAATACATTCTATTGAAAAACAGGTTGGAATAAATTCTCATTCACACAAAGTCTATAATTTGTATGCAGCTTGACATGAAATGATACAACACATTTATAAGAATATAGGTATGTAAATTATCGTAATAACAAAGAAGTCTGCAAGAATTAAAACTATATAATTTTCACAGTAAACCACCACACATACTTGCCTGCTTCAAATATAATTAAAGTTCTTCACTTCGCGAGGTTGTTTTATTTGATAATTTCACCAGCAACGGTTATTCGAATACTGATCAAACTTGCCGCGGGCCACGAAGGTGTAAGAAGAGCAGCGTACGAGCAGAAGAGCAACCCTGTGGGAACGTAATACAGCATTCCTTTGATATTAGTCAATGAATGATTAACATAGATGAAACTACATTCTTTGGATCGCGGAACAGGATTATTTTAAAATTATGTCTCTATACGGTACCGTTTGAAAGTTAATGGACTTTTCTAACGTGAAAGTATGATAAAAATATTATATTATTTTTGGAAGCTGCGTGAATGTTAAGTGTTACAGATTACAACTATTATAATTTTTTATGTTACCTAATCACGTTGTATTATTTTACTATTTTGGAAAAGATATATGCTAATCAAAATTATAGGAAATAGCAACATATACATGTTATGTAGTCCATCAAAACGAGCTTCATGTTCACTTATAAATAGAAAAACTTTTAACTGAAATACTATTATTTGATTTAATAATAATTTTAAAAATATATAAATAGCTATGAATAAACATACATAGATAATAAAATTTAATATTAAAATTTATATTTCGGCTAGTAGTCCTTTTAATAAACTCTCCCTCTTGCAATTTAGAACTATTCCGTAAAACGTACTATTACAATATGAATATTCTATAAATTGAATCTCTCCAAAACACAATAATGGTTTTTGGTGGCAAAATGATACCAAGACGAAGTCATCAACTTTTAAATTTTTGTTCACTTCTTCAAACTCAACTCGCAAACAATCGACATCATCACTGACATCATATGTTGAGGAACTGTAAGAGTTTCCGTCAGTCAGACTATGACAATCAGAATTTTATTTTGTTTTACCTACATCTTCTATCAAAATTTTTCTTTCTACTATAATTTACTTTTTTCTGTTTTGTTTCCAGTTCATCATTTTCTGGTGAGTTAATAGGCCACGTTTTTGATTTAATGTTGTTCCTTTCCCATTAAACGCTTTCAGTAAACCCTTAAACTGTTCCAGTGATAGAAAACTTGCGAACAGCTTAGGTTGTCGAAAACTTTTGCTAGAATGGGATCATTCCTATCCGTTAAAGAGGAACTTAAAAAATCTTCTTCCTCAAATATTTGATCATCAATAAGGAATATTGCAATTCGTCTAAATTTGGGCTTTACATAGTCTGCCCTGGGTCTAGAAGCATACAATTATCTAATGAAAAAAGAAAAAGAAACATTCACTTGCAACGATTGGATGGAATGGAAACAAAGTGGTGACAATGTCAAGATTGTGTTGTTTTCATCAGCTTCATTTGCTATCCAAGGTTAAATTTCTTCCAGTTACCATCGCCTGAGATAATACAACAAGTAGTGACACGCAGTAACAAATCTCAATGTGAACAATTTTGTTTACCTCATTGTGGATCTAAGTAGCTCTCCATTAGTTTATATGTTTTTCATTGGCTGGTAACCAACTGGTTGAAAACTCATGCTGAGAACGTAAGCTCAATCTTGTAATTCTCTTATGCAACATTTACTATTCATTAAAAACTGTTCGTTTTTTTCAATAAATAAAAAAAACGAAGAGGATGCATTTTAACAACAGATGATGCTAAATTGTTATATTCTATAATAAGTGACATAGTATGGAACTTACCTACAACCTAAAGCTACGAAATTTAAATAAAACACACAACACAGTATCACTGGCTCCTAATGGAACATGTCCCGTTCTGGATCACGCACCTCCGAGTAGTTGTGCCAGCTCCTTTTTGATATTACAAATAAATAATACAGTAATTTCTCACAACAAAATAATTACTTATCGACATAATTGACCACTGAAATATTTTAGAAGAGCGAAATACAGAATGTCAATACAGAGTGACCAGTGACACACACAGTTGAATACATCGTTAGATCAAAGCAACAGCTAAGATTAGTTATGTAAAATGGACGTTTGTGTTTTGCCTTATATCCAGGTTTATTCGAATGTATCGGAATACCTACATACTTTTGACATTGTATTAATTTTTAAAAATTTTTCAAACAAAAGTTTGACAGTACTGTTATCCACACCGAATATATTACCTCTACAAATGACAATATTAAATTGTGCGTTTAGGTGTAACATATTCAACACCAAATCGGAGACTTCTTAATCGGAAAGTTGCGAGGAACAAGCCCATTTTTATGGACGCACATATAGTGTGAAAAACTGTTAACAGAATGTAACGATTATACATTAAAATATAAAAGATTCGAAACTATGTGGATATGTGTATGATGTAGGATATGACCCAGTCAAGAGGATTTCAAATAGTCACTCGTTGAAATCTTTTATCTCATGGAATTTAATTGGAAATACTTATCATACCTGTATACCTATATGTCGAGGCATAAAGTATAATGTACACCTCAATATATAAAACTATTATAACGGAAGTCTATTTCGATCATGTGTCTGTAAACGTGAAAGACGATAAACACTCCTTTTGTCGGTCACTACTAAGAAGGTGTTCGGTTTTGTTCCGACCACCCGCACTATACGAAATATCAAAATCCTTCGATATACCCAAAGCCAACGCTAATATTTTGCTCCTTACCACAGCTTTATGTTATGTCCTTCTTTCCTTTGATTTATAGCGCTTTATCCACCTCTGCACCGCCAATTTAAAAACACGATAACTTAACGAGGATGTTATGTAAATCACTGTAACCACAGGTATTTGTGACAAGTGTATACATGTATGAACGTAGAACATCACCAGATCGATAATATTCTGTGAGAACTTGAAAAGGATATACGCCTATAGCACTTAAAATATATCTAATTAGATTGGTATTGTTAGATAAGTACATGCTAATGTTAAAGTGTTAAAATATTCGTTAACGATACTTGCTGTAAACAATTAAGTTCGTTGGTTATTTCTAAAAGGCACGTTGTTCCTGTTTCTTTTATTGGTTGTTTAATATCATATTTTATTGTAACACAATTTATTATCGTTAGTTATAAATAATATAATTTTTATAGATAAAACATTAAAGTATACAAATTGAAAAGCTATTAACTAAACTTTTGTTGTAGTATTATAATATTCATCTGTATTTTTGGCAACTCTCAAACAGTAAATACCTATAAATCGAAAACAAGGCTTCTCATACTAAGATTAAGTCGGTAAAATACCTGCATATTTAACTAATTAACTGCTTGAGTGAAGTGTATTACATATTATTCTGTGTTTATTTTAAAAGTAGGCAAGCCTCTTTTACTGGCATTCAACGTCAGTTGCCGTTGCATCACTAATTCACAAGAAAAATTAGCTCATATACCTGCAATAGATATATCATCGACTATCTACTAACTATTAGCTATTTAGGTAAGTGTGCATATTCCTTGCCATTTTAATATTTAAAAAAATAATACAAAAAAATAAATAAACGTATAGAGACATTATTTAGCAAGTGTTACCTCTTATGTTTGGCTAGCTATTTATGCGGGTGACACTGTTCGCAGATTACAGAATAGGTTGACCTTAATTCTTGCACTTCCAGGTGGAGGCTGAAGATCAATGATTGAAGGCTTCAGGCTCCTGGTGCCCTTCTGTTTAATATCTGGGAATGAGACTCAAACAATGTGTGTCCTTTCTTACATTATAAAAATTCGCTCTCACTTAGAATAAAACTGCTTTTATCTAGTATATTTTATGGCGACTTGGGCAATTGCGACAAAATCACATGTTAAAGAACTGCAGATTTGTTCAAATAAAATCGTTTGCATCATAATAAGTGCTCCAGCGCATGTGAGAAACTTACGATTTCATGATTATTGGGGTTTATTCCTTAGGACAGAAAGGTCAGATAATCGTTTTGTCAGTTTGACCAAATTCAACCTCCAATTAGAATGGCAAAAAGAGCGATAGAGATCTATAGTGTCTTAATGTACAATTCACTCTTGTCAAAACCATACAATCTTCTGGTCAACTTATCCCCTCAATTACAAACACCCAATCTATCAACCTGAAGAACTATTCAATGATGAATAAAATAAAAGCTCTTAAAAAGGTAACGAAATCAAAGAATCAAATATCAAAGTATCAACTTGCTTGTTAGTTTTGACGAGACAATACTATAATGTAGAAATATTGTATATTTAGGGTTATAATATAAGAAGTAATAATCGTTCTACTATCATACTTTTCTTCAAATGTAGTATTGAAACTGTTATACCACTTTGTTTAAGGCTTACAATTTACAACACACGCAAAATTATATTAGAAAATCAAATAGAGCCTAATATTCAAATCTCTTTGGAAAATCAAAAACCAAACTTGTAAAATAAAAATTATGTGTGAATAAGGAGATCCTGTCACAAGTTTTTGCAGGAAAATATTTTCTACAGATTTCAAGATTGATAAGACAATTTTAAAGAATAATAATCACTGAACAACAGTCAAAATGTATCTAAAATAAAATCGATGAAATCTTACTATTTTTGGTCTGCTAAAACTAAAAATAATCTTGTCTTTTTAATATTTTAGTTCAAGTTTTAGAGATACGTGATGTCATGTGTCCCTATATTTATATTAGCACTGTAACCGCATGTGTGCCTTGTACTGAACAGCCTCTGTATAGAAACAAATGGCAAACGCGACTATCGCGAATACTAAGAAATTGAATGGAAAATTATCGAATATTCTCTAAAAATTTAGAAGCTGTATTTGGGTATATAAGCAGCTACAAAGTGGAGAGGTTAGTCAGTCGATGTTAGTGAGTCGAATCGAATAGTTGACATTGCATAAATTGGCATATCAGCCAAACAAATCATATTAATGATTACTATTTCTGCATGATACCTCATGTTGGGCAAGGACAGATATATCTAAGAAGAAAAAATCGGTTGTCAAGTATCCAAATATAGGATATGCCATGAGACCGATAGTGACGAAACATTCTCTTAAGAATCAGATAATAACGATAGAGCATCAGGTCACTAATTTCTTGGAAAATAAAAGAGCTGATTATTATGTTGTGTGTATGTGTGGTGTCTCTAAAGATCTATTTTCTACACTCACACCTGAACCTTTTTTCCTGAGAACGTGGTGGTGTAAGTGATGAGTACGATGAACGATTTCACCAGCATATATTTACAATGGAGAAAAGGTACTCGGAAACTGGAATGCTTCCATGCTTACGACTACTGTTGAGCTCTTGTTAGAAATGCTCCAGAAACAATTCACAAAAGAATAGCAGAAAACAAGACAAAAGTAAAATAAAAAATTTGTTCTTAAAAAGTGTAATTAAGTTTTTAATTTCATTGTCAGTTTTGCATTCAGCGCTCCAAAATTAACAAAAAAATGCACTTTTCAAACAAGATTCAAAAAATAATAGAGAAAAAATATTCTGCTAATCCTTTCAATATCGTAATTTAAAGAGAAACTAAACGTCAATAATTACTAGGAATAAAAGACTTAAATATGTGAATAAACTGTCGTAATGTTTTACATCCACTCGACTGATTCAAAATCCTTGACGTACGTTAAAAATTCTCTACAATCTTCAACAGCGACGACCTGACTATAAAACCTGTAGAAATGTTTCTATATATGGTTATACATATATTACGTATGTATACTACTTGCACATGGGTACATATATCCAAAAATATTTTGATCAGGCGCCTGCGACCACGCATCCGACGCGTCACAGTTTCATACAGATAGAAGGCGCCGATTTCAACGCGAAAATAAGATCGTGACGAAGACGCAACCGCAAACTTCCTCTCTCTGTGCCTACTTTTTTCGCATGTGTTAATTTTTCAAATCCCGCCGCGGCGACTCCCGCGTCGTCCATTCTCGGAATCCGGAGCTCAATCGCAACTCGCAACCGCCCGACCTGCTGTAGCCGAGGAAATAAAAAATAGGCATCAGAATAACTACAAGAGTCCTCCTCTCTTTCCTCGTCTACGAGATAGACAATTCGTGTTATAATCTATACAATTCCCGACGGTATACGGTTGGTCTAATGCACGATACAAAATCTAATTGCCAGTTTTGGTCAACGTCAGAGAGTTTGATAAATAATATGTGCGAACCAACACAGGGCGGTATTTGCACAAATACCCAGAGAATTCATTTTATTTTTTAAATCTGATCAAGAAGGGAATGTTAGGCAGTACACGTTGTCTCTCTTAACTTCGATGCGCATATACTCTCCTCTTATAGCAACGTTATTCTATTAGAGGAAAATGATTTCCACTAAGGATCAATCTTCATTTTTTAATTAATTATCTTCCTAAAATTTACATCCAGTCAGGTACTATTATTTCTCTATGGCATATACTGCAACTATTCGTACATGAATTTATGTTTCAGGAAAAGCAACAAAAGGGCAGAACTTTAGCAAAAGTTTTACCAAGCTCATTTTTTCTTGCAAAGTAGTTTTAAAGTACCAAGTAGTGAACGAGTTGAGACCAAATTGGTCAGACAAATAAAAAAAAATATTGATAAATATATTTCTATTGTTAGATTTGTTTACTACTTCCTCTTGTATATCTGACTTACAACTTTGAACACATTTCATAAATTTGCTTAATTCTATTCTCGTCCCTTTACAAAATCATAATATGTACAATGTATATATGTTGTTTCTAGCTCAAGATCAAGTTGGGTACCCATTTTAGAAAGAGTATGTATTTATGTCTCAAGGCTCCATACTTGGCCTACTTTAGATGCTGGTTCTACATTTCAAGTGCGTAATTTATCCCATTTAGAATGTTTAATTTTTCTAAAAAACTATGCCATGTTTTTAATTCATATACAGAGTTAAAATTTAAAAAGAAGTAAAAATTAATTAGGATAATTATCAGGGGTATCATAGCGTCGGAGGGAGTTACCGTTTCTTCCAAAAATGTAATGTGTAATGTAATATAATGAGATATGATTTGTTCCATATCCGACCCCTTATATTCTATTTCTGTTCCAAAATAATACTGGTCGTCCTTGAAATTATATATTTATATAATGTAGAAAAATACATTCGTGTTTGTTACAGTTTTCGAGTCACAAAAATTTAAAGCTGGAAACGCATTTCTTCCATTCTACATCTTAAATATCTGATCGTCTTGCATTGTATTTATTTATGTGCATTACAAATTTATTTGATTACAAACGGTTCACGTTTTCATATCCCACTCCACGCAACGTCAATTTGAATTTTGCACAAATGTTTAGTGCGTGTGATGGCATGATAAACAGAAACATCACAAGGAAACCACCAGCTGTCTTGCACAGTCCTATTGAATTCGTTTTTTGACATACCTTTAATGGTCTCTGGACGGTGGTTATACAGCTTCGCTCCCCAGTAGTCCACTTCTTGCTGCGCGACGTGATGTGACGAGTCGATGATGTGGGATTGCCAAACAGCACTTGTTCCGAGTATTGTAATTATGCAGTTCCCCAGTTTTTGTAAAGCGCGACTGATTTGAGTGCACATATTTAACGCATTGAAGTATATAAACACTGGTTACAGTGAGTATGTTATGTAGTAATGCGACAAGAGCCCCTGTATTGTAGTCCACAGGGAGTACGTACGGCTTTTTTTCAGAACTTGTACCCGTTCAGCGGCAGACGATGTATCCCAGACCATGATACCATACGATGCTACACTAAGAGAATTTGCGTAGTACGCGCTCCTTGCTGCCCGGTAAGTTGACACATTTCTTATTGTTCTTATGGAATAAATAGCTCTGCTTAGTTTTCTGCAGAGTTCTGTTATGTGATTAGCCCATGTAAGCTTGATGTCAACACGCAATCCCAGGAAATCGAATTCTTGCTTATTTACTTTGGATATTCCAGTGAAAGTAATATATTGTGTTTTGTTTCTATTCAGCCTGAATCCATTAGCAGTAAACCAATATTCCAGTGAATGCAGAGAGTTATCCATTTTAGGTTTGAGTTCATTTTGAAGACCTTTTACCAGGATAGATGTGTTATCGGCGTACAGACACATATGATCGACATCCACATTACTTTCTAAATCGTTCATGTAAATTATGAATAATATTGGCCCTAAAATAGACCCTTGTGGGACACCATGCCTGATCGAATTTATTTTGGAATAACTTTCTTGCCATCGTACCATTTGTCGCCTGTTGGTAAGATGCCTCTATTAATTTATAGGTGTCACCTCTTATGCCATAATGATCAAGTTTTTGCAAGAGAATCTCACGAGATACACTATCAAATGCTGCACTCAGGTCGCAGAGGGCCAACTCAGCCGCATCCTGTTGAAGTATCTACAATGTTTAAGGGGGAGAATTGTACGAATATCTGGAGAAAGTTTGGTTAGAAATATATAAATATGTTAATATATAAATATGTTAATAAAGTTTATACTGGAAGATGCGAAAGTGCGAAAGTAAAATGGTTCCCAAGATCTCACACCACTAGATTTCTTTCTGTGTGTGTTATCTGAAGGGGAACGTTTATAATACACCTCTTGCGGATTTGGAAAATCTGCTAAATTAAATCAAACATGAATGTGGTCAGTTGAATCAGGAAACTCCTCTTTCGTTCTAATCAGCAGGTAGAACAGAAATGTATCGTGAGATGAACGGTGCACATTTAGAGCATTCGACGAACTTTCTTTTTGCTACGATTATTAAATAAATTTTTCTAATAATTGTTTTCATCATTATGTATATATGCTTTTTAGTTTTTCTGATTGTTTGCTAATAGTTTATGATAGTGTGATACATAAAAAAATATACAGGATGTAATTTGAAAAAAAATCCATCAACGTTTTAATAGATATCGTCACAAAGATAAATTGATGAGCCCGTTCAATAGGCTTTGTCATCAGGTTTACTATATACATGGTTTATTATACTTTTTCCAAAAGTAAAAAAGTTTCAGATGGAAGCTACCAAACTGAATATCCTTGTATATGTGTGAATTGTTAGAATACGTCCAGTATAACTGAATTTCTGTGCAAATCTACATTAAATACGGTCCTGTGCTTGATGAATGCAAAAGTATAAAACGTTTTCGGCAAGCCGCTTAAAATTCACGGAAACCGTAGGCTCTTCCTAAAATCTGTTTCCGAATAATTACACCGACGTAAACAGCCAGAATGAAGTCGATTTTTTTTATTTAATATCTTAGCCTGCATACGTTGTTTAATACGCGGGCACCAACCGCCAAATTTATTAATAGTTAAATGTACGATTCTCGGAAGAGGCGGAACAGCAATCATGGATAAATAGTCGCGCTGTAATAATAGACTTCGGCATTAGCTTTAATAAAAATAAAGTATAAAATCTATTGGAGTATCTACTATAACTGCAATGCATGTTAATAATAGCTCTTGTCAAGTTTGGCGCCTTCTCTATAAATTTATAGCGAGCTTGGTGAATGGTCATACAGGCGCCTAATAATAAGATTACAACTCACTTTAACCAGCATTTCATGTTGCAAGACATAGATATGCAAAAACAAAAACAATATTAAGGTGGACAGATATGAATTAGACAATTACAATCTTATTTGATGCATAGCTTATTAGAAAAGTATGACCCACACATTCAAGGCCGATGCCAAATATTTGTTATGAATCTAAGTTGTTAGCGAGAAGCATTTTATTTACAAATGACCTTCCCTGTTAAATATCCAAATAATATACATATCTCATACTTATCGTTTCGTAGTTACTTAGTCATCTAATTCCAGGTAATATTATGCAATCTTTGAATAAAATTCTAATATAAGGAATTAATGATATATCAGTATTTCTTCAAATAGTTAAGCGTAATAGTTGAATACATCAAGTTATATCCAGTTATATGTGCATAAATGCATATAAATACCATTATGAGACTGTATTAAAATTAAACTAATACTTATTGACTCTGAATTAATCTGAATCCTTGATACAGTTTTTATTATTCACAGCTTCTATTCTGTTTTTATATAGTACTCTAAATTAAAGTAATTTCCATTGAAAATGTTATATTTCCAAAGAACTAACGGAAATATGTATAGAAAATAAAGAACACCTTCCAAAATGAATTCTAAATAAAAGTTTATGTATTTCCGAGAGTTTTCAGTTACTAGTACATCACATACAGATATAATGGCGCAGTAACTCAATCATTAACAATTAGGATAGAATGATGCGCGAAGTTGTACGATGATAAATCTAAACACAGTCTAGATTCAGCGTTCACAGTCACTTTCAGTGAGGAAAGTCAAGAAAGCTTACCAAAAAAGTTTAAAATTGCTCAAGCGTCTTACAACAGAAATATTAGAAAAAATATATAAAACGTGGGTATGTTTAGGGGAATCTAAGACGAAGAAAATTTGATAAATTTTTATAGAAAATTTGAAACCACAAGGGTGCAATAACTTCTTAAAAGCTATATTTCTTTGATGAAATCTAACCCAGCCATTTAGTACTTTAGCATTTAAATTTTATGGTCCATTCAATTTAGATTCAGCTGTCAAGCCTCCTTCAGGAGTTGGCACTATGTTTACATTTTTGAAAATATCTTCTAGGGTATGATCATATTTAGGAGCAATTTGCAACATAGAAACCAAATCGCTATATTCGGTGCCGAACAGAATTTATTAACGACAATTAATTGATTCCCATATACTACTATGTACTATATAATTTCTTTTTTCATGAACAGTAACCTATACTTTGTACTTTTGTGGTTCTGCTTTCTCTTTGCAAAATAATTTTTGACAAACTATTGAAAATCAGGTGAAGCACCGTTTCATCGCCACGATATCGATCACATATTAACTTCACTATGAGATGAAAATTATTTTGTTACAGTTTAATAATAGTTTCTCGTTACACACTCATTATCAGACTTACAAATAAGATTCTGTCCCAATAGGAGTTGTTCTTTATATTCATGCTTGCTCAAATCTGTCTCGTAGAGTTCTACGTGGAATATTAAAGTTCTTCGTAGTAATTGTAAAGAATTGCTTTAATGCTGCTTATTAAAATAATCTGGTCACATATATCATTCTAATCTTGACACTTAGAGACCTCTTACAGCACACAAATTGTAGCCTGATCTTGGTCGTAGTTGATATTGAATGTTGATGAAAAGTCAACTTAATGCATAGTTTCTCAATCTTGATTTCATTAAGATACGACTCTAACGTAATTAAATAAGTTTTTCGGACTTCGTAAATGGATTCTCATGCAAACTAATCTGGAGATGAGTGCTTCAAGTCATTCAAAATACCTTGCCAGATAAATAAACCGCATGAGGACAGTCAGCTTATAGAGTAAATAGAATTTGAATCAAACGACATCTAAAATCTTGGATGGATTGACCGGGCTGTTGAATCAACAAGAGAGCCTTGCATATCAGAATAGAACAAGAACTTACTAAATACAAATTGCAAAGCAACACAAATACACAACTACAAAAAAATATTTGATATCAAACCCATAAACAAACATGGAGGCGTTATAGCGAAAGGTATCACAAAGCTTTTCATCTTAGTAATTGGATTCTTCATTCAAACTGAAAGAAATATGCATTGATTCAATGTAAATGTTGTCCTCTTCTTTACACTATTCAACTATGTTTGTTCTAGTTGGTTTTGTAGTAAAAGTAAATTTCCTTTTATATCAGCAGTCGCTTATTAAATTGGTTTAATAAAAAAGGGAACATTCCTAACGTACCTATGACCTATGATTAGATTTCTATGAAACTGTACACACTGAAAGAACATTTTGCCGTAAGCGCGACTTCGGAGTACAACCTTCTCAAAACGTCTACATTGTATTTATATGTTTGTAAATACCGCGAAAACTATAATAGATACGAATGTTTTTAAAAGATAAACTAAATAAAATACGTATATTATTTAGTCCCAAACGTGACGCGCTACGCAACTATTTTCTGAAAAATAAAAAATGATGTCTCTTTCGTCCACTTCCATACTAGCCTTACAATCTTTGAGTATTTTTATGCTTCTTCTAAACAATCGAATGCATACTATCACCAACGAATTAATGGAACTGTTATTTTGTTTTTGTCTAGAAGTTTATCTTTGTCGCAATAATCTCTACTTAAGAGTTTCTATACACATTTATAAAGAATTACAAAACAAATACTTTCTAACGTTCTACTTGCCGATTTTCATTAAAACTTACTCCCTTAAAATGTTGTACTGTCAATAATGAATTCCGAGTGCATCCTATAGTACGAACTACCATATTTATAGGCTTCTTAGGTTTAGTCTTTTCTTCTTTACCAGGTTATTATTACTTGTTATGTCCACCATTGCAATTCTGTTAAATTACCTCTCTTAACACATAGATCTTTCATTAATTCATACAGTCATATTAAGATTTTCTAATATTAAAAGCGTATAAGTTAGTCGTTCAAAAATATACTGGGATTTCCTTTGCGTCTATTATATATAACCGCCATTTTTTACTCTAAAGTATAATCCATAATAATATGTCAAAACCACCAGTAAATATAAGCTTACTTCGTTAATAATTGGAAATCTAGACCTACTTAAATATGCCGCCTACTGATTAACAACTAAAATTATAATTACCATATATTTTGCGGTTAACCATTCACTTGTTATTTTGAGCAAGTACGTGTGGTCTTATTTGCCGCCATTATACAATTGACGCACCTGTTAAATTTAAACAATATATAGATGTAGAGATTATTTAATTTATACTGATGCTTCTTGTTACATCGTCCATTCGAGAAGTTTTCAGACTTAACACCTGCCTAGACTTGAACCCAATTGATAATTCTTGCACCTTGCAAAGATCACATTTTTTAATTAAATAGTTTACATTTTATACCGCATATTTTGTTAGAAAGATAATATGTACATACAAGAGGATTGGGATATACATATGCGAAATATCTAGAAGTAACAATGGATCATTTAAATCTTAAAAGCTTTTTACATTTAAATATAATACATAGGTATTTACTGACTTCACAGATCAAATAAAATATCTTAGAAAAGTAAATGATTACGATAACAAAGGAGCAAATGATTTTGTGGACTAGTAAATGTATTGGATTTATTATTTGTATGAAGGTTTTATTACGTTTAATAGTTTGCCTGGCAAATAAAAATGTCTGATACTTTAGATAGGTTTAAGACTGTTACTTCTTCTTTAATTTCTATATTTTTTTCTTTTCTAAACATTTTAATAAATTTTTCTGCAGCTTATTCCTATATTTTCGTCCACGATTCTTGGTTCTTCTTAAGTTTGCAATATTGAACATTAATTTCTGTTACTTTATTTTCTTGGTCTATATATTCTCGTATTACTTTAATATTCCGAATTCGTTTTTCCTCTGCTTGTTTGGTTGCTTCCATACTGCTTCCTATAATTTACTTGAGCGTTGTCTTCGCAGTATCTTCTTGTGGCCATTATACTGATTGCTTAATAGTAAGGCAAACTTTTTTTTAGTCAATTATATAAGAAGACCTCACCTTCTGGTTTCCCACCCGACTTTCTATATGTACATACCTAGACGTATATCTGTTTATAGTTGTATGTATTGGTGTGTGGAAATAAAGTTATTTATTATTATTATTATTAAATCTCGTAATCTCTGCAGCGACATTTTGAAAATTATTTCAATTATCTGTCGTAATAGCAAACGATCGTTATTTCTGTAGTATGGATCTTGAGATGCAAAACGCATACATTCCTACTATCTGCGTTCACCTTTGTAGTAGTATTACATACGAAATAAGGCAAACAAAAAGGATATTTTAGGGTATAACCATCATTAACATCAACTGCAAGTCTTCTACGATATCATGGATATCTACTATCGACTTCTTATGTGTCCTTCTGAGGTTATCGTGAACATTTTTTCCTGTAATAGTTATCTTTCATATACTACTTATGGTGGTCAATAATTTATCTCAAAGCATGGTTTGTGAATTATATTTATTTTACTAGTGTTTTAAGTATTGATCTTGTACTGCGTTTGATATTTTTGCACAAATTATCTTTTCAATTAAATTAGATGCTCAATTCAAAGTAAATTGCGAATATTATTAATTAGTTGTGCTGTTTCACTATGTACATAAAACATCATATTTCATCAATGCAACAACCCATATTTAAAGTTATCATACACTTCGTTGAACAAATAAAAGCTGCTTACGTATTCGTTGAGGTATTCGCACATTCTAAAAAATGTTTGGTTACTAAAACAATCCGTATTACGGTCTGCACTATCATCATTTCTTGTGGTGAGTAAAACTGTGCGACTTTTTGAACTGTATTGTTTGTCAAGCTGCATCTGTTACTAGGTAAATTGTGTGTGTAAATTTATTTCCGTGGTTTTGTGACAATATTAACTTGCCTTAAATGATATTGCGCTGTTAATTATATCCCAACAGCGAACTGTAACTCAACCAGAGTATCGATATAGCAAGATGTTTTCACAAGCACCACCAACCAGACTGTGGTTATCGGACTGTCAACCCCGTCACTTTGTGCTTTTTCCGGATACTGTCTGTATAATTTTTACATGGATTTGAGTAGTACTGTGTCATTAAAATTGTAGTCTGTTTCTTGAATGGCGTTAGTGGACAACTGATTCTATCTTCTCTTTCGAACTGCACGTGTATGTGTAAGATAAAACAGCTAATACATGGCCATTATAATTTAATTTCCAAGTTGTATGTGTAGTGCAAAATGTATAGCTATAGTTGATCAGGAAAACTTTTGCTGAAATAAAGAAAGTTTATTTTCTGTGAGTCTTGCTTTAACTGAAAGTTTAGTAATCTCGTAATAAATGAAAAATAATATACTAACAGTAGATATATACTTCAATCTTATTTCTTATATATTTTATTTATATCTCGACTGCTAACTTCCTGTTTAATATCTAATAATAATAATAATGTTCATTAATCCCAAATTTTTTGCATAGTTTTTATATAATTTACATTACAATAAAATATTTGGATTAAATGGTGGAGATGTCAGTATCTGGTATAACCAGTAACTGATTTTCAATCTCAACCACTCAGCAGTAACTATAATATTTGACGTCTATAATTCTGAGAAAAAAAAAATAATAATAGTACAGTCAACAATCAAAAAAAATAAACACAATATTTTCTACGTAATAGAGGTTTGATGCTGGAATAATATATGTTTGATTTTTAATTTAAAATTATGCAATGCCAGTTGCTTATAATCGCACGGAAACCCACTGTAGACCTTAGCAATATTATAACTAAATGAACGACGAAACAGCTCAGTGTTAAATTTAGGCATTTCTATGAAATGTTTATGCCTTACATTAATATTTTATGGGTATCCGTACGATAGCAAATTTTATTATGTAGGTAAGATGGACTTCTCCTTTGTATTATAGTATGAAAAAAACACGCCATACGATACTTCTGCCAATACTCCATTTTTAGCCAATCGGACCTGCACAAAGAGCCAGTGATATGCTGAAATTTACGGACTCCATAACCAACCTCAAACAAGAATTTTGAAATCGCTGAATTCGTTGTTGGCAAACATAATCCAAGCATGGCCCATAAACAACGTCACAGTAATCAAAGTTAGACAAAAGTAATGAGTTAATAAGGAGAAGCTTCAAATTTGTATTCAAGTAGTGCCTGTTTGCATACAACAACTTTAAAACACCGAAGGACCTCCTAATCGTGCTAGATACATGTGCTGGAAATCTCAGTGATCCGTCTAACGTCAAACCCAAAACCTTCATAACATCCTGCTTTTGTAATTGCTCTCCCTGCATTTTTACTGATACTAAATTTACATAAGGCGTATGGGCTTTTCTAGAGAAACAAATAACCGAAGACTTCTTCGAATCTATTCTTAAATAATATTGTTCGGCTGGGGTAACCAATTTTTTAACATCCTCATTAACCCTAGCGTTAGCCAAATGTATATTCGCAGGGTCAAATGCCAAATACAGTAGAGTATTATCAGCATAGTAATGGCCCCAACAGTACTGCAGCTGCTGGTTTAAATAGTTTGTGTAAATTATGTACAACAGCGGACCCAAAACTGATCCCTGCGGCAGGCCACGCCCAACCTCTCGCGCTTCGGATCCTTGATCATCAAATATGTTAATATTTTATAGATTTTGTTTCTCGTTCCTTAGCAATAAACTTCGATCCTTCCTTAGCAACGAATCGATGATTTAGGTAACCAGAATCAACGTCAGATTCTTTGTACTAACATACAATTTATACTAACATATATATTTCCCCTCTGTGTATAAGTTCCTTATTAACTAATAATTAAAAGAATTCGTGTTTGACTATGTTGGACATGGGCAACTGTAAGTAATTTTGCAGTAAATGTTAGCAGGTAAATTCGTCAATGAATACTATCAATTAGACTAATTGAAACTAAAGAAGCTGGAACTCATAATTAGTAAACTGCGTGACGCTTTGCAGTCTAAGACGTAAGTAGTAGTAAGTAGTATATCTTTATTTAGCGAAAGCTTATATAATTACAATATAGTATACACTTTTTACGCTTTTTTTATTATTGTTTTTTTGTCTCATACTAAACTAAATACTGTGTTGCTATTATATATACTTACATATATAATAATTTCTTAAATAATCTAATATTTTCACTACTTTTAATTTCATAAGGTAAGCCGTTATATAACACGAGGCCACTCACCAAAACATTCTTTACAGTTTGAGCCCTCTTGTATGTATCTAAATAAAAATTTTCTGCGTTTCGAGTGCTATAGTTATGTACATTTTTAACTAATGTCATATTATCAGTTATGTAATTTGGTTTATAACTGATTTTTTATTTTATAGATAAATATTAAGCTTCTACATACTATTCTCTGACGTACATTCATTAAACCCAGAGTATTTAACATAAGTGATATCGGAGTATAACAATTACATTTTAAAATTTTTCTCATTGCTCTGTTTTGTATTTTTTGTAACTGCTGCGTTTCATTCTTGTTCAAATTAAATAATATAGTAGAGCAGTAATCCAAATGTGGTGCAATTAAGGATTTGTACAACAAAAATCTAACATCCATACTCATATTTTTTCCTATTCTACCCAAGAAGTTAACTTTTTTTGATATTTTATTCATTATAAATTTAGCATTATCTTTAAACAACAGATTTTTATCTAAAACTACTCCTAAATACTTTATATTATCTACTTTCTCTAATTCATTATTATCCATATATATTTTAATGTCACTCGTATTTATAGTGCTCAATCCATACTTGCTACCTATGAGCATAAATTTTGATTTCTTAATATTAATACTAATAGTGTTATTGTACATCCATTTATAAAGACCGGCGAGTTCCGAATTAATTGTTTGTACCATACTATCTAAATCATTACCACATATATACAACATAGTATCATCCACAAACATATGCATTTCGCAATTATTAACATTTGAATGTAGGTCATTAACATATAAATTAAACAACAAAGGTCCCAATACAGTTCCCTGAGGTACACCATAAGAAGTATCTGTCTTTTCGGAGAATACACCATTATGTTTAACCACCTGACAACGATTCTTTAAGTATGAACTAAGCCATTCTCTGACTTTATCCCTAATACCTATTCGTTCTAATTTTCTTAATAATAATTGCCTATCAATAGTTTCAAATGCTCTACTGAAATCTAGAAATACCGTTAAAACAATTTGTCCATTGTCTATCGCTTTCAGCCATTTGTCACATATATTAACTAACACCGTTTCACAGTTGTATCCCTCTCTAAAACCTGACTGCCTCTTATGTATAACATCATTTCTGTTGCAATAATCCTGTAACTGGTTCCGTACACACAACTCTAAATTTTTTTCATAACAAGGAACAGTATTAATTGGCCTGAATTCTTCGCAAAGTTTTGTTCCTTTAATTTTTGATACCGGCACGACGTAGCTTGTCTTCCACTCCTCAGGAAATACACCAGTTTGCAATGAAGTGTTAATTATATCAAGAAGTCTGTTAGCTGAGTTCATACATACATCTTCTAATACCCTTGAAGTTATATCATTGCCTGTAACATCCCCGGTGTTTTTCATATTCTTAAGCATATATTTTAAATCAGCCATAGAAATGGTTTCAAATTGGTTAGAGTTTTTCCTTTTCCTCAATTCCCCGGACAGCATTTTCATATGTAAAATCATTTGGTCTAGGTATCCCTTTTACTATATTCTCTATACTCGATATGAAATATCTATTAAACATATGCGCTGTAGTCAAATCATCACTAATCCTTTGATTATTGAATATGATGGCCTTTTGGTTAGAATGACTGTCTGTCAGGAACAATTTCAAATTTTTCCACATTTCTCTAGGGTTTGTCTTGTTGCCATCAATTATCGTTTTGAGATAACTTTCTTTCTGTTTCTTTACTGATTTTAAGTAAAATAATTTCCAAACTCAAATTTCACTGAATACAATACGATCCTTGACAGGAACAATGTCAACCGTTATGGAGGTAATATCCCCCTTTATGGAATCAATTACGTCATTTGTCTGTTGAAGAATAAAATATTTACTATACGACAGAGGCGTTTCCAAACAATAATCGCAAGAGAATACCTTAGTGCATTTATAAATTTGAAGTCCAACTTGAAAAGCATTTGCACCACTCCTCATTTATTGTCTATAGTTTGACCTTTTTCTGAGGTCGTCGTTACTAAGTTCCATTTTGGCCTCTCTCTCTTTCGCTTGTTACTACTATGTATTCAAAAGAATAGATGTTACGCTTCTATTATTCTTTTACTTTTTACCACAAATTATTTCGTATTCCTATTGCTGCTAGGATTAATTTCTTACTATAAAATTAATTCCTGTTCCAATTTATCATGGTTGCCTGTCGCTGTTAGATGTGGTTTAAATTATTGTTACTTTCATTGTATAATCTATTGACAAAGTATATACTATGGAATATAATCACAAATTAAAAAAATGAACAAAGACCCATACATACAAAATATTATTCGTGCATATCTAAATATCTTAGGTAGTACTAAATTAACACTAACACCTGCTTCTTCTGTCCAGTAAAAGAAGAAAGCATATAATTCGCTTATAATATTATGTATTAAGTGTTATTTCCTGCTTGGTAATCATTGATCTGGCCGACAAAGCTCCGGTAACGAAAATTAAGCGTTCGGCACCGCACGTTTGCGAAGACCTGCCGATTTGTTTGCCGAAAAAGGCAAGGTCATTTAAACAATATACTATACTTATAAAAAACAACATCTAAGAGTATATACGTAATTGAAACAAGTCGAGCTATGAAAAAAGAGGCGAACAGAAAAAGAACAACAACGATAAATATGTGGAGATGAACGCCTGTTCCGAAAATTTTATCCAATGAGCTTCCAAAACCGGATTTATTTTGCCTAAGAGGAGTTACCCGAGAGAAGTTGGTGATTAAAAAGTAGAAAAAACAAATATAATCGAGAGAGGATCTATTTTTATTTCGTTTCATTCATAATTTTCTAGTAGTTAGTATGAGTAGAGTGTTTGCCGTTAGAAAGTGTGCGTCAAGTGATAAAACTGTTGAAAACTGTTAGTTAATGATTCATCCCATTCATAAAATCATTTTTCCGGGAAATCGCATTACGGATATTCGTGGACATGTGTGCCAGCGGGGCTAATTTACACTTGGCGTTTTAAAATTATACTGTTAATACGTAATCTGTTCGTGAAAGTATTACGCGAATACCGATCTCTTTCTGAAAGGGTAAAAAGACTGTGTTCTGTACAGATTCGCGTCGACTGAGACTGGAGCGTACGGTGGGTTTTTACGTCGACGAAAGCCGTCCTTTTACCAAGGAACGCGTCTCCAATGCTGTTACTCACGCAAATTAGACGTTTTCGAAGAACTGCCTCTGCTCCCATAACCGTATGCAGCCCGAGTTATTATTTTGTGTGTTGTCGAGTGCTTGCAATTTTTCGTCAATGAATCATAAGATCGAGAAATGATCGGCGAACACAGGAACAACTCGTCGGCTATCAGTTGCAGTTCCGACGATGTAGAAGCAGTGCAGGTAACCGACGATGAAGAGAATAATGCGTTTAAGAACTTGAAAACGTCCGAACTCCTGCGCCACTTACTTAACAAGAGAGCTAAGGGCGAAAACATCATCGAAAGTAATTGTGGAAGTCCGCGTGAGTCATCCGTTTCGATAACTAAGGACAGCTCAACATTATCTTCCGGGAATCTAAATCTCGAAATAAGGAAGTCATCGTCGTCGAATAGTTTTTTGCCGCGTGATTCAAACTTAGAAATCTCAAACGGTTCCTCTCCCGAGTATATAAACACGTTAACCGGCGAAAAATCTCCAGAGAACGGAAGTACTCCAAACGAACTTTTAATAAATAGTGTTAAACATGGGAACATGGACAGGAATTCCTTCGATTACCAACAAAATTTGCAACGTCTTACAAGTTCGGAAAGTGTTTACAGTGCGAATAGTGAATCTCCTAACGCTTTTCTTAGTGATTACACTTCAACTAGTGAATTCGATAACGAACTCGAACGGATTATCTCATCCAGTGACTTTAATATACAATCCTCGCCTTCAAATGACAGTTGTGATCTTACGGAACTTTTATCTATACCTATTAGTGTATTTAGCAGCGATAACACTAGCATTTATGAAAAAAATTCTTCCGACGGTATTAATGCGGATAAAAGAAGTGACGAAGATGATGGCGTGATTGTTGTAGAAGATGAGGAAAATGAAGACGTTGAAGAATCAATGGTTTTAGTTCCTTCAGGTATAATTTTGTTTATAACATCAACACATTTAGGAATTCAATGTAAAACTGCTTAAAAAATTTAGGCCTAACCATTAAAATTCGCATATTATAAAATAACTTTTTTTAATTATAACAGTTTCTAATAATTATTATTAATATAATCCGGTAACCTGCCTGTGTTTATTGATTTATATTAATATCACATTCAATATTAATATAAATTATGTAAAATTAAACATGAGCAAAATACGCATCTCTTCATACATACATATTTTGTTAGGATACTATCACCTTTAATTAAATTTAGAATCATTTTAATTTCGATTTCGTATCATGTTGTAGATAAGAGTCGATTTGTGTGAACTACAAAGACAGCGACATCTTACAATTATTCACTAAAATTGGTTACTGGTTTCTTCAAATGCATCATACTTGAAATTGGATTGGTTATTGAAATGCATTACTGCTTATTATATAATACTTTTAATCATGTTTTTGCCGTTAATCATAACTAAACTGAGGACCGATGTAGGGAAAAAATTGTAACGGAAAGAAGCTTGTTTGAGTTTCCAGTGTATAGATAAGGCTTAAAAAGCAGTAGAGGAGAGTGGCGGTTTATTGGATAATTGGATATAGTTCAGTTTTACTTCATAAATGTTGCACAATTAACAAGTATAATTATATAAATCATAGCCATTATTATTAAATAGTTTAGAATCAAAGTAATAGTGTGTAACAAAACGTATGAGCGAATAGTTGTTTACCCAGATGTCTGTTATATTTTGCAAGGAATTATCAGAAAATTCCTTTGAATTATCCTAAGAGGAATATCAACAGAAAGGACTTCAGAGAAAGGAGTGAAATATAGCTGATATTCTCTTCTCGTTAACAGCTGTACATTTCAGTATTTAAGTAGGTAACCTTTACTTTTTGGGAGTACTTATTGCAAACTGTAAGGTAATCGAACAATTGTCATAGTGAATTTCGCTATAAATGACAACTGAACAGCTGTTATGATCCTTAATACATCTTTTTATTAAATCTTGACGAGGAAACGCTGGAAGCAGCTTCGATGAAAAAAAAAGATATACAAGACCAGAATTCCAATAAAGTGCAACTAGATTAAAAAACTCCAGAATTAGACCAACTAAAAGCAGAAATAAAAAACGAACATCAACATTTTTTTTAATTAGAGCTAATTAAAAAAGGAATACCCGAACTAGTAACATGTGAATAAATAAGGAAATAATACGAAATACTAAATGCAATGTAGCAAAAACAAACAGAAATTAACTATTGATTGTATAATATATTGGATATTTTAACAGACAATTGATTAGAAACGGGTCGATGGCCGCAGTAGTTAGGCGGCTGACTATTGTTGTGAGAGGACGATAGGCGCCGGGGTTCAATTCTCTGGAGGGACGGTGACATTTTTTCAGAGAGTTTAATCCCGGATCGACTTGCCATTCACTGTTGGGAGCAAAGTGATTAACAGCGCGGCATCATAAAAGGCGATATGATGCTGTCACAAAGCCATTTAAACACAACTTACACACACTAAACTACACCGCAAGAGTTGCATTGATAGCCACACAAGCGATACAGTTTACGGAGTCACTGCAACTAAGCACCCACCACATTAAAAAAAAATGAATAGTTAACATGTGCTGTTAGTAAATATTCACAAGTTTACAGTGATGTGCTTTAGTATTGACTCAAACTGCCATAAAACTTTATAAATTTAAGCCTTATGTACGACGATATAAAGCCGACTGCCCTCGAGCGGTGAGTCAGTACTAGAGCACATCACTGTACATACATACTACATTGATCCTCAATCAACTTATAACTAATGAACAATAGAATTGAAGACTTTATGGTATTTATGAAGTTCCAGTTGGTATCATAAAGTTGATAACAATATATGTACAGTACCTCTAACAAAGCAATAGTCCAGACCTACATCTATAAAAATAAAGCAATTTGATTAACTATTTTTAAACGTTAATACACTTTATAATACAGAATTTTAGAATATTAAATTCACTCGTCAAATTTTTCAACTGATAGTGATAAACAAGTTAGTGTATTTAAAAATATATGTAATGTATCTGTTTCAACTGCCAGTCACTGATAAAATTCATTTAGCACCCACCACCAAGCAATGACGTGCCAATAAATCATACAATTTGCTTCTTATACACAGCTGTAGTTTCTATCTAAGTATCAGATTCTAACGGGTGGAAATTACCAATAGCTAGTTGTTGAAACAGATTTTGTAATAAAGAAACAGTTGATTGTTAAATCACTCGAAAGATTACTTAGGTAGATCAGAATTGGTATGGACCGAATATTGTAATGCCTCTATTCAGCAATTTTATTTTTAAAGTTGAGATATACTAGGTCAAGGCATTGATTCCTTAACTGTATAAGCCCAACCGATTTTGCACTAATAACAATAATGTAAATAATAATTAGCTTGTCATCCTCCAGCAGCTTGCGCCAATTACAGAAGGCATCAACTGGCCATGAGTTATTATTACACCTGCGGCTCTAGATCGACTTAAGTTGTTACCTTTCCGCATTTGCAATGGAATTTTAAAAATGGCAGAAAACCAAATTCAGAAAGGAAGTACTAGAGTTTGAATCCGATACCATCGGACTAGAAAGCAAGTGTATCGGCAACTACGCTGCAAGCCCAAACAAACAAAGCTATATGACTAATGTCGAATTTCTAAGAGTATAGCCACTCCAATGAAAGGCCCAATAAATCTAAGATTTGGAAAGCAAAAACATTAAAAGAAACTTTCCTGCGCTTTCAGAAACATCCAATTATCACGTTATATAGTTGATTATAACTATGATCATAAAACCCAAACTCATAAATAGGACTCTCTCATTTTTCAATGTACTTTCCAAAAAGACAATTTACAGAATTTCGGGAAACGGCACGTTAAATTGGTATGTTCCAATCAACGACTGGTAAATATTTATGTGTGGTATAAACTATTAAAAGGACACAATATCAGATATCAAATTTTATCTTGCAGTGATCTATGCAAACAGCATACATTATTTGGTTTACATTACATACATACATACATATATAAAGGTTCTCCTTTTTGTTGTAAAACTATAACACTATTATAAAAATTAAGCAAACAAATTAGGAAAATAAAGGACCTATACTAGTAAACAATTAAGGATACATGGAAATTAACCCAGAAAGCAAGAAATACTCCGAGCTAATGCGAATAGTATTCATCTTACATTCACAGACACGGATAGCACAACGCGAAAATCTAGTCAATCGTCCGGAAGCAACTGAATTGTACAGATACGTATTTCATGAATCAATAACAGTTATGCGGTAAATACAACTATCACCAAAGTAGTATATCTTAAACGGATTCTCCATTTGAAATATTTTATTTATACTGAACAGGTTATCAAAATTATAGTACATTAATAAGCAAGATTATCATATTAAATAGGGCAAAAAACATTGTGAAATACTTACCCATTTAAACAGCGTCTTTAGGTATCATTATCATCAACTGCATTAGATCAGGGAAAAAGTCATCATCAGATACTCTTCCGCCTTTGATTCAGCAAAGAATTTTCGCCGTAATGAAAAATGCCCTTATATGCAGAAAATGACCGTTCGACATCTCGTGATGTAAGAATGGTATAGTTAAAATATTCTTTGAACACACAGCTTTAGAAATTTGTCTTTATGTGGTAAACTGTCAACCGTTATTTAAAACACTCCCGAAATAAAAAAAACTGTCTAAAACTAAATTCCTCAAGATGTAAGTATCTTCTGCATATTATTGTCTCACCAATACAGTCTTGTAATGTTACTATTTGGTAACAGCGAAGGAGATGATTCAAAAGCACCTGGTATGTGGTCTATGACTCGGATTTATCTGTTTTTTAATATTTTCGTGGAAGGTCTTACATATCATTTAACATTCTTCGATCTAAACAAAAAAAAATGCCTGTGATAACTGTTCATAATATAATTGTTGGAATCGTACTAGAAGCAAAAGTATTAGGGTCGGACTATAGTTTCCGCCCACCAAACGTCAACGAACACTATATCCTACCTTCATTCGTTGCGGTGGTAATCGGTTTCCTCTTTGAGGGATCCTTCCTTCAGTTTTACTTCCTCTAGGGATGTCCTTCTGGTGATGCTAAAGTGTTTAAGTGTCGATGTTTGAGATTCTTCAAGTCTTCTTTCTAGATCGCCTACGCTATCGAGTGCCTGAAATCAGAAAATCAGAGAATAATTAGTGTAGTTTACCGAGTCTCATTGATTTTTATGCGGTTGCACTACTCATCGCCAGGTTGGTCCTTTTAAGTGCCGTTTCGAAGAATCTTTGAGTTTCCTCAGTAGCTCATTCGGGTCCTAGGCGTCTGTCGCAGTTAGTTCTCGGAGGACGACCAGCGAAGTGCATGTGGTAAGACTGAATAGTAGTTGATTTCGTATTCGTACTAATAGGAAAATGTGAAATGAAGCAGCCGTGACTCAGGCTGAGTTGGCGTAGGTTAGTACCGGGCAGATGTGTGTTTTGTACAGCATCACGCCTGCTTTAGGACTTGATTTGTGGTTAGCCAGGATGGGATGTAGTTGATATATCTCACCGATGGCCTTGCTCCTGGCTCTACCTAGATCTTCGGCGAAGGTTAGCATCCTGTTGAAGATAATTCCAGGTATTCGATCTTTTCGCTCCAGTTCTTCTAGGCGCATTCTCTCTATCTGGTAAGACCAGAACTAGTAAGTTAACTAGAAAGTTAAGAAAAACAAGTCAATAGGCGCAGATAATGATCTAACTCAGACAATCACTTATTTTGTCAACTTTCCGATTAATACTAGTTCTGACCTTGTCCGATATAAAAAATGAATCTAGAATTGGTTGTCTACCTCAAGTGTTGTACAATAGAAGCTAATAAAGCGAAAGCAATGAAGGTAGGGTCTAGTATTCGCAGTAACGCTGATTATCCCTTCATATCGATCCATACGCTTCAAATTCATCCAGATGACTGATTAAGTATTCGCTTTGTGCTATCCGTCCGTATTCTACATACAAAGCGTGCAGCTTTAATCATAACGTATTACCTATTTATAGATCCTATTTAATAACAGTTACCAGTGTTAGATTTCGCAAATAATTATTATTTTAAGTATAAGTAGTTTGCTAATTTACAAAATGATTTAGTAATTTAATTTAATTCCAAAACTGTGTTGTGTAAAATAATAGCTGAGATCATTTGCTCTATGAGAATGAAAATGACAAACACTTTTTATTATTAATAAAGGGCATATTTATACATTACCAGGCGACTATCGTGTAATTAACACAAGTAATAAAAATATTCAATAACGCAAAAATAGATTCGTCTGCAAAATTGTTTGGTATTTGTAGCGATCTATAAAAACGTGTGGGTACTAGTAGTAGTAATAATTTGATCGACTTTCATCGAAGTTTCTTTAATATTAATCTTGCTGTGTTTTAGTGTGTGTGTATGTGTGCGCGTTTAAAGTAAACTCCTTACTAACTGCTTAAAGGACGAGTGAAACAATTGATAGAGAAGAAATGACAAAAGAAAATGGAACTAAAGTGCAATAAAATACAGAAAGTAAGTAACGTCTAAAAATGTTTTCGTTTGATTTAAATACTACCACTATTAATTCTATGTATATTTGTAGGTATTTGTTATAATTCTTCTCGCTGTATCATTGAGAGATATTCAAGATGTGGTTGTTCATCGTCAAATATTACGATAACGTGGCAGAATTTGAAGATCAAAAAATCAGGAATTACAGGGTTTAATGGACAACAACTGACATATTTAAATGCGACAACAATACTTTATTTAAATGTGAAATTCAAATATACAACGTATACTACAAGAAATATAATGTAAACCCAAAATTGTAGGTTTGTCATTTAAACAAACAACCGGAAATGTTTGTATTTACTTATGGAAAAAATGAATGTATGTAACAGCTAATTCTCAAAATAAACTATGTTAACTGGTTAACTGGTTTTATTTTAAATTAAAAAATAAATTGTTACAAACATAACCTGATTATGTTCTAAAATACAATTATTATAGGCATATGGACTAAGTGGCACATAAATTCAGCCAAATCAATTCAAACTAGATGAAAAAAAAACACTAAACAAATCATTTACATTGTGTACCGTTATGTACACAATGTACTTTATTATTTCCATATCATGAATAGCATGAAATATATTTCTTACAACCTTCAACACTTTTCTTGAAAATATTTCATAATGATTCACGAGTTCTAACGGGATACTGGGTTTCCCAAAAACCGAGTTGCATGTTTTTAAATTATTCTTAGAAAATATGTAAAAATTGTTTCGCTGCTACTGCACTTCTTGAAATCACACGTAAAATATAATTCGTAAATAATTCTATCTACTGCCAATATATATACATAGTACATATGTATATACTAGTTATATTCTATTGGATACATTTTGCTGTATTCAAGAGACGCGATGGTGATATTATTTTGTGACTGATTGTAAGTTCACCATCAAAACATTCAAAATCAAAATCAAATTTTGCAAGTAATAGTTTTGGTCTTAATTTAAAATTTCAATTAACGATGTGCCTTTTAAGACTAATTTACTTGATAAAGCTGACGTATAAAGTGAACTAAAATTCATTATTTTCTTTATAAAAACAACTATACAATGCTTTTGCTTGTATGATAATAATATACTGTCGTTTCTTTCTTTTTTCCTGTGAACATATACATAATTTAAATATAGCAAATATA
The DNA here is from genome assembly GCA_023690525.1 of Holotrichia oblita. Taxonomy (NCBI): domain Eukaryota; kingdom Metazoa; phylum Arthropoda; class Insecta; order Coleoptera; family Scarabaeidae; genus Holotrichia; species Holotrichia oblita. Next base: position 28,846,845 of record CM043018.1, on the reverse strand, counting down.
GTAAAAAATAACTAAATACAAAATAAAGTAAAATAAATACACAAAAATATAAAATCTACTAACTCAATGTTTCGCCACTAATCTAAGTGACTTCTTCAGAAGCAAAGTGTGGGTCGCGGATACCAGAATGTCGTAATAACTAAACGTTTTACCACGCTAACACGTAACACAAGCTATATTGCAACTGATTGGTGTGCTCTCGAATTGACAACTGAAAGATGCGAATATGGAACGTTTAAATAAGAGATCGATAAAAATGGTCCAGTATCTAATATCAATCTAAAGACTATCATGCATTCTATTTATAAAGTCTATGGAAATTTTACCTATAACACTACCAACTCATTTACATTCTCACTATGTATACTCTGCAATAATCTGGACCAGTCTACGTGGCATCTTCGAAATATTATTTTGTATATATTTTTGTATTTTAACGGATCAATGGCCGCAGTGGTTAGGCGGCTGACTATCGTTGTGGGAGGACGATAGATGCCGGGGTTCAATTCTCTGGAGGGACGGTGACATTTTTTCAGAGACTTTAATCCAGGATCGACTTGCCATTCGCTGTTGGGAGCAAAGTGATTAACAGCGTGGCATCATAAAAGGCGATATGATGCTGTCCCAAAGCCATTTGAACACAATTTACACACACAAAACTACACCGCGAGAGTTGCAGTGATAGTCAGACAAGCGATGCAGCTTACGGAGTCACTGCAACTAAGCACTCACTACACATTAAAAAAAACAAAATAAAATAACATGTTTATACTGACACACGAACAATATTCTAGCAATAGCAACCTCGTCAGAAATATATTCCCAAACAAGCGCATACTTTATGATAACCAAAAATACTAGCTTGAGAAGAGGTTCCACTACTTTTTGGCATATTAGCGTTAGTTGGTGCTGGATAATCAAAACGTGAAATAATACATGTATCCAGATCGCTGGGTACGGCTTTCATTATTTCCTAATCTAACGTTCCAGAGAATATTTCAACTTTTTAGCTGTGTTACTTGGCTTTGACAACTATTTAATAATTGCAATCTATCCTTACCAATACTGCTCGCAATGCATCCAAACCTTTTCCCAGTTGCCTTACCTACTTTTGTACTTATTTTACAAACACTATACACTATAGTGAAGATTACTTCATGAAAATGAATACTTGTAAAGTAATATCTGCGTAATATCTTCCTGAACGGATATTGCACGATACTCATACCCACGAAATGTATCAATTCCTTCCTAAAGATCTACGGAATTGTATATATCTGTAAGTTTTTGCGTTAAGTCTTCTTTGTCTCTTAGCCTACTGGTCGTTTTATTAATTGGCATTCCACATTTTCCGTAAAAGGGCAAAGAAAATATTTTTTTCCAGATTATACCCTCTGGCATGAATTTGTATAAACAAGATTTTGATTCAATTCCTTTGTATCTGCACGTTTTTGTTTCAACGATTGTGATCTTTCTATTCCAAGCTCTCGGGCTGTGTAACTGTATTAAAACAGAAAGTTTCATTATCTGCTCCGATATTTGACACTTTTCATGTTTTCTAAAATGTTCGTTAAAATGACATTGATTTACTAATTCCAGCAGCTACAGAATAATTATTTCGAAGAATTTCAACAAGTATTTAAATATTCTTTTCAATGACTCAGTCCTTCGTCGCCATAAACAGTTTGAATAATTTCGAAAGTTTTAGCAGAATATTATTAGAAACAGTTGTCAATCAAATATAGTTTTTGCAGCTATAAAAATAAACGTTTAATTCTGGTGTGCAAAATAGAATTCTATCCTGTAAGTGAATATTAGCAGTTGTATAAATATATGTAATACATGCTTAAAACGATTGTCTATATTTCAGATCCTATAGAATGGACTGCAACGCATATAAGAGCCTGGTTGAATTGGTCCACCAATAAATTTTCACTGAAACCTGCACCAGATCCAACGAAATTTCCTGCATCAGGAATAGAATTATGCAATCTTACCCGAGCAGATTTTGAGAAATGTGCCGACAACACCAGATCTGGAAAGTTGTTAGCGAAGCACATCGCGCATTTAAAACATTCTGTGACGGGAAGAGCTAGTAGTCCATTGAAAGAAGACTGTAAAATTGAAGAAGATGAAGAGAAAGGTAAGAAATACCATATCAATTAAAAATAATAGTCATTAGTATATCTAGTAGATGTAACATAGTAATATTCCCAAATTATGTCATAACTAATACGTGACACCATTAAGTAAATTTTTATGTAACAAACCACAAGTGTACGTCCAAAACCTAATAAATTTTAAAGATTACAATCACGAAAGCAAGAATTATATATGCATAGCTTACGCATCAACATTCGACCAACATTAACAATTATTACAAACGTCAACTTTCCCCGTAATCCAGGCAGGCTGTTCATTGTTTTATCAACGTGCAGATATTGTTTATATTTATGGACAGACATTTACAAATATTTCTTTGAAACGCTTAAGTAAGATGGAATCGTGAGTCCCGTTCGCGAAATCGCATTTAGAAAGCTGATGCGTCTGGTAAAGTGGACACTTTTCTGGTTTCGTAAACAATTCGGGGAATAGTCAAGGTGGCTCGCGGTACTCGCCATTAGCGGGTTTTCCATTAAATTAAAACCTATAAAGTGCCGCTTTGATTAAAACAAAACATTTGTGTGCTTGTCTTTTACCAATTCTCTTTTTTAAATTGAAATAAAAAGGAAGAAAATTCTACGAAGAAAATTTATGATCGCATAAAAATACATAAAGTGTAGAAGGATATATAGGATGTGTCGTAAATTGGAGTTTCCTCTAAATATAAACGTATACATAGACACGGTACTAACCTTGAGCTATGAATTTTCGGTATAAGAGTATTCATTTCGGTATAAGAGTATTACAAAACTGAAAGGCTAATTCTATATTTGGTACATCAAATTTATTATTACGAATTTTGAAGAAACTGAGGGTAGTGCAGCATTTTTTTTTAATTGAAGTAGCACAGGTATACTATACCTACTTTTCTTGAGTATGAAATAATGTTTTCGTGCTATACTATATAAAGTGTTTCATTTTTTTACTTTTTTGCTGTTCAAGACCATGTTCATTCCCTATTGTTACCTTTTGTGAGAATATTAAACTTTGAACTGTCTGAAAATATTTTCATGTTGTGCTTTTATTTTTTCTGGTAAAAGTTAACCATATCAGAATTAGTTAGCTTTCAAATCGCAGAAGAAATCTTCTATATCTCATATTTGCATTACAAAAAATTAGAAAAGCTACTAACCAAACTAACCAATTTAGAAAACAAATTTGATTGAAAATCGCTTACCAATTTTGTTTATTTCAACTTCAAGGTATCTTTCGTTGCCTTTTCTAAAATTGCTCGTAAGTTTAGGATTGATCTGGTACGGAGTGTCCATAAACAAGCCTTGCAAAAATTGTTAGGTGATAGCATATAGGAAAATAAGAAAAGCAGTTTGTAAACGCAGATCTAATAATTGATAGATTCCGACACTTTTGCCAAAACGCACCCACTAATATTCGAAATTATTATCGAAACGGGTCGATAGCCGCAGTGGTTAGGCAGCAATTTCAATTCTCAGTTTCAATTCTCTGGAGAGGCGGTGACATTTTTTCAGAAGACTTAAATCCGGATCGACTCACCATTCGCTGTTGGGCAAAGTGATTAACAGCGCGACATTATAAAAGGCAATATGATGCTGTTACAAAGCCACTTGAACACAATTTACACACACAAACCTACACCGTGAGAGTTGCATGATAGCCAGACAAGTAATACAGCTTACGGAGTCACTGCAACTAAGCAGCCAGCACACATATAAAAAATTTACTATGCACAGTATTAAAAAGAGGAGTCTACAAACCTGATATCTATTCACAATTGAAAAGGAAACATTTTGAAAGTGCCCCATGCTTATTCTCATTAGCATCGCATAATAAGTTTGTATATGATGTCTTTGCAGCATATTTGCAGAAGCAAGGGCAAAAGTCAATGGAAAACTTAATAAACCACGAAACAATTACCAACACCGATTGGGGCAATCCTTGAATCCAATAACTCTTCATTCATAAATTTAATTTTGGAATGCAAGATTAGAATTGAAATAATACTAACTATCTTAATATGACTGTTGGTCTATCGCTATCCCTCAAATCCAAAAGTAAATAAATAATAAATTCAATCGTTGTTGTTATCGTGTTTCTTCTTGTAAACAAACCTACAACCGTTCGTTGAAGAAAATGGGGCGTTTAATTGCAAACACCTTCACTTCTTAGTTGCCACTGACTTTTCTTTGTCGACTTTTTTGAGGTAAACAATTTTTGCTGTCTATATAACATCTCTTTGCAGGTTAATATATCACTGTACACGCACATGTAAATAATTTCTCATAAATGAATTAATAGAACTCCATCAAGCATCAAGTACAAGTTTCTAATACACATCCTGCGGTAACATATTGAAATTGTCACTAAAAATTAACTTAATTCGCCAGTGAAATGGACCAATAATGCAATTACCCACAATGCCTGTATAGACAGAAATGGCAAACACAAATTCTTGATTTCTAACTTGAATTGTAACTGGATGATCATCTACCATTCATGCACATAATGAAAACTACAAATTGGATGACAAATGATTCTCTCTAACCGTAGACTGTAATATACATACGTAATTTATAACTAAAGCTCTTCTTATCTGCCTGGTACTTATACAAAGATTATTATTTACAGCTTGCAAAGTGAACTCCTAAAGCACATCGCCAGCTGATTTACAGCATCCTGCTTTTCTGAATTCAAGTTGAATCCTCTCATTCTAGGTACAAATGTTGCAATATCGATAATATGTAATGTTCAGCTATTTCAATATTACGAGACCTGGAATAGCCAACCTTTTAACTTTCCTGGGTTGCATTATCCTTGAGAGACGTGCTTCCATATTTGGTTCAAGGATACTTTTTTGATATTTTTTATTGTTCACAGGACCATGTCTAGGCAATGATAAGGTAACAAACTTTATAAAATAAGTGGTCAAGTTTGCAAGAAAATCCAAATTCTCATTCTTAATGACGTTATCCAAACGTATAAATTTTCTTGTAACACAATGATATTTCATCACATACATTTTGAAAGACAGTTGCATTGTCAATCAATCTTTGCTATCATAGTCGAGGCATCATCACTACTCTACTATCGTTGCTTCGTATAAATATTGATTTATTTATGTACCGCAATGGCACTCAAGAAGCCATTTCTTCAGTCGAGGAAAGAACTATCGATTATACACTTCAGATCGATTTCGCCAATTCGCTTGGATATCAAACTTCTATCAAAGAAAAATATATCTACCACAGCCTTCATTTGGCGCTTTCAGGTTTGCAACCTTTAGCAATAGAATAATGGAAACAGTTTCAATACAGTTTTTTGAACTAACATGTAGCCCTACCTTTATTGCTTTAAACTAATTTTTACAACATCTTCTACGTTTCTTTAACATTATTATATTTAAATTTGTCACACACCGTCAGCTTTGAACTTCCACTTCTTCACAAGGTCGAATTCTGGCCAACGTTAGGTACCAATTTAGGTTTGTGTGTAACCACTAGCAAAGATTACGTCAATTACTTTGTTATTGCTTAGGCTACAGGAATAATTACGTTTTACACAACTCTTTACTTTTTTTCTATAATTAGACGGGAATCCAGAAACATTTATTATTTCCAAGTATGTGAGTACTACCACATATCATTTTTTATAGTTTTACGTACACTTTGAGCAAGATACTGGAACTAATTTAGAACGACAAAACAAATAAACTCATAATGCAAAATTACATAAACAGAATGATGAGTGGTTTCGCAATATAATTAACACTAACCATTTTACTTTCAATATCTATCAAAATATTTATTGTTATGGTATACGTATCTGTCTAAGTATGTATGTCAGTCAGAAATAGCTTTATCGTTTATTTCTTTAATGATTTACGTAAAAACTATTTGTGGTGTTTTGACAAATTCTATTTTTAACCATAATTTTAAACAATGTATGAATAAGTTGATTCTATAGATTATCCTCTTGTGTATTATTTTATTAGTATATTAGTTAGGGCGCGATTACTAAAATAGAACCAATTCTATAAGATTTTGCAATTGCATTCTCTTACTTTCTTAACTGTTACTTGAGATATATAAGCATAAAGCATACCGTGATATCTCCCGATTTGTCGTCAAGTGTGCTCTATTGAACCTCTGACAAGGTAGCTTGTAGGAATGACTTGCTTGCACGATTTCTATTGAGAAATAGAAGATATATTTTCATCTCTTGTTTATTATTTTCATATCTGAATTATCCTAATAGATTCAAGATTCGTCCATAGTTAACAGAGACTAAAAAAATTAAACCCGGCTAATCACCAAGTTTAAGTTGCCTGAATACTTTTTATAGAAGATCTAGCTTTGTTTCAAGAAATTTGTTGAGTATTGTTGCGGGTTTTCATTCACAGTTGATTGATAATGTTGTCAATATTAATTCAAAGAATCGCTTTCAAGATATTCGTCGTTTTTCCCCCGTTATTAAAACCTATGGGGAAGCACTAGATGCTTCAACTTTGCTTTGATTCCTTGTGGATGTTAAGGGGATGCGCTTTTTTATTGGACTACTAAATTCTTTTAATAGGTTTCTAATAGATTGCTTTCACCGGTCTTTGTCTCTGCTAGCAATACTATCTAGCTATTGCTCAGGAAATTGTAAAACAGAGACTATGAAAAAACGATAGAAAGCCGCATAATGTTAATCCAATTGAATTGGGCTCCTTCCTATCCAATAATAGGAAAATACAGAATTCATAAATCAGATAGTATTTCGTTACATTGCTTTGGATACCTTCTCTTCTTCAAGATCTAGATTGGGTAAAGATTATGTAAGGTTTCGTAGACTTAAATTATATTATGACAGCTGCCATATTATCATTATCTGAGTGTCGCGAAACGCATTCAAAGATAAACAATTATGAAATAATTCTTCGCCGATTACCTAGAGATATATCTCATGGTTATCTTCTATTCTCGTTTTAATAAAATCGATAGTTTGTCGTTTCAATATACTGCTCTAAATTCCACCACAGATTAACGTTGCAAATTCGTGTTTACTAGGTTTCATCGTTATTGTTTTAACATCTAGCAAGGCAATAATTCTTTAGTCGTGATCCGTAAGTTCTTTAATAATATGACCGCCTTCATTCTTCTATTCTGACTGCTTCTTAAGTAAGTAAGAGATTATGATCAAAACTCATCGCTAGAGTCACCAGCAGTTGCTACGAACAATTCACTGTCTTTTAGTAGTCCACATTTTAATGTTGAATCCTGTTGAGTCTTTGTCCTCTTCTTGTGATTCTGAAGATTCAGCTCTTCATACTCATAGCCATCATCATTACAACTTTCATCTGGATCCTCAAAAATCTCAACTGTTTTATCTTCAAACTCCTCTTCAGAATTAAACAGAATCTAGGCTAACTCTATCTCCGTTTTCTTTAGGTCTTTGGAGTATAGGTGTTTCAGGTATTACTCCATTTGTTTTTGTTACAACATTAATTTTGCAATGATATTTGTTTATTCTCCATACATCCAGTCCATACAATAGCACTTAGTTTTAATCTCCCAAATTAGGACGTCACTGTAAAATATAGGAATTATCCTTTATACTGTATTTATTTCCCAGTGTATTGGCTATAGATATTACACCCAGTAAAACAGTTATGAAACAAATGATTTGTCTCGACCAATCAAACAATAAATCATGAGCAAGTAACGGTAATAATTAATACACAAGAAAGCTACTTACTTTAAAATATAGTCTAGTAATCTTATCTAATTGTCTTAGGATCGATCCAGATTTGAATGCATGGAATGTTTAAAATCAACAATTCTGAATAATTGAAACATTTAAAATGAAAATGAAAGTAACACAGACTAGAAAAATCCTCAAACAATGGGTCTTGTATGAACAGCTACTACGGGACATCAGATTAACTAACTTTTTAGTATTTTTGCACTTCTAAATAATATTTTCCTGTATAGCTGGACCTTCCCATGACCTATCATATTTACACTTTATAGCTAGTCTAGTCTATTCTTTAGTCAAGTAATAAATTGCAGAAATTTAATATGAAGTTTAAGTTTTATTTCTTCCTCCAGAAAAAGAAATTAAAACACAGTATTGTTTCAACCAAGCACAAAATAGGCTAATATATTGCGCTACAGATTTAATTCATATTACAATAGATGTAATAAAATTACACCCTCTACTCAAGGGGAATGGGACTTTCTCCAGTTTCCTCCGGGTCATTTAATCAAGAAATCGGAACTTAATCCGGCAACGATAAGAATTCACCCGGACGCGTAAATCGGTTTTGCCGGAAAAACGACCTGAATTGGAAACGAGAACGATTACGGCCTCCGTCCGGAAGAAAAGAGTAAATCGAATTTACGGAAAGAGCCATTACCGCATTCGCAACTGTATATAGCGATCCAACGGAAGATAAAAGCGACCGGCATAATGGCTAAATAAATAGAGTGCTAAATGAAATACTATCTTGACTAGTTATCTATCCAATGAATTATATACGAGATGCTATAACGTCTGTTTCACATTTTTATACAGATACCAGATTTGTGTTACTGCTATATTATACTGTTGTATTAGCCTCGCGGATAAACTATCTAGCGCTTATTGAGAAAAAAGAATTATCATTGCTTTGTAGAAAAAAATTATAGAACAGTGATAGAGTATCTAGCGTAAAGTCGTTACATGTACAAATCACAAAAATACTATATTATGATTCAAGCCTTTTGTGAATGTAATTTACAGTTCATTCGAGGATTGAAAAAATTCATCATTCAGTAGAGTTTTCCAGGCCTTCGTAATCCAGGCTGAATATTATTAACAGAAACCAAATCAATATCTTCTCCACTAGACTTATTTAATTGGTATTAAATTAGTCAGAAAAAAGAAATACAAGAAATTAAGTCATCAGATCATAAAGATCATAGTTACTCTTAAAATTGTTCTTATAATTCATTTTATTTTCATAACCTTTGACAAAATTATATAACTAGGACTTGATATGTGGTGGGTGCTTAGAACTCGATACTATAAAGCTGTTCAATACTTCTAATAATTCAAACAAGGACGGAAATAGAATTAATTTTGAAAGGAAAAGAAAAAAGAAGAAAAGAAAAAGATTACTCATCATTATGGAGATATTCACAGCACGTGGTGAAAGATCACAGACCAAAAATTCTAAGAACAACACAAAATTAGAAGCACTCAGCTTAAAACGGAAGTACAAGAAAGAAACTTATACGCCGGATATATGAAATACAACAAATAAACGAGGAAAAAATAAGAACAAGATTGGCAACACGAATTGATAACTAGTCATATCAAGCAAAACCTACAATAACACACATACAGGTAAAATCGTGAACAGGATTAAATGTCCTAAAAATAGAAACAAAAGCTACGATAAATCATGGTCAAAAAAGAGTTGAGAAATGCTTGAAATTTCAGAGAAAAATAAAGAACCACCGTTAAAGACTCAATCGGTTATCAAGCAATCAAAAGACGGCTTGCAATTGAAATAAGAGAATATCAAATTGTATTGCATGAATGATAAACAAACTAAAATTTATGACACAAAATGGAAATACAAAGTTAATTTGAAATATCATAACAATCACTGTGTAACAAAGGACACAATCAATAACTAACACCACTACTAATCAATGAATAACAATGACTTGCTCGCTTGAGAGAAATAACCTTCACTTTTTCGAAATTTTGAAAGCTACGTTTGTTCTACACTTTTCTGGAGTTCCGCTAAATAATATTATGTAAATACAAATCGAAACAACAAAAAATAACCGTTTGTAGCTTTGTCAGTTTTCTAAACTCCAACTCTTTAAAGTTGTTTTAGGTTGTACTAGGGCTTATTCAATATTGTTCCAAAGTCTCAGCTTTCTCATATTTTACAAATTAATTAACAAAAACAAAATCTCACTACCCCGAACACTTTTACTTTTTGAAAATGCAATGTTCTAAAATTTTAGACTTCTAAGTTCACAACATAATCCTGATAAATGTAATCGTTTTGCCACTCCTTTTGTAATAGGAAATTTAGGGGTAATTACCAGTTGTTCTGGATCATCAATCAATCAGAATTTAAAACATGTGCATTTGTGAATTATACTAACTACTTAAGCTCATGTAAAAGTATTATCTACAATCAAGGATTGTACTTGGGGTAATGACAATTCTAAAAAGATATCATTTCATCATTATCATGTCCATTACATACTGCGCTCTTGTATTTATTATTTCATGTTGTTCACTATAGGAAAAATGTGAATAAATCAAGGAATAGGTAAGATATCTATTAACAGAATGTTCCTTTTTAAATAATAAGAAAGTGCAAAATAATAGATTATCCTAATTGATGTAATTGTTTTAAGTTATTGCAATAAAAATTGAATTTTATAAAAAAAGGAATTAAGATTAATCAAAGAAGAAGGTAATGCGATCAAAATACCAAGGAACAACATTGCAGTAAATCGTTTCGCAATTGAAAGGAAATTTCAATATTCTATTCACTCTTAGGAATTATCAGAACTATCGATAATAAAAGGGGATAATTTCTCGTTATAATAATGGTAGCTTGCAAAATATTCCTACCCACCACCCCTTCCTCTAATGGCCAGTGAAGCTTCTTCAATTGTTTCGCGAAATATGCGATAAAAAGTTAGAACAAACCGGGGCGTAGGCAAAAAAATTAGTTTTTATCAATTGTTTCTCCAAATACGCGAAGTGAAAGCTGCAACTAAAAATATAAAACAAATCTAGAATAACCTGGAGCACTTCTCAAAAGTTCGATTATGTAAAAGGAGCTAGGAAGAAGGACAGTGAGTGGTAGCTAAATTTCGTTTTTATCAATTATTTAGTGAAATGTAAGAACTATGTAGCTGAACCTTGAAAATAAAACCTAGAACAACTCCTAAAATTTTCATTTAGAGGTTTAAAGGAGATCCAACAAAATTTCGTTTTACCAATTATTTCATTAATTCGCAACAACTACAACCACCTTACAAAAGGTATATAGCTATTCCAGTTTTAATAACCTGCAAAAGAAATGTTTAACAACTATTATAAAACCTGTAAATATTTGACTAATTACTGTTTTCTCTTACAATCGACCACTGATCTGGAACCACATGCTCTGGATTGCTGTCAATATGAATAAATTAGTGACTGCATAATTTGAGTGAATAATAAGGTAATTGTTGTACTCTCATTTGGTAACAATAATGATTCAAGACTGCGGACATCTCCAAAAATTCAAGAAAGTCCACATGATTTAGACAAGAGACTGAATAGAAATAGAGCAAATTCTTGTGATTTAGAAAGATGACAGATCTCTTAAGATGTTAATCTATTGGGGTAACACAAAAATAAAACCTAAGACTTTGGTAACACTGACTGTCAAACAACTGTCAAAAGGTATTATTTTTATTAATGTTTGTTTCAAACTACCCAAACATTGAAAATTTCAAACTCACCAGATTTGTTTGTAAAATTGAGGTTAGCACTTATTGAAACATTTTTGATATAATCCAGTCCAATAGTGCAACGTGTAACTTATTTACCTGTATAAAAAACGATTTAAATTAGCTCTACAGTTAAAGCCTACAGTTTTAACTGTAAAACAGTAGGAAGAACATATTTTCGTAGATCCCAGAATATTATTTCAGAAAAATACGCAGCAATATACAGTTTATTAACTGAAATAATCGTAAAATTCAAAACTTTATCAAGACATAAGCACTCGGAGAGCATCTTGACGCAGTATATCCAGACGATACACTATAAACACCGACATGAGGTACCCTAGCTTGGATGCCACACGACGTTTAACCTTTTCACTAGGACCACGAGTCCAACCAACATTCGTGGCGAAGTTCACCGGGAGTAAATCCCACTTTAAATTCAGCACAAGCTGGGCGATATAAAGGCAATATATAACTTCCTGGCTCCGGGACCCCGAAGTCCCCCTCTTCCGGCAGCTCCTTCCTAGACACCGGCAAACTTCCGAACTTCCACAAGTCGACGATAAGTCCGCAATATTAATGATCGCTTCACGGTTGCGGTAAAATTATGAATGTTGTGTGATAAGTAGGGGGTAAGGGAGGTGTATAAGAGGACCATGATGCCAGTGTTGTTGAAGAGTAATTGAAATATTATACGCCCTCTTAAATAAATAACACGATTCACTCGCCTACTGTTGATATAAATGCTATACGATACCAAACCCTATACGAGTCCACTCAACCCTACGATATCAGTTCGTCATCAATTGTTTAGAAACGGTTTGACCCCTGGTTTTCACATAACGTTTTGGTTTATTACTAGCAGATAAAATCTTGAATTTAGTAGATACACATATATCAATTTAAATATACATATATAACTAAAATAATAAATGTACTAATTTGTCAGGGAATGTGCTGGAAATACTAATTATGTCTAACAGGTTTTCAAACTGTTTTTGTTTGTTTGCTTCTGAATAAATAAAATTTGAATAAAACAAACATCATATAGTCATTAAAATATTTTAAGAATTCTCACAAATTTTACGTTTACAAAACTATAATATGCAAGATTTTCTAGAATTCTTCCTGATAAATTTAAGAAATAAGTTTTCTTGCATACACAGATTACTCTATATTAATACTTTGATACCTATTAAATTTTTCAACAAAATAAGTCTACCAACTGTGACCATGATCTGAATGGACAAAAACTGTCAAAAGCAAACCATTGCAATTTTCGCTGATAGTTAAGCAGCCATAATGGCGGTGAGTTCGAACGTAATCAGCTCGAAACTAGTGTGGGAGTACTTAAATAGATTAAACAACTTAGGCAAAGAAAACAGAGTTGCATTATGCTGGATACTACTAACCTATTAGCAAGGAATGCCGCCACAACTTTGTTTGTGGAACCGGATAGGGTACCGGATAGGTAACGCGGTGTAGGGATGAGCACCTACAACAAAGAACGCAAAGATAGAAAGGAGAACCTCCCTGTTCTGAGACACTTCAAGATATTGCTTGGAAAGTACAACAACCATAGAGCAAAGACCTTGCTAGGACTAAGTAGAAACAGACGACGCATCTCCAAAGGTGTTCTATTGTCATCTTAAGGAACGTATGACAGGGATAGGTTTGAAACAGATTAGAGACTGCAGGTTCTGCGGGGTGGAGGAACAGTGGGAGAAGGTGGGAGTGGAGGGAAAAGAAATACCTTCTCTGAAACCATCACAGTTATTGCAGTTTATTAAAGCGCTTAGACTCGATGGGGTTCTTTGAGAGCAGATAAACCCCAGCAGCTTACAAACTAATTTCTCAAATCTGGGCTACAAAGTGCTTCAGTGTTTTCTTAGAAACCAATTTAACAACAATGAACTCTCCCACTCGTGTAATTTAAATTGTTTCATCATCTTCACGAAAACCGTCATTTTCAGTTTCAAAGAGACCAGCTTCTTCATTTTCTGACGAGTCTAGTAACATACTTATTTGTTGTTGCAAATATGCAACATTTTAGTATAATGGGCAGCATTAACAGCTATACCATTTGCAAATTTTTTCAAAAAAACAATTCCGAAGATTTTAGTCGACGATGTAGTGCATCGAATGGTTATTTTGGGTTTGTTTAGGAGACTATTAGATATTTTACAGAGAATAACATTAGCCCGGTAACGAAGGCTTTTCTCTAGTCAAATCAGTAAGTAAATACAGACGACACATCCTCAAAGGTTTTCTTATAAGGCATTCTCATCGTAGGGAACGTATGACAAGAATAAGTGTAAAACAGAATAGAGATTCCAGGTTCTACGGGGTAGAGGATGAAAATTCGGAACAATGAAGAAGATGGGAGTGGGGGGAGAGGAAATACCTTCTATGAAACCATCACAGTTATTGCATCGGGGATGCATTGGGAATCTTTGAGAGCAGACAAACTCCAGCAGCTTACAAACTAATTTCTCAAGTCTGGACTAGAAAGTGCTTCAGTGTTTTTTTAGAAACCAATTTAATAACAATAACTTCTCCCACTCGTGTAATTTAAATTTTTTCATCATCTTCACAAAATGCGTTTCAAAGAGACCAGCATCTTCATTTTGTGACAAGTCTAGCAACATACTCGTCGTTGCTTGCTCATTATTTTCGGCATCTTCATAGAAAACTGATTGACCTACTGTAATTTGCAACATTTATTTTCATGGTATGTTTCGAAACAATAGACACCCGCCTCTTGTATAGATAGCTGAATAAAGTTCCAATTGATGTTTTGTTGATTAAACCTAACTTTTCAACAGTTTCTTTAATAATCTGAGAAAGTGGAAAAAGAAGTTTTATTCGCAGTTTATTTCGTATTTTATACTATACTAAAAGTTACATGATATGAGTTGCTTTTTTTGTTAGAAACACAAACTATCGTTAGGATCCAACCTCTAATGTTGGTGGAATGGAATGATTTATATTTGGTGCAATTGTATCCACATTTTTCAGACCTCTATTGGTCCGCCTTCTACACGATATACGGCCGTAACCCACTCCTGTTATATCAAAGGTAACAGAAATTGAAATCATTGAAGTATTCGTGACCCGCTCAAGAAAATACATTTGTGAGACCCTAGATCATCTGACAAATTTCCATCAATAAAGTTTAGAGGAAGGTCGTTTTTGAATTTTCTTTCAAGCTTAGGACATAGTTTTTCATTTTTTCCCCTTTTTTTTTTTTCTACACTCTGCAACTATCATTCTGACATCAATTGAAGTTAATGGGCTGCCAAGCTCACTTGCTATTATCATCACATTAAATATATGTCTTCAATTGCCGTTACTGCTGTATTGTGAGGATCAAACACTTTCTCTGTGTTTTCCCCTGGCTTTGTTCCAAAGAGTTTCTGAAAGCTGTCCAATTGTTTTGCAGCGTCTTTATAACTTAACTGTCTTCCACGAATAGCTTGCATGATATTTTGTCATTTACTTTCAATTTTTCTTACATCCCATTTTTAATCTGAAATAAAAACAGGCTTATCTAATTTATCTTTGCTTAAAGCTTTCTCTGTCTGCACTATCTAAGTAGATGAAATTAACTGATACATAGATAAAAAAATTGCATACCAACTACCAAATTAGACCCAGCACCCTTAGCACCCACCTGTACTGGAAACATACTAAAACTATAGACACCAAGAACAGCCCACTGCTAGATTTAAGATGTTGTATCACTTCCCCAATTCAAACGAAATCTTTTTTAGGTTGCTAATACTTTGTAAATAAATTCCTACAAAAAACTTTACCCGCTTGTATAAACTCACCAACAACTTATGTACAAAGTAACTAACTCATGCATGTGTGTAAAATAAAAATATATAAATTCGAACTTAAATCCCTTTATGTTTCTTATACTTACTTCCAATTAATAATAGCTTTCTTACTTTTAAAAACTAACTCTGATCTCCACATTCAGTGCACTATAGATACAAATACTATTTAATATGAATTCACCCTGACATCAATTAGCATCGCTCAAAGTTCAAAAAGTTGTGCACTAAACAGTGATATTCTAATATGAAGTGATATAATTTCTGAAGCAATCCAAGAAACTTATAACGGGTATGTATTTGTTCGCGGAAAAAGCTCACAGTTAACATTCCGTTCCGCTATGCTTCGAAAAAACAAGTTTAATTACTGCCGCAATAAATAACTTAGCGCGGAGCTAATATAGGGAACTCATCGAGAGAGAGAATCCTGAATAAGGATAATCCTGGGCCCTGGCTCAGTTTATCCAATAACCCCGCCTGTCTCATTATACGGCGCAGCGGGATTTCGCTATATTGTTTTCTTGATTACACCTGTGCGTCCGCAACACGCTGACGTCACGTCGTTTTCCACGAGATAAGAAGACCGAAAAGAAGCGCACACCATAGGAAATTTGCATAAAAACAACCCGATCGTCACCGAATTCATGTTAATTAGTTGATCTACTTTCGATCGCCTCCGTAACGTATAGTTATAGATAGGATATTGAACGGTAGAATTGAAAGCGATCACGTTTTAATGTCGTCGGTACGTCAGGGGTGGCTTTCAGGAACGTTAAGGCGACGTCGGCAGCGCACTCTGGCGGATTACCAGCACAGCAGGCGCGCATCTACAAGTCTAATGCCATCACTCGACCCGGCTGACTTTTGAGCTTTACACTTCACCCTCCCAGATTTATCTTCTATATTGTATATATTCCGGTAAATTTATTGCGAAGACCGCCTTCTACTTGTGAGGAAAATGATAAATATTTTGTATATTGTTTATAATGAAATAAGTAGCTAAACCTGCTAAATCCTCAAAATATTTTCCAACTTAATATTGGTTTAAATATATACATATTGAGTTAAGAATATATGAGGATAGGATCCGGAAAAATGTATTCTTTACATTAAACATTTAATAAACAAACTCAAATGCTACATGAAAGATTTAACAGAAATATCGAAACATCTTGATAGCACAATAGCATGAAATTATTCTATTCGAAAAATATTCTCCTAAAACTTCCAAACTTGTTTGCGCAGAGGGGCTAGTTGCATCAAATTGCTTTCATATGTAAAATTTTAACATAATAGACAGCAATAGCAGCTATACGATTTAGTAATTTTCTTCAAAAGAACAACTCCAACAATTTTAGTCGCTAATGTAGTGCATCGAATGGTTACTTTGGGTTTGTCTAAGAGACTTTTAAAGATTTTGCAGGGAATACCATGAGCCCAGTAACGGAGGCTTTTGCTTATTGCTTATATTCATGTTAAGTTAATAATGAACTGATTTCGAATCTCTTGAACTACATGCAATTTATAAGGATGATTTTTTTTGTCTTGCAGTGAGTACTACGATAGTTGCGATAGCTTTAAATGCTGCATTGCTTATTGGGCTATCTATAATTATATTAGAACCTTATCTTCATTAGCAGTTTTAGATACAGACCACAGTCCACCGTTTTTTGTCAGCTGGAAGGGTTTAATACTTCTGTATTGACACTAGCAGTGAATCATAGCAACTCTACCCACATTGATCACATGTCAATGATCACGTATCTAAAAAGCTTGACTTGAGCAGATGTTCGATCTAAAGGACCCAATCAAACGACAAATAAATAATGGTTAGTCGTTTTAAAAAATGATTTTTTATTTGTTAACGTTTTTTTACAAAGCTTCTCTGCACAATAAAATTAGCAAGCCGTGATTTTATAATAGATTCTACAGACACTGAATTAAGATCAGACAGTTTTAGTATCGATGACCTTGAAACACAGTCGAAAATTCTTTAACTAGTTGTGTAAATGTACAAGAGTGCTCTATCCTGCATACAAATCATGTTTACACTTCTACTCAACTTGTTTTATATAATTTATTAGCATTCACATATTGTTAATCATTAACCCTTTCAGACTCCATTCTTATTCTACCTCGTAAATCTCTCTTTATCGATTTACTAATAAACTAAAAAGCCTTAGGTATTCCTCTGAAATTAAATAAAGCATTCACATTCCTCGGCACTCATTCCAACACAGTTGGGGTAATGGAAGTGCGTTTTGGCAACGGCATCAGACTAATCTCTTTCTTTCTTCTTTATCTCTAAATCTACCATTACAGGTGTTTTGAAAAGTTTTACGTTCTAGTACCAGCAGTAATTGCAATAATTTTGCATAATACTTTCCGAAAAGTTAAGCACTACTACTGCTCCTTGTCCTAATTTTTTGAAGTTGCTTTCATTCAAAATGGCTGATCTACGCTAATGAAAAGTAAATCATATGCTTGATCACTTTTTTCGTATACAAGAAACACTTTTACCAAAATTATACACTACATACACCAGTTCAGCTTACGTTCTTCCCTAAGCTGAACTTAACTGACAACATACTACATTTTCTTCTATGAAACTTTTTCAAACAATCGCTACCGATGTGCGGGACATATACTACTTGGATTTCTGCTTTAGCAGTGAACCTAAAATGTTGTCCTTTTAGTATAATGCCATTTTTGCTGGGAAACAGCGAGAAAAATGTTTTATGACAGTTCTAAGGTTGTTCCAATATATGTAGTATGTATTTCAGTACCAACACAAATGAGCCTATCAAAAGTATCCCTACTTATCTATAACCCCATCTTTTTCTCCACTACGCAATGCAAGTTTGGCAATTAATTCCAACAAATATCCACCTCTTAAATATTATCATAGTTTTCCTCATGTTTAGACACAAACTCTTTACTTTATTTAAAAATTATACTCCAGCAAATGTTACAACTCAGACTATTTGTTCATAACCACAAACCAGAAGCTACCTCACTTGACACCACATGAACACGGGTAAGTACAATTCTGTTGGCAAATCCAAAAGTAGGTTTGTTACATGGAATTGAAATGTTTACCACCGAAAATATATCAAATACTATGCTGTTCAAATACCTGATACATAGGGTATATAACTTTCCTTACGCGAAGACCGTCTTCAACAATTTGGTGTTAATTTTCTGTTGTTCAGAATCGACTTTATTTTCGCAATCATAATCTGGTCGCTCTACAAAACTCATCATTCATTTCAACAGTAGCTGCTGCTTATATGGATAAATTTTTACGTTCTGAATAAAATTTACACCGGAAGGTATAACATTTGCAATCATACGTTTATACTACTAAATTATTCCTGTTTATATTCTAATTTTTCGGAATTTACACTAGGATATTTTACTTATTCTTAATCGTCCAAGTTTTAAATATCCAGCAATATAGGATAGCGGAAGAAATTAACAGGAAAGGCTGAAGTCTGAAAACGAAGGTGAAAGCTCGCACTTGGTATTATTAGTTTTCCATAAAAGGTATTAAACAACAAATTGTCCTACTTACTATCATTTTTCGATAAAGAACGTTTATAACTCTTGGTCTCTCTCTCCATAGCGCCTTGATTACATCCAAATTTTCTTTATTACAATCAGAGCGTTAGCTATCGTAAGTTTCTGTTTCAACATTCATAATACAACCATAAAATATTTTAAAATAAATTTAAGAAAATTTTCCCGAAATCGACTCAACTTAGATATAGAAGTATCAATCTATGCAATTGGTTCATAAATTTGTTTCCTATATATCTAAGAAAAAGATATTTTTCTTCCTACAATTAGAGAGAAAGAAACATATGCAAGCTTGGGCAAATATGAGATTAAAAACACAACAACAATCATATCATTCTATAGTCAAATATGCAGCATCCAAACAATTATTATTATATATATTATAATTATTCCATTTATTTAAAAAAGCGTAATGCAAACAAAGCAGATTGAGAAAAAATACGAGATGGAAACTAATAAGAGGAGGAAGTTCGAAGTAAAGCGCGGAAGGAAGGAAGGAAACCGCAAGACTTCCTACCGGTTCTGGCTGCGAAGCTTAAACCAGCCTATTAACACAACAACAAAGAAAATCGGTGGAAAATATCTTTGATATATTTCCCCAACAAAGAAATATTGTACAATCAAGACTAGCAGACACCGAAATATTTAATTTTCAAAATATTACATACGAAAATATGCAAAATTTACGAGAAAAAAAAGGATTGATAAGGGATTCATTAAACGAGATCGAGTAGTAGGTAGTGGGGGTATATTTGAGCGTCGTGACGTTAGGCGCCGCTTTCAAACATTCACCATTCACGACCCTTCGTGTATAGGGTTGAGAAGTTAGTGAGGCGGCAATCACGAAAATAAATATATAACTTAAGCGGTAAAAGTTTCGATGGATACACAATTTACAACACAATTCATAGTTAAGAGAAAATAAGTAGTGTTTCTTTTTGTTGGAAAATAAAATGTTATTTGTGTATTAGGCAGCCATGTGGAGGCTGCCAGGTTGTTCTCCGGAAGAATTTCTTGTGGCAAGAAGGCTCGCTGCAAGGACGCACTCTGTACATCATAAACTGCATCATCCTTCTGCTATGATATACAACGGTAAATAAATTGCTATTGTTAACGTTTTTGTTGTTATTATCATTAGTTTTGGAAAACTTTTTCTGTTTTATTTATAGATAAAGAATGTAATGCAGTTAGATAAACGTTTTCCTTACAGCATCAAAGAACTATACATAAATATACAGTAGGATACAGTATTAAAACTTTTTTGAAATAACTATTAAACAAATTTTAAATAAATTTATGGTTTTCATAATAATCGAGAGTGAAACACCTGGGAAAAGCTCTCCTTATTAACATTAAAACTGTAGTTTAACTGCTTTGAACCTATCACATTCTTTTGCCCTTAAGAACATGAAATTATTATACGCCATTATTAGAAAATTTCACAATCTCTATAGTCTGACAGTCTAAAATACAATCATTACTAGGTTGTAAAATAGATTTATAAACCTCAGGTATACCTATACTTATAATCTAAGAAATCTTCCTAACTTAATGGCTGGAAGCTTCGTAAGTGAACGTTTTTAGAAATTAGTAATAGTAAATTTAAAAGAACAAGCGACACTCCTTTACAAATTAATAAAATAAACGGATCTTTATGTACTATACTAACATTCATTTATATATGTATGACTACATATATCCATATTTGTCATAAAATACTTGTCTGTTATACTACTTCATTAAAACGGCTTCTCTTGGAATACGAGATCCTGTTGACACAGATTTTCGCTGCCCCATACTACATATGTTAACTACGTACATAAATAGTTAACACGCCTTGCCAAATGTTATTCTTATTCCTACACATACTAATTTACACTACATTCCAAAAGAAACGGACCACAACGTGTAATACTTTTTGTATGACTATATCAATAATTATACTTAACACTTCCACTGCTAGCTCATTGCCATTAAGTGTTTATGCATTAAATTAATTCATCAGAAATTTGTATAAAATGTATACAAAAAAATGTAAAAGCTCTAATTAACTACAAGAAAACTATTTCTTCTTATCGACTGCGAATGGTACATTTGCGGAAACCTGGAATGAATCGGTAGGTTCTTCCATTGAGTGATCACTCTACAGTCCCAACGACTTATATTGCGAAATTTGGTAAGTCTATCTTACCCCAAATGCATTATTTAGAAATTAATTTTTCTCGTCCTTTCACTTTTTAATTTATTTGCGATTTTGTTAGTGTTTTAACCGTTTCATATTACAAAATTATGCAGCTTTCCTTTTTTACCACAAGAATTGCAGTGTTTTTATAAAACTAAATAATTAATTAGATTTTCCTTTTTCGGTATTTTTTTCTTGAAAGTAAGAGAGTCTTATCAGCCCTTCATTTCTATTGGGTGTTTCAAAAAATATGTCACATTTCATTAAACTTTGGACGACTCTGAAGATGTGTTTTGAATAAATAGTCTTTGATTGATATAATGACATTGAAAAGAAGCAACACAAACATATTTTTGGCTATAGTTTTAGTTGATAAAATTTCAGCTGATCTGTCAAAAAAAATACCTAGTACATTAAAATGATGTCTGGAATGCAGGAATATAATCATTTGAAGTAAAGGCAATGTCAATTCATAAAAGATTTACTGATAGAAAACTAGTGTGTTCTTATTATGAAACAAGAATTAACAACTAATTGAATTAAATGAGGATGATGAGATATACTTAGATTACGCGATTATTGACGAAATAACCAAACAAAGTTGAAAAATGTCAAAAGGACATTTCCTTTTGACTACCAGATGTAGATAGATAGATTTTTAAAAACACACATACAAAGGTGTCCCAACAAGAGCGCCGGATTTAAATTTGCCGTCATTTTGTTAATACGAGTTGTACGGTGATTTGTTTTTGACAGTTATCACGTAGAGACCACGCGATTTAAGAATATGGAGAAGTATTCCAACGAACAACGTTTAATTATTGTAAAAACATATTACAAAAATGGTGAAAGTTTTGCGAAAATCGTTCGCCAATTACGTCAAGTTTTCGGTCGCAATAATGCGCTAAATGAATCGACAGTGAGGCGTTTAATTACAAAATTTGAGACCGAATTTACGCTGATAGATTAAAAGATCAATTTTCGTCGTCATCCTTGTCAGTCACTTGAAAATATAGCCACAATAAGGGAATCTGTGGCCGAGAATCCAGGAACTTCCATTCGGCATCGTTGTCAAGAATTAAACATTTCTGCATTTGCACGCGTACAAGGTTCAATTGGTGCAAGAAATAAAGCCATGGGATCATGCGCAGCGCTGTGGATTTGCTGATTGGGTGTTGGAACATCATCAAGTTAATGCGGATTTTTCGAAGAAAATAATTTTGCAGATGAGGCACATTTTCAACTCCACTGATACGTAAATAAGCAAAACTGTCGGATTTGGGGTGCTGAAAATCGTCGTGGGATACTCGTACACCCAATACATTCACCACGAGTAACTGTTTGGAGTGCATTTTGGGTTGGCGGAGTGTAGTTGAGTTGGCCGTATTTCTTTGAAAATGCGATTGGAAATGCGCTGTTAATGGTGTACGGTATCGCGAAATGTTAACGGAGTTTTTGTGGCCCGAATGGGATGTACTTTATGCGGAGGACATGTTTCTTCAACAAGACGGTGCGACCTGCCACACAGCATGAGAAACAATGGTGTTACTGCAGACCAAGTTTCCAGCCCATGTCATTTCTCGATTTGGCGAAAAACATTGGCCAGCAAGATCGTACGATCTAACACCGATGGATTTTGTTTTTTGGGACTATGTGAAGGAAAAGGAGTATGCGAATAAGCCTGAAACAGTTGAATATCTTAAAAAGGAAATACGGCGTCTTATTGGTGAAATACAGACACATTTATGCGAAAACATTATTCAAATTTTCAACAAAAGAATAACCCTGTGCCAGAGGTTTCGTGGTGGCCATTTGCCTGATGTTTGATATTTTTCTGTATGTTTAAATAAAAATGTTTGCTTATTTCAAAAAAATAAAAGTGTTTTTCTATAAAATTAAACCTGGTGCTCTTGTTGGGACAGCCTTTACATATATTATATTACTCTGACTATGTAAGATACCTATAAAAGAACTAAATGAAAGTTGATCAACCTGGGATAGGCTTGAATAAAAAAAATTGCTAGCGGCATAAGCCGTCATGTCCTGGTCGCAACTTTTTTGGTTTATATGGGACAAAGCGACAAATGCTGTCAAAACAAAAAAAAACAGGAAAATGAGCCAATGATTTATTTTCTCATTCTTGTACAATTGAAATAAAACGACCAAAATATGTATGTTTCATAAAGACAGATTTTTATGATAAGCTTCATACCAAGGCTCTATGCAAAGGGCAGGTTTATTTGGGCACGTTTTACATAAATATTTGGTTTCTTTTCTTTTATTATTTTAGCACATTGTTTGCACCTCATGTGGTGACTCTTTTATGGACATTTTGTATTTGGAATTTTATCGGGGGAATGCATATCCTCATTTACTTCAATTCGATCATCTTCAATTTTCAAGCGCTTCGCACCTGTTCTAGGTCCTGATTTGACTAGCTGTCTACCATCATTCATGTTAATAATACTGAAATATTCTTTTATCAATTCATTTCACGAAATGTTGGGAACGAAATTTTGTTATCAACGGACGCTTTTTCGTGGGCAAGAGTAATAACTGATCATTTGGTCGTTACGATCGATAGCAGACATATTGTTATATTATACTCGTATAGTGTTACTTCTTCTGGTTTAATTTTTATTTGCCCATATCGGTTTGATACTTTTATAAGTTTTGGATGATACTTGGTAGTTTTACTAAGAACGTCTCTTCGATCCTCCCACTTCGACACATACACTTTGCCATTTTACTTATGAAGAATCATGATATGTAATTCTGTTAGGTATAGTATGACCACCTAACTAACACAGAATTATGCTTTTTTTTATTTGTATGAATAATATGAATGGTATTTTAATCCAAGCAAAAATAATGTCTAAACTCGACCATTGATCTGACAAATTTGTCAATCAAAGCCTCCTGGTTGCAAGGAGCCAATCTCCAAAAGTTACTTTAGATTATTGCAACAACCACAACTAGGTCTTGAACACCATCTCAACATCCAATAAACAGCGAGTCAGGCTGCAAATGAATATTAAAATTGAATGTATTAAGATGAAAAAATAATGTTCGTAGTTTTTAATGAGTCAAGTTTGTCAATGGTTTATAAAAATTTTGAGCTTAAGCTGACATGACCTCCAATTACAGCAAATTAGGTCCTTATTTAGAACAACCAAATGTACTGACACCTTTTCCATCAGCAAGATTATATACAGGTAGTTTTTTAAGAAAATAATTAATCAAATATAGATTTTCGGACGTACGTGCATCATCTGGACACCCCTAGCATTTTTCTCTGAGTATTGAAAGAATGACTTATTTTGATTTCTAAAACAATAGAAGTTTGATTTCTGCATGATATCAAAGGCTTCCACGGTGGGAGTCTCTGTTATGAGGGCTTCCGTGTTTTGACCACGTCATAGTAATGTAAATATATACAATATGAAAATAATAAAATAAAAGCAAAAAGTTACAACACGAAAATAAAATACACAAAACTAGGTGAGGGGCGCCAGAAGGGCACGATAACTCGACGTGTAAATCACATTAGCAGGTTTGTTCCTGAAGAAGCCACTTGCATTAATAGCAAAACGTCGAATTTGAGTAAGTTTTTGTATTTTGTTTTATTATTTTTATATTGTACCTATATATTTACTTTACTATGACGCGGTCAAAACCTGGGAGCCCCATTGATATCTACAATACAAACATACAGGTATTTAACTAGAACCCTTCATCAAAGCGGGGGGGACTCGTAGCAAGTGCTACGAGTCCCTTTTTAGGCATAGGGTGCCTGAGGATTTACTATCAAAATCATCTTGCCAAGTATGTTTGGGTATGATCTTCGATTTAGGTCGGAAACCCCTAGCCTGTTAAACTGAAATGAAACCATAGATTTTTTATATAAATACTACATGACCTCCGGGTGTGATCTTTAGCCTGGAGTTATTGGTTCATCTCGAAGATGCGCGCAGTGGAGATTTTTTTTGGTCGATCTTGCCAAGTTGTTCGAGAAGGGCATTCTTCGACAAAGAAAGAGTGTTTCTAACCAGTGCAAACTCTAGATGTTGGTGTATTTAAGCGGTACTAACGAACTACGGAGCAGCTACAAGACTAAGCTAAGACATAAATTATTATTATTGTTCTTATTATGAATTACGATATTAGTGGAGTGGATGCGTAGAGTGAGTTGCGTTTTTTTTTTCGAGAAGCGGATTGCTTCACATTTTAGGACTGTATGCTTCAATTGCTAGATACAGTGTAGACAAAAGAGCGCGCCTCTGGAGAAGCGAAAAAGATTCTATAATTACTGGAATCAAGCTATGCAGTAATATGAAAAACAATGAGACTAAGTTATGAAAAACGGAACTAATCGGACGAACGAAACTAAAATCGGACTAACAAAGAAATGTTGTGATCTTTAAAAATTATTAGAAAATATTTTAAAACAAAAAGGAAACTGTCGGTGATGGGAAAAGAAGTATTTGCCCTAAAGATCAAAAAATCAGGTACTTTAGTAAGACAAAATTGAAGAAACATACTTATATGGTTAGAACCTGCACAAGTCTTGAAAAAAAACTTTTTAGAAGAAAGTCTTTTTGAATGTATGTACGTCTTAGAAGATAAATTTTTTAAGACCAAATGAAGCTAACTAGTGATCTATAACATTTAGAATAGTAACACGACTTGTAGAATACTTAGCAAGTATATTAAAACAAAACAAAACAAAATGATTAACTGAAAGTATAAACATTATTTTAGTTTAAAATTTATTTGTTTTTGCCACATTTACGACCGTTATTATAAAAAAAAGCAAAGTGCACGCTATCAGGACCGGTAGTGTACATATTTATAACAATGTCCCATTTCTCGATGTGTTTATTTCTTGGAAATATAAGCATGGCCGCTCCGCTTTTGCCTTTCAGATCCTTACCAGCTTCTGAACGCCGCCTCTAGCCGATTGGTTGCTCAGGGCTCCGGACAGATCCAACTGTGGCAGTTCCTCTTAGAGCTACTCGGCGATTCGGCGAACGCCGCGTGCATCACGTGGGAAGGCACCAATGGTGAGTTCAAGCTAACCGACCCCGACGAGGTCGCCCGGCGTTGGGGAGAAAGGAAATCCAAGCCGAATATGAACTACGATAAACTGTCGAGAGCTCTCAGGTTGGTATTAATATTATTTTAACCGCACCTGACAAGGTAAATGGAAAAATAATTATTCCCAACATGATATATGAAAGATCTCAGATATTTATAATAATCATTTTGACACAAAAACAACAGTCCCATTAATAATACAGGAGAAAATTTAGCAATTTGAATTACATATTTATTTCTGACCTCATAACCAAAAAATAGAATTATTTTAGAATTCTGCAAGAATTCCTAAATTTTTTATTGATATACTACTTCAGGAACGGTTAAAATTTAAAACGTATAGCAAAGAAATAAAATACTCGCTCCGAAATAACAATTTTTTGAAATAACTGATTCAAATCCAGATAACGATCAATCTACTAAGTCTGCCCAATTAGAACATGTTGCAATTAAAGTAATGGATAAAAAGCAGAAAATCAAAAAGATATCTGGAATTTAAAAAAACAGGGCGGCACACAAAAGAGATAATTAGAAAATAGTGATAATAACAGTTGCACCGCTATATGGAAGACAGCGATATTATAGATAACTTCTTTAAAAGTTTTAATGGAGAGAAATCGTTAGATAATGCTGTTTTCAAAAAGGAATGAGAATATGCAGTGCGGTTGTATGTCCTCCTTCAGGATGTTTATTTTCGAAACAGAAAATTTCATTTAGCAAAAGAACCCGTGACTGGTAACCACTTTCGAGAAACAATCTACTTCTGCGGATTTGTGTGTAATAACATATTACATATGTAAACGGTAAAGAGCAAACAACGGACTGCATCGATTCCAGTTCAAATAAAAATTTAACACAAAAATCAAAATTTTGGAGGCAAGATTTATAGTTAGTAGACTAGGGAAATTAATGTTTGTATTTTGGAGACGCCCTAAAAATTGGTCTGATACTTTTAACAAAAACAAAATTAACGCAAATTAATGTTCTTACCAAATAGGATTCTGTCATGAAATAAATCCAAAAATAACATAACACCTTGCTAACACATTACAAAAATATTTACTACTGAAACTTTCTGAAAGTCAATGTTTTGGAAATTTGTTGATAGTTGTTAAACTAAATTTTGTGGATATAATTAAGTCGTTAATAAATATTGGATTGAGTACGAATAAAAAGGACAAAAGATTAGAAAATATTTAATTCATCTTTGTTATTTACTTAAAAAGTTTTCCAGAATTCTAATCTTCAACAATCAGCTACAGGAAACCTAATAAAATATTGCAATAGGTACTTATGCCTTAGGTACGCAAGAAGCTGTAAAAGCTACACAAAAATGGTATATTAATATAAATTTTGAGGAAATATACAGACCAACAATAGTTAGTAAAGCCTACCCTTTGCCTCCTCACCTCCCTGTGATTCTTGTCGAATCTAGACATTGGTTCATGATATTGTAGATGCAAAATAATATTCAAAAGTTGTCGAAAAAACAGAAAAGACCATTTCTTGATCAGCTTCCCCCTAATCAAAAATTTTGAAAATTATTTCACATAGGTCTGGTTGTTCTAAACATTGTTCCAACATTTTAGCCTAGCACTATGTATAGTTCACGAAATAATTGATTCAAGCAAAATTTCGCTAACCCATCTCTCCCTTTTGTAGGAAGTCGAAATTTGCAAGTTTCAAGGTTATTCCAGTTGTTTTGTGCATTGCTCCAAACTTTTAGCCATGTGTAGTTCGCGAAATAATTTAACACAGCACACTTTCACTAGGAATCCCTTTTTTAAAAATCGAACTTTTGGCAGTTGCTTCAGACTGTTCCATATTTATTCTATATTAGTTTTAACATTACTCGTTATATAATTGGGAAAACCGACATACATACATGCAGTTAGGCTCTCACTTTTCCGAAATTCATCATTTTAAAAATCGTTTCAGATCGTTATAGGCTTATTCTTTATTGTTCCAAAATCTTAGCCTTCTTCTATTTCTAATTCACAAATTAGTTAAGGCAAACGCAATTTCAGTAGTTGTCCCTTTTTAAAAATCAAACTTTTACGGAACAGTTGTTCGAGGTTGTGTTAAGTTTATTCTATATTGTTCCAAAAATTTACTAAGTAGTATAGTTTTTTTTTAATGTGTGGTGGGTGCTTAGTTGCAGTGACTCCGTAAGCTGTATTACTTGTCTGGCTATCACTGCAACTCTTGCGGTGTGGTTTACTGTGTGTAAGTTGTGTTTAAATGGCTTTGCGACAGCATCATATCGCCTTTTATGATGCCGCGCTGTTAATCACTTTGCTCCCAACAGCGAATGACAAGTCGATCCGGGATTAAACTCTCTGAAAAAATGTCACCGTCCCTCCAGAGAATTGAACCCCGGCACCTATCGTCCTCTCACAACAATAGTCAGCCGCCTAACCACTGCGGCCATCGACCCGTTTAAAATTCATTATGGTAATAGAAAAAAACTTTATTTACCACTTCTTTTTAGAAAATAAAAAATTTAGGAATCGTTGTCAATTGTTGCGAATTACTAATCACTATCCAAGATCCTACGTAAAATAAATATTACAGGGAGCTATTAAAATATAGATAATTCATGACATAAATAAATGAAAACAGTTTCCAAATGAAATATATTCTAAAATACATTTATATAAAATTGACAAACTTAATATGAACTCCTTAGAGACAAAAATCTATTTAAATAGAACTAGCTTAAATCGTTTCTTCTTGTCAATTAGTTCATTAACTATGCTTGGTGGACGGCTAATAATTTTTTTAACAACGTTCAGAACAACCTGGAGCAACATTTGAGTTTCTAACAAATAATTAACGAACATGTTCACTATGATATAAAGGTGTAGGTGTCAAACTTAAGTAGTATAACAAGACTCCCGTCATCGTTAAACATTATCATTTGTTTCAACGTCGTAGCATTCCAGATAAAACCGCATATTGACAAGGCTATCCTCTGTAGTAGGAATTTCTACAAAACATATTACAATAACTATGAAATTATGTTCGTTTAACCAAAAATATGTAATCTACCTAAATTCAGTATGAGAAAGCTGCTGTACATTTTGTACTTGTAAAATATTTGACATTTGATGCGTTTCTCTTGATTCACCTTCTACATATATGGATTTTACTTTGATCGTGTAAAAAAAATGAAATGGAAAATAAATTAATTTTTATCTGACTTTATTCTGGAAAGTTGATGGCTTTTTAAGAAAATGTTGAAATCTGCTAAAAAAATTAAGTATGCTGAGATTGTTCTCTGTCCTACAGTCTAAAGAGAGATACATACATGCAATAAATTTAAAAAAGAGCTGAAAGCTGTAAAAGATAATCTACGATAAGCCTAGCCAGACGCTAATCAGTACAAGGCTGTATGAATTGGTAGTATGAATGTTCCTTGTCGAAATTGCTTTATAACACATTTATCATTTTTTGTACGATTGGTTGCATATGTAAATACTTACAATGTTACAATGTTATAGCATTAAAAGTACAGTTTAGATTACTGTGCAACATAAGCATTTATTATTCCTTAAATCGTTAAAAATTGATTTATTTTGATATTTTTACATTATGTTATTCAAAATTTCCCGTTTTACATTATACTAAATCTAATAATTATATTACAGATATTACTATGATAAAAATATAATGTCCAAAGTTCATGGAAAACGATACGCTTACAAATTTGACTTTCACGGATTGATGGCGGCCTGTCAAGCCCAAGCTCAAGGTCAAGGAGACGTACCGACATATCACAAATATCAACCACACCAAAGCGAGTTAGGCGCTGCGTTATACCCCACAACTCATGGAACAACTTCAAAATTACCAGCAATACTACCATCCACCACACAGCATGCCCAAGCAAGTCTGTTTCCGCCTCCATCATACTGGCCATACTCCGCAAGTTCCTTCGATCCGAGAGGACCGCCTTTCAATTGATGTTTGAATAATTAGAATTTTTTAAAATAATCATCTCTTAACTAGTTGAAATTAAATGATGGATGGATATGAAAAGGATGCAATCGCAACAAAAATCGGAACTAAATGTAGTTAATATGTATGAAGCAGACAGCACTTACATAGTAAAATTAGCAACTATTTATTTCGCCTTTAGTACCTGTTTATGCTTTGATACTAGATGTGCAGTACATAACACAAATTTGGCAAAAAGACAATAAAAGTTAAAGCTACCAGACCACTAACTGTGTCATATTTGATTTTTAAAGTGCGGATCTGTACTATCTGCGAATGTCCTCTTTCAACTAGACATTGCATTAAAACTTATTATTATTTAACAAATGTTAAATGTTTAATTAATTTCAAAAGATTGGTACATCATCCATTAGTTTGAACATTTATTAAAACGACTTTTGATTAAGTATGACTTCATACTAATAGTGATAATTACATTTTGTAGGATATCAACAATATTTCGTTGCGATTGCAGTGAATATTTCTTATAAATACATATAAATTTCCAAACCTTTGTATCATATTCACAAAATCTTAAAAAACTTACTATAGTGAAAATCTGTACTTACTAGAATCTCCATCCTTTTTGTAATTAAATATTGTAAAGGTGATAATAACTAATTTGTATTAAACCTGTTATGATTGTAAATAGGTCAACTTTTTGATGAACATATTCACGTTTTTATATAGCAATGTACCAAAATCTCATTGTTTTTGTACAGTAGGAAGAATTGTTGTTTTAAATATTTTCTTTTAGATGGGTAATTGTTTAGTTTTACCTTGCTTAGTAAAAAATGAATATGTATGTTTAATGTAATATGTTGTTGATCAAAAAAATAAAGACGTCTTGATATATGATATCGTTTATTTCCATATGCCTAGGTTAT
Organism: Holotrichia oblita; assembly: GCA_023690525.1. Classification (NCBI taxonomy): domain Eukaryota; kingdom Metazoa; phylum Arthropoda; class Insecta; order Coleoptera; family Scarabaeidae; genus Holotrichia; species Holotrichia oblita. The sequence goes on along the minus strand of CM043018.1, from coordinate 28,815,629 downwards.
AACATAACTATCTTTGTCTTGAATATTACATATCTATACCTAGATAAGATATTAGAATGAATTAAGAATGCAAAACTTGTTAATCCCAAAATTAATTAAATGCATATTTTACATATCTATTTACTTTTCAATATGTTATATACAAGATCTAAAAATATCCACAGCAATAACAACAAAGGTATGTACTGAAATAAATATGTATGTACACTAGGAACACTTTGTGTTTGTACACTATGGTGCTCAACATTCGTAGGATGAATAGTAGACAGCTTATTGCATACATTGCCCGCGTCAAAATATGTAAACACAGATGCGATTTCTGTGTCTATTTTAAAAACGCTGTAGCTGCATTTATAAATGTAGAAAAAAACATCTATTATTTGACGTATTTGAGTATGAAGAAATTTGTTTGATGTTTCAAGTATTTCGAATAAAATAATACTGTAGTCTTATTAAATTGTTTTGAGAGGCAATTTCTTCTACTTCTACTTTCTTTACTTTTTGCGGTGAACTTTTTTGTGGTTGAACTAGGGTAAGATCTAAACCAAAAGCATGTTTATTATACAATACATAACAATATCAAAGGTTTACTACTTTTATTTATTTAAAACATAACGAAATAATCATAAGTATATACTTATGTTGAAATGCATGATGATGCTTATCAATGAATGAATGTGCGGTTTTTGTGTCTGTTTTAAAAACGCTGTAGTTGCATTTATGAATTTACAAGGCCGATTGAATCTATTTATGTGGTCTTTGCGTAGACATAGACAGGTAAGCAAAAAAAAAAAAAAATTCTGTATTTCTGGAAACTTTATTTATGTGAATATAACACAGGCTTATTGATAAGTATTCATAGACAAGTCATCCAGATAAATGTCGAAAATATGCTTTCTCGAATGATGAGTCATATTAGACACTGACGTATATAAAAACAAGCAGACACCACAATAATATTCAGTTCTTTATACAGCATTAGGAACAGTTAAATGCATACGTATCGAACAATATGATGTCAATAGAAGACAGGACGCGTGCAATAACAATGTTGGAAAACGGATGGAGTCTACGTGCTGTAGCGCGTGAATTTGGTGTTAATCCCAATACAATTTTTTGCTTAAAAATAAAATGGCAAATATCACATTCAGTTGCAAATGAACTAAAAACTTCAAAACGAAGAATATCCACTGCTTATCAAGATACCATGTTAAGGCAATTTTACGCAGAGCATCCATTCACAAATTGCAAGCAAGCCATTGCAGCTACCGCCTTTCCCGGTTCCGTAACGACGGCAAGAAAAAGGTTGAGGGCAAGTGGCCTCAAAAGCTATCGTGCTGCTATTAAAACGGAACTTTCCGAGCGCAATCGTCAAGACAGAATAAATTTTGCACTATACTATCAGAATATGCCCATATATTTTTGGAAAACGGTAATCTTCAGCGACGAGTCGACGTTTCAAAGCACCCCAAACACCCACACGCGCCTAGTTACCCGTCCTCGTAACTATAGGCTTGCACCACAATATGTTCATCCGAAAAATAGAAGTGGACGGCTTTCTGTAGCAGTGTGGGGTTGGATGTCATACGCAGGACCTGGTACTATTTGGGATATTAATGGACACTTGACAGCGTTACAATATAGAGATATTTTGGAGAATGTAATGTTCCATGTTCCAACATGACAACTCACCCATTCACACGGCTAATGTTGTCCAACAATGGATTACAGACAAAAATTTGAGATTATTAAATTGGCCGGCACGAAGCCCGGATCTGAACCCCATAGAAAACCTATGGGGTTATATAAAAAAAAGAATGAGGGAAAACCCTATAGAACGAGGAGACAGAAATTTGTTGTGGCAAAAAATTGTGCAGGAATGGGAAGAAGTTACTGACGACTATTGCCATAAATTAATAGAGTCCATACCGTCAAGATTGGAAGAAGTTATACAAAATAACGGCGGATGGACTCTATTGATTTCAGCATAAGTGTATACGTATAATTATTTCGTTATATTATGTTTTAAATAAATAAAAGTAGTAAACCTTTGATATTGTTATTTATTGTATAATAAATATGCTTTTGGTTTAGATCTTATCCTAGTTCAACGACAAAAAAGTTCACCGCAAAAAGTAATGAAATTACCTTTCAACACAATAAGACTACAGTATTATTTTATTCGAAATACTTGAAACATCAAACAAATTTCTTTCTACTCAAATACGTCAAATAACAGATGCTTTTTTCCACATTTATAAATGCAGCTACAGCGTTTTTAAAATAGACCCGCAAATCGCATCTGTGTTTACATATTTTGAAGAGCGCAATGAATGCAATATTGTCTGAAGTAAGTGAATGCAATACTGTCTACTATCCATCCTACGTATGTGCAGTGGCAGGTCCTCCAACCAAAAAGAATTCTTAGTGTACATATATACTCGTAAACACATCTACCATATCAACAAGTTATATTAAAAAATTGTCGATCTTAAAGCATACTTGAGTCAGACGGCTATTTTTAGCAAATAAATACTTTTCCATTTCAGACTGAACAATCAAGATACGAAGATAATCTAAGCTTTATTGCGTATTTCTTTCTTTCGTTAAGTAGGTACGCTCGGTACGACTTAGTCTTCGAACGATTTTAATAAGGTAACTCACTGAAATCGTTCGAAGATTAAGTCGTACCGAGTGTACGTTTGCAGGAGTTACACACCTTTTAGAGATTTACAGACAAGCTGTTAACAAAATCTCTTAGTTTTGATGACAATAAAAATGTTTAGGAAACAAAACTTGTTTGTTTTTTTGTCCTAAATCGTCCAACATACCAATTTTATTCGGAACAATTCATAGGCGCTAAGGCTGGTAAATCCGTAAGCCTTTTTATCGCTGGATGATGGTGGTTCTTCTAACCACAGGGTTCTTTTTCGGTCTGGGTAAATTTGGAGATCTTGCTCAAAGGCGGAATGTTCTGATCCCTATGGATCTGAGCGTTGCTCACGAACCAAGGCGCTGCGACGATGATTCGCAGCGCCCGGTTCTGTAGAATGTTGAGCCGCTTCACTTGCGATTTACTGGCGCTGGACCAGGTTAGGGCACCATAAGTAAGAATTGGTCGGAAAAACACCACATAGATCATGAGCTTGATCTTTAAACTCAAAGAGCTCTTCCAGCACAAGAGAGGAGCCAGAGCCCCGCGTGCACGCAGAAACTTGGAGGCAATCGTGGAAAAGTGGTGTTGAAACGTCAGCCTTGTATCTAAAGTTAACCCCAAGTATTGCACACGCGTTTGCCAAGGCAGCCCTTGGCCCCCAATCGTGATGTTAGCGGGTTTTATTCGGAACACTTCACAAAATACCTATAATATTACAAATGTAACATAGGTATGTTGTACATGTGTATCAATTTTATTCGCAACAATTTACAAAATATAATTATTACAAATGTAACATAGGTACATATGTACCTGTCGTAAGTAAGTAGTATCGCTTTTATTGAAACACCAAAAAAAGCAAATTTATAATGTAGAACTTAAACCGAAGGTATGATTCCGGTAGCTCGAGTGGTTGTGAATAGATGGTGTGTCAAATATTTATAGCTAAAACTTTTTATTTATCTGTACATACATGTAATATACCAGATCATGCTTCACAAAATAATTTCGGTAATAGATTTTCACGTAGTAGTGTGCTGCTGAAAGAGAGTGTTTTTCTAAAACTGGGAGTCATATTTATAATCCGTGCTTGTGTCGATGCTTGAGCACGCGATTTTGACGTACATGTCATTATAAATGTGTCAAAATTGCGTGCTTAAGCATCGACACGACTCAAGCACGAACTATAAATATGACCCTAAATAGATTTGCATAGATGGAACTTTATTATTTATTATTTTTTATTGGAAAAATTCTAGTTAGTTTTATACAACACAAAAAATCTTTACATTAATGCAATTACGTTTGAATGAAGAACATATTTTGCTCCACTTGTACTCATATGTACAGGCTGACATAATTTTCTTGCCATGATAGAGAAATTTGTCAATTGTAATAGTTATAGAAAAACGAACCAATAGTCGAATTTTTGAAATTTTCCACAGAAGCTAGGTCTTAATCTTAATTTTTATTACAATTAGACAAAAATTGTTTGCAACTTAACTAGTTTTGAAAATATAAGTTGTATCATTTTAAATGGGAATTATATTTGGCATTATATAATACAGGGTTGCACTTTCAATATTATTCCATAGGATTATATTAGTTTATGCGATATTATATCAGGCTTATGCGGAAGTCTGTCATAAAGGACAGATAATTAAATAGTATTGGTTAACAGAAATAAATTTGGCTTTAATAGGACATCGGAAATACGTGACCCGCTTATCTGTAACTATTACAATTAATGAATTTCTCTATGATGGTAACCAAACTGAGACACCATGTACAGCGTTTATGTAGTAAGTAATGCCTTTAAAGAGCGTATCAAACTTTCTTCCGCTCACGCCGATTCGATCGTTTTCATTCGGTCGAGATATTCTTAGAATACCCAACTATACATCTCAAGGGGCGTTTACGAAAACAACCGAACGGGTATGAACGGAAGAAAGTTTTATAGGCGCTTCAAAGGGGAAGACATTACTTAATACACAAACTGTACAAAGCCAGAGAATTATTATATGTAATATCAAGTAAGGAAGATGACGGTAGGTAAGTACAAGAATTTTTAAAAGCGTCCTTCACATGTTGCTTCTATCTCTTGTTTAATCTTTAATCTGAATATTCCTTTTAAAGTCACATCAAGCACAGTACATTTATAGAACGGAGTACCAATCCAGTGCAAATAAAACGAAAACTTTTACTGAAAATGGACGGGTATATTTTTATTTCACGAGTGCATCTGCAAGGAATCTCTGTCGTGCCACGAACATTCTTGCAGTTCTTAGTTGCACTAAACGGGTACTTTTTTCCTCAAATGTACCTACTACCTCCATCACAGCAGTTGTATTAATTACTACCATTATGGAAGTGCGCATGATCGCTTTATACAGTGAGTATTTTATATAACGATTTTTACGCAAAATTATGAAACACATTAACACTAAAATTTTTAAATAAAAAGGTCATGATATTTCCTATGATTCTATATCAGCAGGGATATTTGGGGCAGGAACCAAATACTCCGAGCCAATGGGAATATACCCCAGTGTCTTCCAAGCGGAGATCGATGCCTTTGGAAGTTGTGCTCAACTGAAACTTGACAGGAACCATCGGAAGCAGAGCATTACAATTTTCTCTGATAGTCAAGCAGCCATAACGGCACGGAGTTCTAACACCATCAGCTCGACATTAATCTGGGTATGTCCTAATAGATTAGACAGCCTAGGCAAGGAAAACAGAGTTGCATTATGCTGGGTACCAAGACATACTGGAATCAGAACGAAGAAGCTAATCTATTAGTAAGGAAGACCGCCACAACTTTGTTTGGCAGGGGGGGATGAGCACTTACAAAGAAGAACTTAAAGATAGAGAAGAGAGGCTCAGGGCATCCTTCTGGGAGAATCTCAAGATATTTTTTGGGAACTACAATAAGTACAGAGCAAAAACTTTGCTAGAACTAACGCATTCTCACAGGTTTTCTTACAGGGCATTGTCACCTTGAGGAACACATGACAAGGATAGGTCTAAAACAGAATAGCGACTGTAGGTTCTGCGGGGTTGAAGATAAAAATCCCTGACATCTTACTGCACCGCCATCAGCGGGCATCCCCGGCACTTTACAGCTCACACAAGAGGGCACAATGGATCAATAGGACGCAGGGCAATATCACCCTTACTCAAATCTAAATTTAAAAAAAATCTATACAAACAGAGTGAAAATTTTGATATTAATAGAATGATGATGTGATAAAACAAAGTATTAAAAGAAGATGTGAAAAATATTTTATAATATACTCGTAGTATATATAGTAGAATAAAACGGAAATTTCGTCAATTTACTCACCTAATAGATTTATCTAAATATGTTCGAAAATCTATTTTGGACGATGAAAAGAGATTTAATAAATTGTTAGATATTGAACTTAATCCATACAAACAACTAGAAACATTGCTGCCGATAATTATGTTAGTCCAACATCTATATGGCGTTTTCTAAAATAGAATACTGTCTATATAACATGCAATTAATTTAAGTTAAGTTTGCGATATCATGATAAATAGATGTGTAGAAAAATTCGAACGTAAAACGTTATCTTTTCAAACGTAGTACTTTTTTCTTAAATTAGGCAGTTAACGAGCAAGCCATATGACGTTGATAATTTACAAAACCAAGTAAGACAAATAATTAATCAAATTAGCCTGAAAGTGAGTGAAGGTAGTTGTCACTGAGAGGGTTCCAGGAAAAGTTATAAAATTCTGTGAAAATAGTTTCACTGTATATTCAATGAATTCTAGTAAAAACGATTCTTCTAGACGTGCATAAAACTTTGCTAACCAATGACGTAGCTTGCACCTTAGGTAACCTTTATCAAATATTATAGTGGGATCCTCCGCTGTGTTCTAAGAAAATTTTATAATAATCTACCACATCGACCAAGTGACTATTTAAATAACTGAAGTTAACCATTTACATCTATATTTGCATGTTGCATGTTATTTCCAGCTTTTATTTGGGGATTTAATGAAATTGAACAACATAAAATCATTATTTTAGATGACGGAAAGTATTTTGAGTAACTCTGAAGTGAACAGAAATGATTGGTTTAATGATTGGAAATTTGTCTAATGCGCAAATTCTACGAGAGGTATATTGCAACCTTTTGTGAAAAGAGTTATAGGAGATCATTCAGAACTATATTAACAATTGTCTTTCCAGATTCTTTAAATTCGTCAATGAACAACATTCTGAAGACAATTTAGACATCCGACCGTTACTCTAAGGATACCCAAAACTGGTTTCGACAATACCACATACTTTTTGTTCCTATAAAGACATCTCTTCAAACTTACATCAGGTTTACCCAATAGAAGATTTTTCGGTTTTACTGTTGAGGAATGTTTATCGTGGAGTGTGGGAATCTCAAAATGCGGAATAACTAAGACGGCAAATATATGAAAAGCTAAGAGAAATTGATTTGGAATTCTGCCAACCTATGATGAGAGACATCTGCAGAAGTGTGCGTCTGGTAGAGGAGAATAGACCGTTTCACGTAATTGAATAATATAATTTAGTTAATTACGCATTTTATCATAACTTCGTGTGTTTTCGAATAAATTTGATCACTATAAAAGATTGAAAGGAAAATCTGATGAATCAAAATTCGACTTATTTAGACATGGGGCGATGATTTGAGAAGTTAGTAAACGTTCAATGTTATTGTACTTAAGATTAAGGTGATACCTCATCTCGCGATATTATGTTATGAACTTAATCTATCACGTGTGTAAATCTGTGTGTGCATTCCCATCAAAAGAAATTAAACTAACGAGTATTTGTTTCAATTGACGCCAGTTAAGGTGCAATCACTTAATAAAACCCCCATCTAAAACGCATCTTCGCCACTAAAAACAACTAATTTAACGATTAGTTAAGTGGGTGCAGAGATAAAGACGTCCGTACAGGAAATAATACTTATCGAACCAGCCACTATACACTTGAACAGTAGTAGTGGATACTTGTGCCAGACGCACAGGCAATATGTTTTGAAATGGGTATTACAAGTACGTGTTTTGCAGTTGTAGTTTTATTCTTTTGCGGATATTTAAGACCTTTCCAAAGTGAGGGTGGATTTACTACGACAAGTAAGATATTCTAAACTAATATAAATTAAAGATTTAACTATTAAGTATATATGATTATCTACACATTAACTTTATAATTTTTTTAAAGTCGACAATATTATTTATGCGAAGAAGAACTACCTCATGGTTTATAAACCAACTAAAGGTAATCCAAGTCCAATTCCTATTTCACTAATTAACTCCCATATTTTTTCTTTGAAAATTTCTTGAAAGTTGTGTCAAAGTTATTATTTTCATTTATAATAAATTTGGCTTCATTCGAAAAAAAAAATTTTAATTCTTCCTTCAGGAAACGAAATATAAATAAATTCTTTGTTGTGGAAAAATTTTGCCACCGTATTCGGTAGATGTATTGGTACCTACATTGTAAAGAAACCAAAGCTTAAGGTGTGTCTTTTAAAATATTTCGGCAATATTTTCTGGGAAGAAGTCAGTATCACTGAATAACACATATGCTTAAGGACATACAAACATTAATTTCCAAATATATTTCTGACTAATACTCCAAGCAGTTCTTAATTACAAGTGTAACGTATTGCTAGGCTTAAGCTACTTTTTGATTAATTTGGTTTGAATGCTACTTACAATGTTCCACAAATCTGTTATCATGAATTTGTTGTTTTGGAAAAGAGGAAATACTTCTTTCGATTTTTCATTACTTAGCCATCGACACAGTGTGAGTTCCCTTCATAGAGGTTGCCAATTATGAGTAATCAATTTTGTTTTGAATATGTTTCCTAGGCAAAAATACTAGTTGTCTTCTTTATGCTCCATAGTGAGAACCTACGACAGTGTTTCATAATCTGCACAACAAAAGTAATTTAGAATTAGAGTATTTATTTCTGTTGTAGAGCAGGAGAAAAAAGTATCCGGACAGTGCGCGAAAGAAGGAGGCTTCTTACTCAAACCCTACGGGAACTTTATTGTCCTAGAGTGCATACAAATAATGTCTGTGCCACTCACAGACAGTCCATGTAGGTATACTAAATCAATAAAGTACCCGTGCATTTTGAGTGAAGGGCGTCTTTCTTACATGCACTGGCAGGATACTTTTTTCTCCTGCAGTACGAACCGTAAAACAATGCCACTTGATACATTTTTTTAAGTTAATAGATCAACACTTTTTCGTTCTTTGTAGTACCGTCATCTTTGCTCTCTAATTCATGATTTTCGACACTCTTAGTTAATTGTTGGTTCTCCTAGAAGTTGAGGAGTCAGAATCATCATATCTGCGTGTTTTCTCTATTCAGTGGCAGCATTCCAAAAGTTTGAAAACTTTCCAGAGTTCAATTGTCTACACTAATTCCTTCTGTTTAGGTGTGAATCGATCCTTGCATGAAACCCCTTTACACCTCCCTATTTTCCAATTTAACAGCAATTGCCCCCACTGTCTCATGAAGGATTGAAAAAATAACAAATCCAGATGCTTACACAAATGTTTGCAGTTTTTTTTGTTTTGTAGAAGTATAAACCTCATATCATTTTCCTCACAATCACCGATTCCTTGAGCTGAGAAATAAAATCTCCTATTATGTCCCAGAGCTTATATTATCTCTTTAGATGGGTCCACCCAGACTTTGTAATAGACTTGTAGTCCAGATACCCCACAAAAGAAAAAGATCTATATATCACAAATAATGGCAAAAGTATTCCATTAGATGCACAAGACTTTATGATAGGCGTGAACGCTTTTATAGAGTTTAGTATAAGCTGAGGATGTTTACAGCCTCTCTGCATCACTGCTCTTGTTTTACCTGAATCATTGAAGGTATTGGTTCGATCCCAGTTAAAGACTGACTGAGGTCTGACATCAACTAACGCATAGTCAAAATTATCAAATTAGCGATTCATAATAAAGCAGAACCTATAACCACCAACACGTAACCAAGGCTGTAACCAAGTTACATCATTGAAATTGTGTCATCGAATTTATAATTTTAATATATGGGAGAGTATGATACAACCTTACATGATGGCACCATTCTTTCAAACCACAATCTTCACAATAACTGATGCGAGAGTAAATTTTTACATCATGAACAAACAATATATTTTCGTATCCAAGATGATTACATGGGTCATTTATAAAACGCAACAAGAATAGCCATCCCAGGTTAGTTCCTTGAGGAACGTTGGAATAATGAATAGAAGGAGTCAGATTTAGGGGGTATATGATGCAAAATACTTTTTATTTTGAAGCTATGAACAAAAACGCGACACCAATCTGAATGAAAATCCTATTGTTTCAAAAAGTAGCAGGTCATGTTCGATTCGGTCGAATGCTTTGCCTTGGGTGAAATCAGTGTGGATAACATCAATTCGGTCCTTTGGTCCTTATTATCCAAACTCCCGCACGAATACTGAAAAGGGACTGCAAGATTAGAAATTTAGTCATAAATCCATCATGAATAGATATTTGGCATATAATTTGGAGACAGACATTTTTCAAAAATCTTCATCAATGTACAAAGTTTCTTATATTTATTTAAGTTGGTTGCTCATTTTATTTGGAGGTATGTCGATTCTTATGTTTTGCTTTTATGTCTTTAATATGTTCATTAGTGAAATAATGTTCGGGGAATTATCGATACAGGAGTGTTGTATTGAGTATATTTTTTGTCATTCTCACCAATTAAGTTTACGGTTACACTTTATGAAACCACCATAGAAGGGGTTGCACCTTGACATCGAGCGGTTTTACTGCTAAAACGATTATGTTACTTCTATACCAAGTTACTCTTTCAGTCTGTAAAGTTTCATCGTTTGTATTTTCTAGCTACTATGTTTTTGACCGACACTTAAGTAATGCATTTATTTGAGGTTTTTGGCAATAAAATTCAGAACAAGCTTTAATTCTAGCAATACCTTTTACAAACAAAAATTCTTCGTCAAATGTAATATAGAGTTTCCAATTTTGCGTACTACCTACTAATTATAAACTATTATAGCACGAGACAAAGATTTATCGTATATTTATTTTTCTATCTTGTTAAAAAAAATCGTGTTATATTTTAATTTGTAAATGCATTAAATAAATCCTGACAAAAAGACGATTATTAAATCATATCTCTATTCAGTTGACGTTAACGGAAGGAAAATCTAATTATCTATTCTGGTTTTTATTTTTCTGTTATCAAAAGCTAATCGTTAACTCTAAACCAGTTTAGTCAATTGATTACATAAAGTAATTATCAACACGTAATTGCCCACTTCTCTATTCAATATAAACATGCCTAAACATACTCCTATATGCGTGCATGCAAAAATACCACAGATAACGAGCTAAAATAAAAAAGGATGTTATTTTCCGCCAGAGATTGGACCAAGGCCTTTATGGAATGCAACGTACACTGATAAGCTCAGACAGGATCTGCTCTTGAATTACGATAAATTTGCGAGGTCCACACCTCATCAGAATACCACGAAAGTTCAATTCTCCATTGTATTACGGCATGTAGAAGTTAATGAGTTCAAATCTACGCTTACCGTATACGCAATAGCTAAGCTAGTAAGTATTAAGTGTTTTACGTGCATATAAAATACAATTTATAATAGCGATGCTTTACAATATTAGTTTTATATATGCCTATTGCAGGAACATAGACAATAAATTATTTATTTATTATCTATTATAGCTATAAAGAAATTAATTGTATAGAATTTGGTAAACAGAAAACGTCTTTAATAGATCAATGTTAATAAAAATAATATGCAACTCTACTACTAATTTTCTTTAAATTTACTTCATGATTGCTAAATTTACCGGGCATTTATATTGGATTCAATCCATGTTCTTAGAAAATATTTACACCTATGTTTCAGGTATGGCACGACGAAAAACTAAAATGGAACGCATCCGATTATGGTGGTATAGAAAAGCTAAATATGGCGGAACATGAAATCTGGCAACCGGATTTATTTTTATTAAATAGGTAAATATGGAAAATTATGCTTTATATTTTTAACCCTTTCGTTACGGGAGTATTTTTCATTAGTGTACACTGTATTATTACGGCAGAAAAATGGCTTACCCTTCTCGAATATGAAAAATTGTATTGACGTGATCACCCGTTTCCCTTTTTTGTCGCACATATTTTTGAAAAATATAAAACCAAAATCAATGTTCAATTCATATTAGTTTTTTTTATGTAGGGTTGTATTTTAGATGAAAAAATAACAACAACAAAAAAACAACTTGCAAAAAAAGAAACAAACAAAACAAAAACTTGAATCTGAAACGCAAAAAAAACACAAAAATTAAATTTTTAAGTAATAATTATTAATGCTGGCATATTGATACCACATACATTGCTTGCCATTGCGTCCGAAGTTAGCCACCGCACTTTCTAAATGTTAAAATTTGACGATTCAATATTTTATGCTGTTTTATGCTGCAAAGAAAGAAAGTGTACTTTATCCCAACTTCACACACCCCACTCTTTTAAGTCGAATATCTTGAAAACGCGAAAAGTAAAAAAATTTTCTTTGCAGCACAAAACGTTGGCATAGTTAAACGTGAAGTTGGAACGCCACTCTTTTGACGCGAATATCTCGAAAACGTAAAGGACCACATAAAGGAAACCATTTTTTTTAAGATGACAGTTGCTACTATAATTTAGTTTCATTACTTCTTTTAGTTAGTAACTAGTAGAAATTTTGGATTAAAAAAATTTACAACTACCGTATATAAAGAGAATTTCGCGCCACTCCCCACTGGCTACGCAGTCTTAACCGTCCAATGGTGAATTAAAGCTGCTTTCTATTTGTAAAATTTCAGGATCATAATTCGCAAAGCGTGAACAATGTTTATTAGGAACATTGCGAAAAGAACGCACAAAAGAAGAACGGGATTTGTTTACACCACACATAACCATCACAAATCTTGTTGTAGTGGGCAGTGGGCATGAATCGCAGTTTCAATTTTTTTTAAATAGAACATGATTCGTTCAAACACTGTTCACTGATCAGTGTTAAATAGAAAGTACCTACCTTAAGTCAACAAATAAACATTGGCAGTGGGTAAAACCTTTTTCAGGAATCATCGTCTAAGCTTGAGTCGTCTCGCAAATTGGTGTCTATATCTGAATTGTATTGCAAATTTGTAATTAAAGGTGTTACACTATTATACACGTGTAAATATTCATGTTTCTTTTGTAATTCCGTGTTGAACGGTATTTATCCAATTTTTTATATGAGTTCGCCTTATGGTGTTTTTAAGTTGGGCCCATATCAATTCTATTGAGTTGTAAATGCAATGATACGACAGTAAATGTAAAACTCTATGTGGTGCTCTTTTTCGCTTTATTATCTACATAATAATCCTTCACATATTTTTTCATGTGTACCTACATCACCTTCAATAATCTGTTTTTCGTATAATGATCTTCATAATATAAATCATTGGCTTGTAAAAATTCCTGAATACTTTTGTAACCACTACGTTTTGTAGTGACCTTACTTTATTGTAGCGAATGATATGAAGCATTGTCCATCACTATTACACTACCTTTTGGTAAATTTTGTAACAAAGACTTAATCATTCTTCAAATAAAGATAATGACTAATCTTCATGGTAATCTCAACTAGATGATTTACATTTTTTCAGATAATAAACACTAATAAATAGCATGACAAATAATAATTCTCTTCCGTCTCGAAACAGGCACGTCCATCTGGCACATACTTGAACTATCCACCCAACCTTTAGTAATAGTATCATGAATACCATATCACGTTTTCTTTAAATAACTACCGTGTTAATCGTCCTCCCTCTCTATATTTTTTAACTGCCATAAGTAACCTCGAAGTTTCAATAATTGTACAACGTTTGTCTAAAATGCCTAACTAAAATCCCGCTTTCTTTAATGTCAGACACAAAAGGTTGTAAGCACTCAAGAGTAGGTACAACATTTTCTCTGTACATTCAGTATATTTAATAATAATAATAATTAATAATATGTCTTTATTTTCGTAATCCAGCAAAAAAAATATATGTGTATATACCTACATAATAAAGAGAAAAAAAAGAAAATCAAACAGGAATTGCGAAAATTACAAGGAGTGGTTCAGATTGGTTTTGTTAACAAACATTACCCCCTGCTCTTACACCAAATCCTTCAATTAGTTATTAATTCATACAGTTTAAATGCTGCGTATTAAGAAAACTTAACTCTAAACTCTGTGAATTCTAGTAACAAACATAATGAACAAATATCTATTAGCAATACTTAATCTCAAATATGTAGGTACCGACAAACTGCACATTTGAACGTAATAGGTTGTAACATTTTTTATATTTTTATATTTGTTCCCTAATAGGATTGATGTCATAATTATTAACTTTTCTCGACATTCCTTTGTCATTTCTTTGCTTGCGAGGACCTCCATCAGCTTTAATTACCTCATCTATTATTCCAGAAGGCACCTTGTTAATTACTACGTTGGTCCAACCACACAGAATGACAGCACCATATTTAGATTGTAGTCTACAAAACACTTTTCTGCTATTCTCTAGTAATTCTTTCTTTTCCGTTTCTGCAGTATGGCATGTGGATAACATCCTTACTTCCAGTTTATCTTGCCATTCTAATAGCAGATTGTTAGTGGTACAAAATATGATTTCTCCTATGTTTATTTTCTTCGAACGTTCAGCACAAATATATTTGTTTGAATCGATGCTTTGGGGTTATTCGGAACTAGTCTTATTTTAGACACTTTGTCTTCCCTATTCACTCTTCGTAATCTTATATATCGTTCCATTTTCGTTTCTTGGATGTAGTTGATACATTTTGTTCTCTCCAATACGAATTTCTCAGAAAAAAGCATTTTAGTATTGTTGCAATATATGCAAGTAGCATTGTATCCGCAGCCACTGTTTTTGAGTCGAAAGAAAAAATTTTAGTTGGAATGTAGTGTCATAATTAACCCATTTAACAATACGGTTATTCAGCTTGTGATTACTTGTACGAAGATCTAAAACGTAATTGTATTAGCAAAAAATAAAAATTATTATCTTTTTATCATAGATTTTAAACAGTGCCTTGACTGTGGTCTTCGGCGTCATAAATTTCATATACATCTAAATCTTCTAATTCATTTGTGTTTCACTAAAATCATATACTCATGCATTCTTCTCTACTTTTACTCCTCTTTCAAACAATAAAGCCTCTAATCCTGCGTCAGTTAAATATTTTCTAGCCATTTGCATAGTTTCTACTTATTAATACTAACAAAAGTATTAATATGTAGATATACTATGCTCTGAAGAATAAAATATGATCAGTGACCATATGGTTGTATAAGTGTGTATTGGTCATACTTGTTAAAATGTGCATGAATTAATTATTTTTAGTGGCCGGGAACCCTTGTCTCCCGTAATAAATGCGTCAAATATTCTCGAACTAAAAATACAGTTTCCGTATATCTAATGGTTTAAAAATTTCTAAAAGTTTTTCAGCTCCCACAACCAAAGGGTTAATGTCAAGTATTTTTCTCTTAAATTTCCGTTTATCATATTTTTAAAATATAATTATCTTATAAATTCAGTGGAGTAAGTACTGCAATAAGTCACTACAATTCCTATTGCCGAGTTTTTAACAATGGAGAAATTCTATGGGTACCACCGACACAGTTCACAGTTTTATGCGATCTGAACCTGAAATACTGGCCATTTGATACTCAAGAATGTCACCTTCAATTCATTTCGTGGACTCATCATGGTAATGAAATCGACTTGCAGATTTATAATAATGAAACATCCCCACAAGTAAATACGGAAATGAAATCAATTCTCACACAGGACATATTTAGAGTATAAATCATGTTTCAGATAGACGAAATTATCAAAAGCACGGAATGGATAATCGGTGAAACTTCGATTAAACACGTGACGAAAATATATGACTGTTGCAAAGAACCGTATCCTTCCATAACAATTACTGTTAATTTAATAAGACGTTCACCTTCTTATAAAGCATTAATTATAACCCCTGCTTTCGGTAAAGTCAACAATTCAGAGGGATACATTTGAAGCTAATAATTATTTTTATAGTGATTATAGGTCTAATTCTATCTTCTTTTTGGTTACCACCGCAAGCTGGAGAAAAACTTATTTTGAATGGTTGTACTGCTATAATTGTTACAATATTTTTGTTGTACTTTACGCAGAAAATACCCGCCATGGGATCACACACACCTTTAGTAGGTAAGTTATTTGAAATCGTTAAATTTAGTTTTCATAGTTTAACAGCTGTCAAAATTAGTTTGGTAGTTACAACTCTCAAACATTATTCAAAATTATTTGCATATAACACTTGAAGCAATTCTACACAAATCAAATTACCATTAACAATGTTTAATTCAAAAATTAAACCGATCAGCTTTTTCATTTCCTAAAATATGCTCTTGTAATGATTTACGCAATCCGTCATTGTTAAATGGATTTTTCTTGGCAATTTTAATAAATTAGCCATGAATGAACTTCTTGCCAAATTATATCTAAACAAAAGTAAAACTAATAAATGAGGGTTGTGGCATTTTGCCAAACTAATTTGGAATTACTGCTTACCAATAGTAAAAGAAAATTTCCTGTAATAGGCGCTAATGATAATTGCAGAAATCACATCTGCTGGTAAAAGCAAACTTGCTTTATTCGAACTGTACGAGACGAGCGATTTCATAGATTAATCCACCAATGTCAAACTTTTTATGTTTATTTCCCCCAATGTGGCTTTAAACTTCGGTAACACTTTGATCACTTTTATTGTGTGATTTAATTTTTTTGTCGTTGTTTTACTCTTGTGAATTAATTGGCATTGTTCTTTTATAATCACAAACTAATAAATTATTAAGTAGTAAGGAATCAATATCGACTTTAACTACTAAAACAAAATTTAAATCAAAAGGTCTTTAGTAACAATTACGAAGAAAGTGGCATTTTGAGTATCATATGGAACCACTCGTGCTACATCGCAATTTCGAAAAGAACCATTTTCTAACTGGTGGAGAGTCACTCCGAATATCTGATACGATCAAAATAGATTTTAACTTTTGTTAAAAAGTAAAAATAAAAATCTTCCCATTTGGTGGCAATTTTCTGGCGATCAATTTTGGACACTTTATAGATAATACGCGAATTCTAAGAACTGCAGTGAGAACGACGCCAATTCTAAGAACTGCAGTGGGAATGTCAAGATTTCTTATGACATCGCTACGTAATTTTAACCATCATTAGATAAAATCAAACATTTTCGAATAAGTCGAAAAATTCGTGAATTCGAGTCTTCTGTATCAGATCACTTCAATGTTTTCTATATTACATATTTTTGAAAAATATTATCTAAATCTATTCTAAACTTAAAAATCTGATCCAAAATACCGGTTAGTGAATTTGGAAGAAACATTTTTGATAACGAATCTAGATCCAACAACCAGATACCGGATCTGGGTAGTTACTTTTATCGGATACCAGCAGCATTTCTACTTACCTAACTGGCACATAATCGCCACAATAATAACAATGGTGGCATTATAGAATTAATTTAACAAAGATAACTATACTCATATTAATTGATTCTTTTATCTCATTTTAGTGTTCTTCTACAGTAGCTGTCTTTGGATAATTTGCTTCTCAATCATCGGCTCTGTAGTAGTCATATTATTATCACGATCACATCACAACAAACCTTTACCATGGATTATCAAACAACCACTTACAGGATGTATAGGAAAGTGGTTAGGAATATCTAACTACGCCAAAAATGTAAGCACTACAATTTATTAATAAAAACTCCATACGGCATTTCTTGTTTTCAGTCAACACACTTGAATGTCACCGTCGAAGAGATGCGTGACCATCAGGTCACCGATTTCGACGAAAACGGCCTCGGCGATGACAAGCAATTTATAGCCGCAAGATGCAAGACACAATATCAAAACGACTGGATATTACTAGCGGTCGCCATTGATAGGATATCATTTATTTTTTATAGCTTTCTATTTTTGATATTAAGTCTTTCTTATTCGATTTAGGATTTATATCTGCAGTTTAATTAGAAATATACTTAGTTCAATTTGAACAGATGTTTTTATTTACATAAATATGTAACAATATGAATGCAAAAGTTCTTCCTAAAATGCTATTGCAAAATGAATAAATGTCATGTTAGCCAATGAAATATTGAATGTAGGTAAGAACTAATGTACTGAAATCATAAATAACGATTTTTAACAAGCTAATCGTGCAGTTTTAGATTAGTGTTGGTGTATTCACAACTTCCTTCAATTCTTTAATTAAGCAAACCGTTTCAAATAACCCGCCGAGATTAAATTAAAAGATAGTGCCATTATATGATTAGAGAATAAAATTGAGGTTCACACGGCCACTGGTTCACGTTCATTATACAACCGTTGTAAACTAATAATAAATTAAAAGTAATTTTAAACGTAAAAACAATAATTTTGCAATTTTTGTAATTTGACGGGCAAACGACAGTCTTTATTTTTTATTTGTTTTAATAAAACAAGACGTTAGGACAAATTATGTATTAAGGTAAATCATAAAACATGAAACGAAAATTTAAAAATACATGACTATGGTTACTGTACATACAAGTTAAAAAATTAAAACAGTTTTCTTGTATCTGTCGACATATTGAAACGCAGATTATTCCCCAACAACTCTGTCATACGTGGCGACCTGTATCGGGAATAAATTTCATACCATATCTTCATACCATCTTCATAAATTTCTCTAGCATTACGTAGAAAATTCCTTAATCGCTGAATTTTATTTAATCTTAACGCCATTACAATTTTCATATATTTCAATCTGGCAATTTCTTCTCGCAAAGACTCCAATTTATCAAATACATCGCTTATTTTTACCATCAATTCATCCATTGCAATTTCAATAGAAGTTTGTCGAATCGCAATTTGATTACTTTCCATATCTTACAAGGTATACTACAGTCGAAGTGAAACCAGGAATAATAAAACACTTAATAGTAACCACCGTCGTACCGTGATAGAAAAGAATTGTGACCGTTATGACAGAAAGTATGACAATGAACGAAATTCATACATTATGACAGCGGGAAATTTGAAATACGCGGAAGTCATAAGGTTTAAAACTACAAAATGACGATTTTTTGTTATATTTCGCATGTGAAGCGTACATCTAGATGGTTTAACAATAATCAGCCCGCATATTAGGATTCCATTTGCCTTCACATCTCTTTTCCATAGATGAAATCGCCCGATGAAAGTATCTCTCGTGATCATCGCCATTCCGCCAAGAAATATTATAAGTATGGTATAATATATTTCGATGCAATAACCATTAAATACCAGGTAGCACGAAAACGTTTTAAAAAGGTTAAATAAAGGTTACTTGCAACGTTTATAAACGTTAAAATAACGTTGCCTAAACTCACTAAACGTTAATGTAACGTTAAAAAGATATCGTTATATTTGCTTACTTTGACGGTGAAAAATATAAAATATATATAATATAAATATAACACATGTTTGATACGTATAAACTTTTTAATAAATAATGAATAATGATACGGAGTTTACGTTGTAGAAATTAGAAAATTAACTTATAACTTTATTTATACCTTCCTATTTTTTTGATGACGAATATTCTTCACTTTACTTACTGCTATTCATTTAATTCGGATATGTTACATATTTTTGTAGTTTCATCGTTATCAGAAACTAAGCTATGGCAATTAAGTGGCGTCAAAATTTAATGTATTGTATTCCTTTATAAAAATATTTTTGCATTTTCCAACACGTTAATAAAATTTTTCTCGTCCAACGTTTACAGAACGTTTATAGAACGTTAAATTATAACGTTTTATTTTGTGACATTAAGACGTTTCCTAAACGTTATATAAACATTTTTGCTAACGCTTAGGAAACCTTTATAAAACGTTTTACAAGCGTTACATGCTACCTGGGGCACAACTTTCTTCTTCACTATGACCGCAAGCCTGGCATGTGAAAGCGTTTTTATTTCTTCTGGTAATTTATTGTGCATTAGAATTCCCCAATAATCCAAATTATTCTGAGTGATCTATGGTATGGTATTCGCCGGTGATTCTTATTTCTTGTTTCATAACTGTGCACATTATCGTGTGTGTTGTAGCGATGTTTCTTGGTATGTATGTACATATTTAAGTGCAGTCAACATTTACAGTGACATGCTTTAGATCTGACTCAAAGTACCAGAAAATTTTATAAATATAACCCTTATGTACGACGATATATACTCGACTGCCCTCGAGAGGTGAGTCAGTACTAAAGCACATCGCTGTACATACACCGAAGGCACTGTTTTCAGTATGTTAAATGCATTTCTAATAAATCCCTTTGCTTTAATGGCGCAAGTATATGTATAGCTTTTTCTTTTGCAGTCGGAAGATTCTTATGCTATCCGTTGATAAAGCCCAGAACAGTATACCGTATGTTACCAGTGAGTGAAAATTTGCGTAATAGGCCATCCGAGCAGCACCATCGGTAGAAAGATATTTTATTCGACGGATACTGTATATTGCCGCTGTTAGTCACTTTGACAGATCGAATATGTGCGCCGACCAGTTCAATTTATTATCAATATTCACTCCCAGAAACTTCACACTGGCACTAGAGACGCTTGGTTTTGTTGTGAGGTCTAGGTCTTGTGTTTTATTTAGGTTTAGCTTCATGTTATTGCCTGTAAACCATTTTTCAGCCTCCTTAATTGCCTTATCTCGTTTGTTAATGACACTATCTGACGTTTGCGCTCTTATTAGAATGAATAAGGTGTCGTTGTTTATATGCTGACAAACATACGTCAACATTATTGAAATTTTGAGTCGTCATTCATGTATATGATGAACAACAACGGTCCTAGTATAGAACCCTGGGGTACCCTCTGAGAAACATGTCTTCTAGCAAATACTCTGCTATTATACACCACATACTCTTGTCTGTCAGTCAGGTAAGATTCTAATATAGCAAGGGCATTTCCACGAACCCCATAGTAGCTTAATTTCGTTAGCAGTATTTTATGGTCAACTCTATCGAATGCCTTGAATATCGCAACATGTCAAACGCGCGTTACCTTCGGTCCAGAGAATCTAGCATACTCTCCAATATGCACCGAATCCCTGTTGTAGTGGATCTTTCTCTTCTGTAGCCATGTTGTGCATCATCAATGTATTTGTTTTTCAAACAACTCCAACAAGCGATTTGCTATAATTCTTTCGAATACTTTAGACAGCACCGGCAGCACTGAAATTGGTCTGTAATTATTTACATCATTTATGTATGGAAATTGTCTTTGATATTTTCAATTGTTTATCAGATGCCGTAAAATGGATCTATAGGTACTTTCGATTATTTGTTACAATAACTTCGTTGTTAATTCGAAATGATCTTTCGTTTGCTTTGATTTAATAGAATTTGCTATGTTTCTGATTTCATTTATAGTTACAGGTTTAAATTAATATATGATTTTTTGACCTTTATTTATCTTTTAATTCCTGATTTATTTCCACAGGTCAATAAAACAATAAATAATTAAATACCAATTTTAAATAAATAAATTGGTATTATATATAATAATAATTAAATACCAATTTATAAATAAATAAAGTATTTAATTATTTATTGTTTTATTGTTAGTTAAATCAGGAATTAAAAGATAAGTTACAGGTTTAATATAGGTATAAAGATTTTGAGTTATTGATTCTTAGGTTTTTGCAAAAATGATTCAGCAGCCTACATTTGTACTACAACCATGGTCTGTAGATTGATATGAAAATCATATTGTTTGTATTGTTTTGTATTGTTTGTCATATGTACGTTTATTGTAGCGAGTTCAATACGACACTCAACTGACCTTGATTTAATATCCTATTACATACATAGATGCAGGAAGTGTACTTTTAGATGTTATAAGATCGTTGAGAATATCCCGGTAATCTTCCGCCTTTCGATTTCCCAAAAACTGTAACATTGTTGAATGCTTGCCAAGCTTCTTCTTCCAAGTGGATTCATTAGTCCCACAAACTTTTCATCGTGCCCAAGGATTCAGATTTTCTCGTAGTAAGACAAATTTGTGAATGTGCGTCGAAAGATCCATTAAGTTGTCACAAGGATTACTTTAAATTTGCAAATGTGACATCACTCGATGTGGAACGATCGTTTTCATCATTAAGAAATATTTATTCCGCATGCCATACTCAATTAATAATGATTCAAATATTTAACAGATACCACCCAGTTTGTGATTTCATGAAAGCTTCTTAAAACAGGGTTTCAGCACGTTATATATTTTTTATCATTATTTTATGTGTAAATATTCATGCGTTGGCATCGCCTATGCCCACTCATGAAAGTTACGAACATAAATGATGCGAGTACGTAATGAACTGCACTGAAACTTCCTCCACTTTGCCGTGTTTAGTAATCATAATCCACATTACTAGAAATCCATAAAAAAGTTACTCTACAGACCCTGCATGCAAACTAAAAAAGACACTTTTTTATTGTTATAAAAAAAACCGCAAAGAACAATTATTAGTAATGAAAGTGTCAGAATAAGTATTCATAAATCAGATACATAAGTAACAGAATACAAATCATAAGTCTGTTTAAAATAAAATAGTAATCGTATTTAAATAAATATTTATTGAAAACTTTTTATAACAATTATACAACAGCGTAAGTTTTAACCGTACAAAGACAATGACAGGCACAAAATATGTTAATAAAATAAACGTCACAATATACGAATAGACTAACTAATAAAAGTGTGAAATTTGTTACACACAATACTGTATATTGTACAACATACATTAAACAAATAGGTTGAAAATAAAACGAGGTAAGTTGCAAAAATTCCGGAATGCTAACTTTATTTATTGGAAAAATTGTAAACTAAATCTACATACAATATTGTATAGAAATGGATAGCTAGTAGTAAATAAATAAGGCAGTTACATAACTATAATCTGTGCAAGCATATAAAATTTGCTTTTCTTGTAACCTCTTAATATTTTAATACATAAAATAAATGAAAACATATATATTGTTTCTATAATCAAATACTAATTTACTGATTGAACGAGATCCTCCCAGGATACTTACTTTCCCTGATGGCGTATGTAAATCAAATCTTACTATAGGTGTCTCCTAATTTAAAGTACAATTTAAGATTTTAAAACTTTTTTTTTATGGAATACATCGTGATATTTTATACTCTCTATAATTCAAATTTAAAGCTCGCCGCATTTTTTCTAAAAAAAAGTACTCGGATAAGATTGTATCCAAATTACTCTTAAAGCATGCTTAGATATTTTTATTGTATGGAACATTTTACAAATATTCGTTCTGGATATAAACAAAAGCTTGAATTCTTATAACATTGCTGTAACTATTTAGATTAAAAGTGGTTAGAACGGATTGAATTTTCTATTAAGAGCAGATGCAAATTCTCTAAGATAGTTTTGTTTGTAAACTGCAAAGCTTTGATATGTTTAATAATTTTAAGATACGGTAAAAGCAACTGGGATTAATACTGTGACTTATTACAAAAAAAAATATATTAAGGGGGCATTCAAAATTGAAATATTGGACCAACAACTACCATTAGAGCGATTGAAATTATTTCTTAAATTGCAATACAAAATAGTTAATAATAAAATTGTTTTTGTCATATTAAATAAAGTACACCTTAAGATTGAAAAAAAAATACATTTCTTGTCTTGACAAGGGCAAGATCAATATTTCAATTTCGAATGTATACTTAAAAAATTTAACCAAGTTAACTTGGTTTTTGAACACATTTAAAAATCTTCATGGTTAAAGTAGGAAGTGTTAAAAATATTGATTGCTACAAATAGAACTACCTCAGTAATCGCTGGCTGAGGTAGATTTACTTAAGATGAAGGCATCGATACAAGGTACAAATTAGACGTAGTTCTAGTAAAGTAAAATTAAGATAGAAAAAAAATCAAACAATAATCATACGAACCTGAAAGTTGAATATTTGAATTTATTTATACTTGTATTTTTTGGAGTGAGCTATTGAATCTTTACATTAGATGTCAAGATTCAAAGTATCAAGAAAAAAGTTAAGTAAATATTCCGTTATCATACTGGTGGTTTGACAAACAAGTTAGTACCTTCAACAATACAAATATTGAAGTGACAACAACTGTATTTGTAAATTAGTATTCATAAAATGTTACCCGGCCATCGTTTATGTCCAGTCTAATTAGTATTGGGTAAACGCCATAATATGACGATACAAATTTGTGTAAATAGACATTTTTGTATTGTTGAAAATAAAAATTTATTTGCCAAAATACTGATTAAAAAAAATACTAATGTGGCAAAGGAATATTATTTTATTAAAAACACTATCATATACTGAATAATAATGGTATCAGTTTTCAATTTGTTTGAATTTAATCCACCTTATACACAGGACGAGCTAGAAGTTACAAAAAAAATACGTCAGAGAGCGACAGTCAAAGGAAATACTTTCGAACCGACTAAAATTAACATCTCAGTAAACCCGCATACTTCACTTCTAATTCACCCTGTGTAAGCGTTCAATACTGAATTAGAGAATTCACTATTACTAATAAAACGTATTGGAACAGCAGGCGCAGAATGTTTAGATATGCTTGATTGTAGGCAGTGACTTTTGATAATGTACCAAGAAAATCAATTTTTTTCTTGGTGCTCTAAACATCTCCTGCACTTACCGAAAAATACTGCATTTATATTTAATTTCGAATTCTCTGTTGTTTTTTTAAATAACACACTACGGTAAAATCATCGAGCCTATTTATTAAAACTAAATAATAAATTAATATATATCGAAGTAACAATAAAAAAGGGAAAAAACGGAAACAATGTACTTGAACAAGTTATATGAACTTAAAAAATTAGATCTATCTGTCTTAAATACACAGGGAGAACTGATTCAAATTCAAAAGAACAAAAAATTACAATGTATACATTATATTACATATCTAAGATGTGACCAGAATAATTTCTGCACCCGTAATCATGCAGACAACTAATCGACGAAATATGATCTTCAAGAGAATGTATAAAAAATATATCGTATGTATAAATTTTAAATAAAAAATTCGACATGATTTTGTTGTTCTTACTAATCGTATAATTCAATCGTATCGTAATCAATCGGCTTAGGATCGCGCGGTTTTCGCGAATATTTCAACCCGATCTGATCGGCTACCTTTTCGATTACGTATAGGGCGTAGTCTAATTGTTCCTTGGTATGTGCGGCAGAAAGGCATATACGAATTCTTGCTTCCAAAAATGGCGTCGCTGGATATCCTACACCAACCGTTGCTATTTTGTGTTCTATTAAAGTTCTTACCACAATCCTAAATAATACAAAATCTGTTATAGTATTGTTACAGCAAATTCAAGTAATGGAAAAATACTTGTTTATCATCGTAGGTATACTACTCGTAATTCAATTTTTGAGACACACTTCACCCAGAACATAAATATCTGCTCAGTTTTTTTTTATTTTTATCTCATAATCCAATGATTATGATACATATCATAAAGAAGATATATACAAATATAATTTATTGTGTTTCCTTTTTGTTAAGTAGGATAGCATAATATATGTATATATTTGTAAAATCTAAAGCTCATTAATTACTCATAATATTAAATTATCAATTTAAAGACACTACAAGAAACAAAGTAAACGTAATATCACTCATCCGTTTAGTGGTTAGACAGTTAACTGCGGTTGATCTAATAATATATAAACATTACTGTAGATATCAATTTACTATCACCCTTTCTGTTTGATTTAAAATGAGAAATAACTTTCGTGTGGCTCGATTTATTAAATTTATCATTTAGAAATCATTTCCTCTGACAGCTTTTTCACAAAAAAAGGTACCTATCTTTCTCACTTTCTTGCAATGATCTTATTTTATACATTTGGCCACTCTACACTGTAAAGCAATCTATTAAAATCGTTAATAACTCAAAAACTATTGCAGATAGGTGTAAGAATGCTAATACAGTTCGATGACGAATTTAATTTTGCTTCAAAATATTTAAAACAAAATGGGTATTTTGAGAAAATCGAGTTTTAATGGTCTGAAATTGTACAAAAAGACAATTAAATTTTGTACACCTTGTATACCGGGTGTTTCTGGGAGGTGGCTCGCCCCTATGATTTCTAAAATATTTGAGATAGAGAAACGAAATTTGGGAAATATGTACGGGGCTTTAATTTACATTTCTTGACATAGTCGATACATTCTTATCACTTCCGCTTTTACCGGAAATGTCTTTGATTTTCGCTTTTTAAATGGGACTACCTGAATATTTTTCGATATTTTGATTCGGGATAACATTTTGAGTACAACTGCAGCAAAAGTTATTTTTATATATTTTTTTTTTCAATTTTTTTTTTCATCGAGAGTGCTTTGAAGTTCTTAATATGCTCAGGTGTTACTGTATAAAGATGATACAAACAAATTTTGTCATTTTTACTGTATGCCCAGTTTTTTAAGCGCATTTGTAGGTCCAAAATTTAGTTTTTATGTTTTAATATAATTTTTCCAAATGGGAACAAGGTGGCTCACTAAATCATCACGAAAGAGCATTGAAGTACCTTCATTTTGATACCCTACATTAATATGCCGAACGAACGTTTATTAAATATTTTTGTGAAAACGCAAAAAAAATTAAAAAAAAAATTAATATCAAAAAATATATTTTGCTGCAGTTGTACTCAAAATGTTATCCCTAATCAAAATATCGAAAAATATTCAGGTAGTCCCATTTAAAAATCGAAAATCATTTCCGGAAAAAGCGGAAGTGATAAGAATGTATCGACTATGTCAAGAAATGTAAATTAAAGCCCTGTACATATTTCCCAAATTTCGTTTCTCTATCTCAAATATTTTAAAAATCATAGGGGGAGCCACCTCCCAGAAACACCCGGTATAATGTGCTAATTCTAAGAAGTGTAGCAGAAACGGCAAAATTTCTTTTATCCATAATCTCTATTTCAGAATTTTCACTCCAAAAATGGCGACGATACATAACATTATCATGACGTAAATTCAAAAAATTTCGAAAAAGTCGTAAAAAAAAACTCAAAAGCAACTACACCTGAGTATAGATTTCGAAAATGCAAAGATCATACTATTCCATTTGAAATAAGAAAATTTACGTCAATTTCCGAAAGTGCCGCCATCCTCAAAATATTTTAGTGGATAGATTTAATTATCCTAATTATTTGCATATGCAACTTTGCAGAAATTAATTATCATTACGAAGCCTAATCTTTCTAACAGCCAGTCTCAATTAATCACACCATATAGGGTGTTTCATAATATATGCGCGGGACTTCAGGATATGATACCTTGTCCAAAAATTTGAAAAAAAGTTTCTATCAACTTACCCTCTAAAATGCACCATTTTCGAGATACAGGGTGTTGAAATTTAATAAAAAAATTCGTTTTTTGGAATACAGATATGCTCATATGTATTAGACACCCCTGGAAAATCTCATTATTTATATTTCTATGAAATTCTAAAGCAAATAAGTGAGGTACATATTTGAATATAAAGTAGTTAAGGCTATTGTAATGTATAATAAAGCTGTATTTGTAAATAGCAGGTAAAAAAGGGATAATCCGTACTGTGCGGGTTCAGTTTGTATCGTGCGTTTGACGAATAAAGTATCACTGTGAGTTTTTATAAGCGAGTGCTGGTTTATAATATTTTTTTTATTTCATCCTAATAGTGTTGTGTAATAAATAATGCCAAAAGGTCGCGAATTGACACAAGCCGAACGTGGCCAAATCGTATTACTACATTCACAAAACATGACTTTAGCCGCAATAGCAAAAAGAATGAAATGTTCGCGATGTGCGGTCCGTACGACTATTACACGTTACCGGGAGACTGGTATGTTCACAAATTAACGGAGAAGCGGTCGCAAACGTGCTACGACGGCCCGACAAGATCGGCTGTTGCAGCGCATCTCCTTGCATGATAGGAGAAAATCATCTAAAGATCTCGCCAGCGAGCTTCTAGTACAGCATGGAATATCCGTTTCGGCACAGACAGTGAGAAGAAGGCTCAGTAATGTCGGTTTACGTGGTTTAAAGCTCGCCACAAACCCCATCTTACAGAAGAACACAAAAAGAAACGATTATTATGGGCCAAACAATACCAAAATTGGAGTATTGATGACTGGGCAAAGGTTATGTGGTCGGACGAATCTAATATAGAGAACTGATGTCTGTTATTCTTATAAACGCAAGAAATTAATTCTGTCGACCACATTTGTTTGAAAAAATTAATATTGAATTATTGAGTAATTTCTTGTTCTATTATACAGCTTTTCGGACAGCCTGGTGCTGCGTACGTTCGCAGAAGACCGGGGGAGGCGTATAATGCCGAATGTATTATACCCACAGTTAAGTTTGGCGGCGGTAGTATAATGGTTTGGGGCTGCATGACTGCCACAGGCGTTGGGGAGTTATTCTTGTGCGAGGGCCGCATGAATAGCCACCGCTATATTGAAATGTTGGAGCCGTCCGCATTACAACTCTTTGATGAAGACGTCCCGGATTACATTTTCCAACAAGATAACGCGCCCTGCCATAAGTCACGAGCGGTGACAAGTTGGTTCTGGGAAAACAACGTTCGAGTATTGGAGTGGCCTGCACAGAGTCCGGATCTGTCGCCAATCGAACATCTGTGGGGGATCCTTAAAGTAAAAGTATCACAATTTAAGTGTACTTCCAAAGACGTTAAAAACAAAAATTAGAGATGCTTGGAACTCAATAACTCCAGAAGAATGTTTCAGACTTATAGCTAGCATGCCTAGAAGGGTGCATGCTGTGGTTAAAGCTAAGGGTGGTACACCCAAATATTAACATTTGCGAATAAAGTATCTTTAAAAACACTTTTGCTAACCGGTTTTTTGTTTTATTCCTTCTATTATACCCGATACAGCGGAATAGGTTGGGTGTCTAATACATATGAGCATAGCTGTATCTCCGGAACCGCTTATCGTAAAGAAAACAGCTTTTGTAACCACTTTCTACTTATAATAAGCTAAGTTGTGTGGGAGATTTTTTTTTAAGTCATAATTGGTGAAGATTTTGAAGGGGTAGTGGTTGTTTTTCTCTCCAACTTCTAC
The DNA here is from genome assembly GCA_023690525.1 of Holotrichia oblita. NCBI lineage: Eukaryota > Metazoa > Arthropoda > Insecta > Coleoptera > Scarabaeidae > Holotrichia > Holotrichia oblita. The sequence continues at coordinate 28,786,608 of CM043018.1, read as the reverse complement.
ACCACTGGAAAAAGTGCGGTTTTGAGACCCTCATTTGAACCGCCAATGTTTTCTACACAAAAAAGGTACTGTTGGTCATGAGCTTGAGCGTTTTCGAGAAAAATCAACTTTTATGTTGAAAAACATGGTAAATTTTTTGAAATAAAAGTTTTATTTTACCAAAACATTAGAACAAGTATGAAAAGCAAACGTTAACAACATAAAAGTTGATTTTTCTCGAAAACGGTCAACTTTAGAGCTTATGACCAACAGTAGGTACCTGTTTTGTGTAGAAAACATTGGCGGTTCAAATGGGGATCTCAAAACCGTACTTATTCCAGTGGCGTAGAAGTGAAGTTAGTCTAATATAACAGAAGCGTTTACTCTGGCTGATATTTACATTAGTACTTTATTTTTCGTATTATTTATTGTTAATTTAATTTTATCAGTAATTGACAATTTTCTACTGATTTTTCTCAATCTATTATCTTTTTCTTCTGTATAACACGCTGTAAATAGGTTAACAACTTCTATATAAAAAATCGTCCTAAGAAATTGCAATTAAAGTATTACATTGATTGTGTTATTTTTTTCATAAAAAAATTGAAGCACAACTTACGCTATTTTCGAATAGAGATAACCCAGGATTGGAACCACCGGCGAGTCTTGATTACCGTAAGCTATAACACCAATTTGATCCAATCTTCGGCGGAAATATCGTGTATTCCTTGCCAATTGCATTATACGTTTCTGGCCTTCGTTTGTACCATCTTTATTCATTAGAATTTTCAAAACTGCAATGATTTGAGCGGCTACAGGTGGTGCCATTGCAGTAGCATACTTAGCTGCGTAGCTATGTTTTCTCAAGAAAGAAATAAATTTCTACAATAAAAACGTGTCCTTAGTAACACTCATCTTTAAAAAAGACACGAGTCCTATTAAGATATTTTTAAGCCAGATACAATAATGAAAACTAATAAATATTCAACTTCAACTTAATTTACAAATTTATTTTTCTAATTTGTTTACCTTTGAACCAGCAATATATCCACCAGCAGATCCGAAACTTTTAGTAAATGTCCCCATCAAAATATCAATATCTTTAGGATTACAATGAAAATAGTCTACAACGCCTCTACCGTGTTTTCCCATGGCTCCAATACTGTGAGCCTCGTCTAAATATAAGTACGCTTTATATTTCTTCTTTAAAGCTATAATATCTGGTAAGTGTACTATGGAACCTTCCATACTATAAACCCCTTCGACTACAATTAACATCTTCCTCCATGGTTTGTAGTGACCATCAGGTTGATTAGGTTGACCATAATAAATATTTTCTTTGAGTAGTTTTTCTAAATGCTGCACATCTACATTTCGGTTAGAGAATTTAATATGTATGTTACATATTTTAACAAAAAATAGACTTACTGTTATGTTTGAAAACTTTAACGGTGGCCCCTGAAAGTTTAATACCGAGAATAAGCGACGCATGATTTTTTTCATCGCTAAGAACTAAACATCCGGACGACAAAAATGTAGGTATGTTAAGGGCATTAGTGGCGAAACCCATTCCGAAAGTGATCGCATCTTCGGTTCCCAAAAATTCAGCGGTGAGCTTCTCTAGTTCTACGTGAAGGTCACAAGTACCGTACTGTTGTCTTGTTGCACCCGTAGAAACGCCATATTTGTGTAACGATTCGATGGCGAATTCTGCGCAGGGTCCGTTAGGCTCTGCGAAGCCGAGGTAGTTGTAGGAACCCAAATTCAAACATTTGGTTTTTTCACCAGTGAATCTGAAATGATAAAAATCATTTTTAATTACTTTAAGTACATACAAATTACGAAAAATAAATTTTAGTATATGATTGATGCAACGAATCGCTGACCATTTCTAATATCGCCAACACCACGCTATGAACAACCCCATTAACAACGCATATATTTTATTACAAAGGAATATAGTTACCGAAATATACATCGTTTTGGTCGCAATTGTGTAAAAGGATAGAGAAATATCAGACTTATTTTTCCCTAGAGGGTTATGCCGCGATCATATAGTTCTTTAACAAGCGGCACACTAGTAACGAAATTGTCTCCAACTCCAGAACCGTATTAAATATCCTGTACCAAATCAAAGCTAACTATTTACGTTGTTGTTGCTGGCATACGTTTTTTGCAGTCGACCATTGCCCATATTGGTCCATAGATGACCATATTTTCTTTTGCTTACTGGGATTCCTTTCCTTCCAACCGTCGTACATACAAACCACTTTTTAATTGATAAACTGTACTACGTACTCTATCTTGTTTTCACAAATAAAAAATGTTAGACAACTGGGGCCATATCCAAAATATTTGTCAAAGCAGCTTTTGAACCATAAAGTAGTCTTCCAATATTTTGTTCAGGTCGGCAATTTACTGGGAGATACTACTTTTTTCAATACTTTTTTTCAAACAGATCCGTTTTTGGATACAAATATATGATTCATTGATTCTATATTTATCAAGCAAGTTTGTTAAGGCTCTTTAACAACTATTGTCAACTGTCTGAAGAAATAAAGCTACCGTACAAAGGCAACACAACGATTATAATAAAATTGAGTTTTCTAGTTAGAAATATTCTAGTCTAGGACATCAGGGAATAGTATCAACTACATCCTGAGTATTTTCAACAAAATCTTTTTGCGAATAACATTATCACCAAAATATTCGTCATCACTATCAAGTTTAGCCATCCACAGTCAGATCAAATTTACCATTAAGCATTACCAAACAATCTCGACGCAATTTGTTCTAATGGCTAACAAAACAAACTTATAATAAACATTGTGCAAAAATTTCTAAAGTGGCTACACTTAGATAGAGAGCTAACTCGCAAAAGTCCTTCTATAATGACATTTACATTTCGAAAATGTACAAAAACCTATACCATTCCATTTGATACAAGAAGGTCGATGGCCTCTTTTTGTATTTCCGAAAGTGCTGCCATCTTGAAAATATATTTAGAGAATAAATGTTATTACTCTATGCTGCTATGAGTCTTTATAATTGCCAATCTCAATCAATGACTCTATATACTGTATATTTATACTACTTCTTGTAGCAATATGTTAGAAGGAATTTTTAAAGGTCGCTACAACAATCTATAAAATATCATCTTTGCATTCACTTGTTGTGTTTTGTGGATAAATGAACCGTTTAAACCGACTACACCAGAGTTGAGGACAAACGTTTTATTTCTCAGAAAGTTCTTCTTATTTCGCTTGGGTTAAATAAGAACATAATATGCATTGAAAAATTTATTAGATATAAATATAACAAGAATGACACACTGAAATTATGACACATATTGTACTACGATCAGGTGATATGCACATATTTTTGCACCTCACATAATGCCAAGCACTTATTTCCCATAGAATAATAAATTGTCATCATATTTTTAGATACTGACGAAATAGTAGAAATAGATTATAGTTTTTTTTTTGCTTTATCGATTATAATGCCAAACTGTACTGATTAAATGATATGAATACATCCCGCGCAGGTTGTTTTTCTCATTAATGTGTAAAGCTGTAAAAATAGTAACTCGCGCATTTCTATCGTGTATATATGATTGAGATTCTATTAATTTTATCTGTGGCTGTTATCGTGCATTATATAACCTAACATTATAATCCTAAAATATTCCATTACATGGCGCTTCCGAGAAAATAACTTGACTTGCTTTGATCAATTACAATTTCTATTAACGCAGTAAATCTGTACAGATTTATGCCGGGTATTTTCAATGCACTGCTATGTTGCACACATAGAAAAAAAAACACATTGCTGCGAAAGATACTCCTACCATGCTTGGAAATATTTTCCCGTTCCATCTCGTTTAACTGTCATTTATCGCTAGATGGTATCGTACGTGATGATGATATCTACTACAGCGCGACCAATTCTATTTGATTGGCGGAAAATATGTGAACTATTATCGAAACCCCTTTTTTCTCACATCCTTGGCCTATATACTCGACTAGTACAGTCTGGTACAATAAAGTAATATACATAAATTGCTTTTAAATCCCAAAAGTATAATAATTTTAACCCAAGAGGTTCTGTAGTTTAATAACTAATGAACAATAATCATAACCTTACATTCACATTGTTTACATGATAAACGTCAAACTTCAACTCGATTTTTTTTTCTCAGAGTGTACCTTTTAAAACAACGGTTCTGCGCCAGCGGTCACCTTAGATTGGTCGAAGTCTAGTTGTTCTTATTTAACTATAGACCGATTTCGAGTATAGTGAGTCTTGATTAAAATGGTATAACATATGTAATAGCCGTGGAATCAGCCCTACAAAGACAGCCGGGTATAGTCAAAAACAGTAAAATTGTAGATGGTAATCAGATAGATAGTTCTGTCCATTCACTCATGAGCTTCGTGCAAGCTTTAGCTTAATACCGAGTTATGTAAGGTAAAGATGTATATCGGATGTTAAATCACTGCCAAGTTTCTTCGGTGGAGGTTTGCACTTAGAAGTTTTTTATCTTCCTCCAAACTGTATAAAGTAGTCGTAAAATTTCAACAAATATACAATTTCGCCATTTTTAATTTGTAAAATCTTTATATTATCTTATAGAAATAAAATAATTTTACATATTCGGAAGCAAAATACTTATTATAACACCTGAATAACAGACTGCGGCAAGAAACAAAACATCGTTTTCTAATATTGAAAACACGAAGGAATAATCAAATTTCCCTGTATATTAAACGTTGACATCTTTGAGTAACCAACCTTGAATTAAAAATTTCCACATCACAAAATACTGCTAATCGTAATCACATCAATAAAAGGAATGTTTAACATCTATAAATAACACTATGTTTACTATTTTGGAATCTGAGCAGATAAGCTCGTAATAAAAAAAATATATACATATATGTTACAAGTTATGATTTTAATTCATAGCATTTAATTGATAAGCAAAATCAATACAAATTAGATATTTAGGTTAGAGGATGTCTCATAACTTTTACATTCCAATTACTCACACATATGAGATGATATCACAGTATTTTGACTTTTAACCTAGTAAACTTGAAATTTATATTTTGGTTTATAATTAGCCAATAAAAGGAAATCCAAAACATATATATTGATAAATTAACTTATTTTTATTTAATTAAACAGCATATTTGTTTATTTTATAATAGAACAAGTAATAAAACCGCAAATATGTAAAGTATTGTCGCATGAAGAAATATGTTTCAATTGCCGTTCAAGGCAGACAAATTATTTCATCAAATGCCACCCAGATTTCATTTTAAATATTTAAGATTTTCTGTCCTTGCCTTATTAGAATAGACGAGTGGGATATTAGTTGAACTCATCTATACTTCTTACGAGCCTAGATTATTTAGAATGTATTCAAAACAGTAAAATAATCGGTAATTGAGCATATAAAAATAGCAATAAATAAAATTCATATATATTTTAAACAGATTACTTCTAAAACCTGATTTAATGTCAAATGCACTATAATATAAATAATGATATGTACACGTTTCAAAATTATAGACACTAAATTATATATTAGTACACTTAGAGGAAAAAATATCGGTCGAGTGTGAGTGAAAAGAAAGTCTCAAGACACACAGATTGATTACAAATTTATAGAATACATTCAGAATCGCGCCACATAATCAGAGGGAAAAAAACGCTCCACAAATCCATAACAAAACTTTAAAAGAATAAAAGTAACAAGTATACTTTAATATTATCTGCACAAAATAATCACGAAAACACAAACATATTTATGGACAACACAATATACATACATCAAGGTGGCATTGAAGATATCGTGTCGCATGCTGATAAGGCTGGTAACATGCCGAAATAGGGCGTGTATTCGTTGAAATTTGTCTAATTCCACTGCCTTGTTGTTATCCATGCATAAATAACAGAAGAAAGAATGTTATCTCAAACTGCTGTTTCGGACTTATTGACGTCAGCTCATTTTTAGTGTATTGAGTGGATGACCAAATAAACATGATCCCCATAGCTAATTCACAGTTACCCGGTAGCTTTTTCTCCTGTTTGGTAATGTATTTAGAACAGATTAACATTTTATTCTAAGAAATGACCTTATACCTTCTGTTAAACAATCGCTAGACCACGAGAGTGCATTAAGAAAAAACAATTTTGCAAGGCAACACATATAAAAATCTACATAACAAAAGGTTTAACAATAACACACCTCGAGCATAAGTATAATCTTTGAAAATTCAATCTTGACACACAGACACGTGTTTCGGACTTCTTTGTCCTCGTCAGTGTATGATACGCTAGCTTAAACTAACAAACATTTTCCGATGGCCCACAGTCTGTAATTTATTCAATAGATTTCAGAAAAGGGAACTACATGATTCTATCAGACAACGGCTCACAACGACAGAACCTGACCGGCAAGATAGCGAAAAGCGAGATCCCTGTGTATCTGTTATCGGCATCTACCACTAGCTCTGTAAATGTGTCAAAGAGAATCATGAAAACACTTTCAGCCAGGACAGCATATTGACGAACAACAACTGCAATACAACAGGTATAAACCTAGATACATGTACCAGACGTCTTTGTCCTCATCAGTATGTGATACAAGCACTTAAACTGGCAAGCATTTCCCGGTGGCTCGTTCCTCTAGAAATTACTTAACGGGTATTAAAAGATGGAACTACATACATCACATTTTACTTTGGTAATACGTTTACCAACTCGATCCAAGATTTAATAGGTTTATATCTATTGCATTGCAGTTATTATTAATTATGCCTTCTGTATTTCCTTTTCCGGTCACGGTTCATGCCAAGTTTAACAGATAGTTTTATGTTTTATCTTAAGTCTTGCAAACCTAGACTTTATGTGAGTAACTTGAATCGACGCTTCATGTGTACTTAACAACTTCACTTTTAAGCCTGTTAAATAAAAAAGACCCTGTTACTAAAAATGAATTAAGAATATGGAGTGTCAACTGACGGTGATAAACATCATTTACACGAGGTAAATCATAAAAAAAATTACAGACAATTACGACCTTTAGAGTGAGCCTGTAGTGTCCGTGTTTTATTTACTTGTGGGACTTGAGAGGTTTCTTTAAAACGTTTGCTTTAGAAATTCTATATACAACAACAAAATAAAAGCAGTATAATTATAGTTAACAATTATTTAATTTTTTAAGTTAACCTTTAAGATGTAATTATGTTCTACAAGCTAACAAAAAAAACCTTAAAAATATAAGTCTAATTCACAAGTTACTTTAATTAGCACAATACGACTTTACTCATTGTAGAATCAATCTACTACAGGTATTAGAATTTATTTCACTTTTCTTCTATTCTTCTTTTTTTGTTTGAGAATTCTTAGTAACAAGATATTTTGTTGTTTCCTTTTTCAAACGTATAATATGCCATGTTTACTTTGCCTTTGTCAAGTACATACATTGTACAATGATATGGACATGTGATTGCCAAACTGATTGTCTATATCGTTACAATGTACTTCACGATATTAAAATCAATTTATTTTAATATTTCCGAAACGTACAATAAAAATAATTTCCAAATCAATTGCTTTATTTAAATTATAAAACAAAAAAAAAATTCTAAATAAAAACATAATTACACTAAAATTAATTGTATAACCCGCGATGGTACAAAAAACACTTAGAGAGGTCAAAAAAATCGTTAATCTTTAATATTTAAAACGCTATTTGGGAATTGCCGAATTATTTACCTTTGTCTCAATTAAATAATTAAATATCTGTAATTTACTGCGAAACTACGCATTTTGTTTCGGATCAAGATAAGCAACAACAAATCAGAATCATTTAATAATGTTATGCTGAATAAAATTATTACATAACGCATAAAACATATATGTCATCATATTATCAAATTATCAAGATTACAACTCGCATTTTATTAATTATCTTAAATGTGTCAGGATATCAATGATAAAAAAAATACCGTGTCGAAACCTAAGAGATAAATCTTAAATATTCTACTTATCAGGTTATAATTCTATTTTGTAACTTTCTTTATCATCATTACGCTTGACTCTTATACAGGTATGAGATTCAACAATTACTTTAATTCACAATTGAATGTGAACAAACCATTTTTATTCATAATTATTATTCCGCATATAAGTCAATCTTAAGTTAAGAAAGACAAGTTCAAGGATGAATCCAAATGGCGTGGATTTATTTTCATTGTCAAGTTAAGCAACTATTGTCTACCTACAAATAGAATATGATAATCTTCACAAATACTGTTGAATTTTAAGTATAAAAATTTGCATACGATCTCATGTTTATTAAATTCCACAAAAATGAAAAAAAAAATGATAATTAATGTACATTTCTACACAATAATGTTTATGTAAAATTGCAACTTAAAAATATATTATTCAATTTCTGGATTTCCTATGAATAAAGAATAAATCTAAGGTCACTTCGAAAATTCTACGTAACAAGCATTTGCGTCATCAATCGTAATGCCTTATCTACACCAAATTGACAACAAATCGATTAGATTTATGATTTAGTTACCGCAATGGATTACCCAATACATGTGATTTGTTTTTATTGCTTTTTTTGACGTTAATTTGCATAAGTAATGTAAGTAGAGGGAATTAATACTTGTCTGGTATTTTAATTTAATACTAGTTTAATTATTATGGTATAGAAACAATACCGTGATCACATAAATACGTCGTTTGGAACGATTTAAAACTAGTAACTACAACCAACGACAGTTGAATCATAAAAAATTAAAGAATCCTCAACTGGAATAAATAACTACGTACAAGAAACTCAATAACAATCAACAGAAGAAATACAAATGCTCATGATTGAATCCCATAGACTTTATAGGAATTGAGAAATACTCAAAAATTCACAAAAAAAAACATATTTGTCAGGTACTAACATAATAATAAAGACTTAAGAATTAAGAATTGGAAAATCATTTAGCTGATCAGATATGAAAAATTGTTCTACGATCTAACACATAAAAAATTACAAGATTGTGCAAACTAAATCTTCCCTTTAAGAAAACAACTCCACTTGCTGGTAAACAATAGATAATAAAATAGACCTACTTTCAAAGAGCGCTGAGAGAGAGAGCTGTGCATGCAATGGTTTTAACAAAGTACAATTTTCACAATTCTTTCGTAGTCTTAGAATCCCCATTAACAAATAGATACATATAATTGGGTTTGTAATATGAACATTCTAAAAGATAACTCAATAGAAAACATTCGAGATATTAAAGCCGCAATAAATCCACAAATAAACCTCCAAAGCAGCTCGGGAAAACGAAACATGGAGTTTGCTCAGCGTGCATATCTGCACCGATTCACCAGAAATTGATCGAGATATATTATACAAAAAATGAGTTATAGAAATACACACATTTTGACTCCTACAATAACAGCAATGCCTTCTTTGCTGTGCTTGTCAACGAATAAGATCATCTTGTCTGCGTTAAAAATATTTTTCTTCTAATATGGCGTTAAAAGTTAGGGTAAAAAATTGTTCAGCGACTGCTCACATTCATCCTCATTAACGGCAACACTTTCACCACATGTAGCTTTTTGAACATTATTATGCCTTTTTTTTTAATTCGAACCTACACTAGCGACGAAATTGGTATGTTCCAAAGATTCAGCAAAAGAGAAATCCTTTTCATACGTTTTAAGAAGGAATGTACCCACAAATTCCGAAAGGCTTGCGAGGTTACACTGATCTCGGCTTTCATCATAATCTCTTTGCAGTTTTTTTATAATCGTCGAAAGTATACTTGAAAGAATTTAAGTTATAGAGCGGATAGTACTTTTCTGTATTTAAGCTCTGCTCTGGATGTTATTTTCATATATCGCTGCATGTATATTTTCTCACAAAAGTCTCCTCTGTGGTGATAGGGTATGAATAAATACAAGATATGAGAAAACGTACCCAAATACAAAAACATGTAACATAAAAATTTAGTTAAAGTTTAGGACGTTCCCGGACTTCAGCATTTCTAAAATTTACTTTCTACTTAGATAAAAAGTTAGAGAAATTCGAGATATAAAAGCAGTTTTGAAAACAGTACCAACCTGGCACAGAAATCTCTTTAAAAAATCGTGTTATAGATGTTCCAATTATGGAAATCCGACTGTATTTACGCACACTTGACCTCTTGAGTCTCAAGAGTGCGTATTTACAAAAATAAAACATTTCATTAAACAGAAATTAAGTACTCGTCATTAGTTACTCATTTGATATCAAGTTAAGAGTGAAACTATACGAATAAATCACTTTCATATTTCTTTACATGTCAGCGGAATTAGGCTTCTCTAGTTTTTACCATTTATCAGAAATAACTATTTTTTGAGAATATTGTACATTTGTAGTACATTTTAGATATATCAAATGCTACATACAGTTGAAATATCAACTGTGGGATATTCTATTTAAAATACAGAAGTTGTTACTCATTTCCGGTATAACCGGAAATCAGTCAAATCTGAAAATATTTTAGTAAAAACGTGCTTTATGACATGTTAGATGCACAAAATTTCAGATTTGTTCTACAAACGATGCCTGACATACTTTCGGCGTAAGCTCGTCTTAGGGCGTCTGAGTAAAAGATGTCTAGAATAAAGTTCTCTACAGCAAGAAAATAGGGTGTTTAGTTTTGTCTGTATGATAGATTACTTTGTTTTTTTTTAATGGAACACCCTAATGCACTCTTGGATTCCTTGATGTAATATAAGGTAATTTTAGTTAACATACTCTAGACTAAAACCCATCAATTTTTCCAGATATTCTGTTTCGAAAGGAGGAAGATGAGTACTCAGAGTACTTAAAAAATGAATCTAGCCATTCGTAATAATCGTTTTGAAACAAATCGTGGGTATTATTATAATGATACCTCAAGCTTTATTTTCCATACTAAACATTCATATTATATTATACTGGGTGTTTTGTAATCAAACTCGAAATTAAATACCTTCAAATGACTAAAACTCGTTTATTTCAAATGGAACACCCTGTATATTCTTATGGTAACTATTGCAGATTTTTCCTCTCTTTCGATTCCGTATAACATTGCTTATACCTAAAGTTCATACATTTGAAGTTCTAAGTAATTTTGTACAGAAATATAAAATTTGAAATAAGAAGCGTGGATCAAAGCACTGTAATATCATTTTTATCCTTATTTATTGAGATTGTTGCTGATAATTGTTTTTGTTTGTATTTTATATATTAATAAACTATTGATATAGCATACATTAACCCATTAACCGACAAGAACGTTTTTACGTAGGCTATCAAATTAAATAAAAATGAATTAAATCTAGTAATCTATGCTTTGAATAATAGTTGAAGTAAATTTAGTTATTTGTCAAATTCTGCAGCTGATTGCTGTAATCGTCTTATTTACCTACTCTAATATTTTCTCCCAGTATTAACCCTGAAACACGTTTTCAAGCAAAATTATAGTTTCGGTAGCGATTAGAAATGTGCATTGATAGAGAGGGTGGTCACATTGAACAACTTTTATATTAATTTCACCTACTTAAATAATTTAATAAAAAAAATTTTAATCATTGTCTATTTGTCATGTTTTACTTAAGATGAAAATTGTGATTTTTATCGATTTAAAGCGGCTTGTAATAAATATAGCGTTATATAATGTACATAGTTTCAATATATTAAGTCATTATCTTATTACTAAAACTACTATTTCTTACAAAAAAATCTTCTCTTTTTATGTCAAATTTTAGATTTTTGTACAAAATTATTTAGAACTCCAAATGTATAAACTTTAGATATAGGGAATGTTATACGAAATCGAAAGAGAGGAAAAATAGGAAAAATCTGCAGTAGTTAGCATGAAAATATACAGGATGTTCTATTTTAAATAAATAAATTTTAGTCGTTTGAAGATATTTAATTTCGAGTTCGATTAGTATAATATAATATGAATGTTTAGTATGGAAAATAAAGTAGCTTGAAGTATCATTATAATAATATCCACGATTTGTTTCAAAACGATTATTACGAAAGGCTAGATTCATTTTTTAAGTACTCTGTGTAAATGATTTTTTTTTCCTTTCGAATAGGAATATCTCGAAAACTGTTCGGTTTCAGTAAAGAGTATGTTAATTACAATTACCTTATTATATTACATCAAGGAATTCAAAAATGCAATAATATATAGGGTGTTCCATTAAAAAAATAACAAAGTAACCTGTCGTACAGGCACAACTGAACACCCTGTATATAAGAATATATTTTCTTGCTATAGAGAACTTCATTTTAGACATCTTTTACTCAGAATAATTTTCGATAAAATAAATAGCAAAGCCACAATCAGGCGATCCCAAGGTGCCACACCCTGTATTTGGGATTTACGAAAATTTAATTACTCAAACAGCAAACATAATATTAAAATATCCTATATTTTAAGCGTCAATTTTGTAAACATTAAACAGGGATGAGTTTTAAAAAAACCTTTAAAATCATTTCAATTCAATTAGTTAATCAGCTGATACAGGTAATCATAGGTACCTACACAAATACTTGTTGAAATGTCATATCCCCCTTGCAAAATAGAAATCATTATCTAGTTGCAATAGAGGAACTTTACGAATTCCACGACTAAACTGTACTGAAAGCTTAATTTTATTTAGATCTTTATATAGTTGGTTTTGAATGTGACTAACAATTTTTTTTTAGTCTTGTAAGTCAAATTAGATTTTTATGTCGATGATCATTATGAAAGAATAATAACAGTTGATTGTCCCATAAAATTTGATGTAATTTTTTGATTGATTATTTTATCTAGCTGTCATATTTTAAAAGGAACTCGTTGTACATTTATGAATTTTTCACATATTTAAGTAAATGTTGGCACTTTTTTCTATTCAACAGACGGAAGTGCTTAGCTAAACAATATACCTGAATACCTATTTGCTGTAGTGAAAGCTTAGGCTTTTACATGAATATCGCTGACATGTCACATCAATTGACGCTCGTATTCTAAATCTAATATACAAAATAATAAAATGCAATACATAGAATTTAATTACTGTGTTTTCCCTTAATGTCATACATCAGCTACACATTTCAGAACAATCAAACATGATTTTTTATATCTGCCCTAAAGGTGCAACATTACACACCAATTGTATTACTTTTAAAGTTACCATATCTATTGATACAATGATAAAATCGAGATAAAAATAAAGTACACAGCAGAATAGAATATTACATTAGTAATCAAATTAGTCATATTAAAACGTGTTTAAAAATGTTTTGAATACCTAGACATCCCAATATTGCTATCTCTAATTACATTAATGCAATAAATTAAAAGAAAAAATGACCTACTTTAGCAATTTTATGCAATTAATTTAAAAAATACTCGATGAATCATAATAAAATAACTAAAAATTACAAACACATGTTACAGCAATAAAATTATATGATTGTAACATAATCATATATAATCTATAGATAACTAACAAAATTTAAACAATATGAATACGTAAAAAAATAACTTACTCGAAAGTCCATCCGCTATCTTTTGTTATACGGTTCTTCAACACAATTTCGGCACCAGGTACACTGCATATTGGATAATTCCAACAATCTTTGATCCTTCTATAAACGTATCTTGAATAGAAACTCGAGAATCTATCGTATAAAGGGGGATAACCGTCACGATTCTCTTCTTTGGCTACTTTTGGTGGAAATATAGCTTGGCTAATATAGCCAAGAAACATTAGAATATAAAATCCTAATTGTGTTAGGCACGATGTCAGAAAACTTGGTGGCTCAAATGATTCATTAATAACTCTCGGACGCTGCAAATGACCCTATAAATGAATATTTATGTATTATGAAGTATATTAATTAAAAATTAAAAAAACTTACATTAACTAAAACATTCCGTTTCGATTTTGAATCTTCATCTGACGAAGAACTCTATATTAAGAAAATAGACAATTTAAACCCACTTTACGTACACACATTACACTATAATCTTACCAGGACATGACCATTCAGGTGATTTTTGAATCTGCAAGCCACTTTACCATTTTTCTAGAAAATTGAATACAGGCGCTTAAAAAAATTAAGCATAAAAATATCGTTTTAATTTCTGAGAAAATGCACGACATCAGAGTTATCTTCATTTAACTAAATTTGATTAACATGTAAAATTAACTGAAAACTTACGAGATATCCATTCAGCAGGGTTGGTGAGTATTTCGGAGTGTCATAGCCATATCGTTTATGATTTTCTATATTAATTCCATTTAAAACTTCAGTAACAGAATTTTCTCCAACACCCTGCTCCATTCTCGTTGCCATTCTAACCTAAAATATGCGCTTGCGCGCACTAACTGCAGATATCGGTTGGTGAAATGCCGGTCGCGTGATAATTTTACTCCTTATATATCTTTATCAGGGACGTTGTAGTGGTTCGATGGTTGTAAATATTCAAAGCTCGATGTATACTGTGCTCATCGAAATAAAAAATTGACATCTGACCCCACTAAATTTTTATGTCAATTGTTCTACATTGATTCATATGATTGATACGGATTTGCATCCGAAAAAAATATTTGACATAGCGCATAATTCAGCAGTACTTTTCGAATTCATAGAAAGTATTCCGATAACAATATATAACACATCATTTCCTGGAATGTGTTTATTAATCTTTCTCAGTACATATGTACTGCCAGATTTTTGAGATGCATTCAGCCGCAGCAAAATAATACACCGGTTATGCAAGTGTACAGTCAGCTATAAAACAATGTTACCGTCTCGTCGCCAAACATATTTTGACCTGTATTTACAAATTTTGATAAATAAAAATTATAAAAAAATAGATAAGTACACAAATTTTGACATAACAAATACTGGAATATTTAATTTATATCATAAATACAAAAAATCACTTAACTGTACGAAAAGAAAAATTGCTGACATCAAAGTTTTTTCTCTAATGTGAAAATAGCAATAATCTCTCATCATAACGGGATCGCACCTATCCTGATATCGTTTTTCTATTTCTGCAATATCTCGATGAAATCTTTGCCCCTGTCCATCATTCATCTATTCTAAATTAGCAGGAAAAAAAATTGGCAAAATCGGGATAGGGGTGCTATTCTTGAATTTTGCCAAGAAATGAACTTTGAGCGCCATTTGTTACCTTAAATTTTTATAGTTTTCTTGCAAATTAGCTACAATATCTTGGTAGTTTTCGCTTTTTGATTTACCAGAAAATGATTGCAAAAATTTTTAAAAGAAGTCAATACTGCCAGCTCTAAATCATTAAATTTTACGTTAATCTTAGTGAAAGCAGGGGTCGATAGCCACAGTAGTTAGGCGGCTGACTATCATTTTTGCGGGACGATAGGAGTCGGGTTTCAATTCTCTGGAAAGATGGTGACATTTTTTCAGAGAGTTGAAATCCGGATCGACTTACGATTCACTGTTAGGAGCAAAGTGATTGGCAGTGATGGCAGCTCGTGAATATCGTCGACGATTTCCCAGTCATAAAGTACCTTGAACTGTTTTTAGCAATGTCCATCGATGTTTAAGATAAATAGGTAGATTTCCTGCAACTACTTCTGAACGTCCCGTTCAACAGGTTCTTGTTCATGAAGAAGTAATCTGTTGTGTAAGTATGTACTATTTTATGTAGGTGTTGGCGTAACACAATCCTTATACAGTAATCCCTCCATTTACGCGATCTCCATTTACGCGAATTCACTTTAACGCGGTTGAAAATTTCTTAATTTTAATTTAATATAAATGTTCTATTGCACGCCAGATGGCGGTTTGTGTTGATTCCGCGCGTAGTTTTTGCAACATGTGCACGAATAACACCCTATCTTCCTAAAAGTTAGGTATGTGTGTATTTAAACATTCAACTTCATTCGCATTCACACAAGTTCCATTTACGCGCTATTTTCATGGAACCAATTACCCGCGTAAATAGAGGGATTACTGTATTGTAGACGGTCAGCCTGCTACTAGTGTCCGAAGAATAGGCAACACACTTTACGCAAGTCGCACAATTTCGCTTTGTACCCGTACCACGACTGAATTGTTCAAGTTTAAAACTTGCCGACTATCTACGCATCAAGACGGCAGACTAGGAGCAATTAGAGTTAGCTCTCAAAGAGTAGGTACGAAGCAATAAATTTCAACGATTATTTCCTTCACCTATCAAATTTAAATTTTATCAAATCACAATCACAACTGAAGTTGAAATTAATCAATGAATGGTACCGGTTCTTAATATTAGCAAGATGAAAATGTCCGACAAAAAGAGATTTGGCGATGTTTCGGCTGAAATTATCGATAACCACATCGATTTAACAACTCCGATAAATACAAAGAGAAGTAAAGAGCGTCTGGAGACAGTTCAGGCAGTTTTGTGACGAACGCAAGTATATTTTGGACGAGTCGACGCCAGTAAGACGCGTCGTCGACGTAAAAAGAGAACGGATATGATTATAAAGGAGTATACTGTAAAATGTATCTGGGATTCTACCGCCAAAAGTCTTCAAGAGTTATATTTTAAAATTGATCCTTTTCAAGGAATTGAACTCAAAACTTCTAGAGATGCTCGTAATAGCAAACGACGACTACTGGAAAAACTTCCAGATAAACGAAAGCAAAGTGTGACTTCTTCAAGTATTGACAATTTATTTGACATAATAGACCATTGTAATGAGACAACGCCAAATGGACTACTACCTATTCCACAATTTAGCTTCCGTGGAACTGGCATGGCGTGGAAGGGAAGGTGTCAACTGCTTGGTACATCACTTCAAAACTGAAATTAAATCTGATAGAACTGAGTCGGGTAGAGTAGAATATAATCCCATATTTAGTAAGACCTGCCAAGGAGGAAACCATAAATGCGCGGACAGTAAATTGTTGACGCCAAATATTCAAAATTCAGATCGTTGTCCAGTCAGAATTTTTAAAACATTAGTTGGGAAACGTGAACCAAATTTTACCTGCGATCGGCTGTTTTTGACGCCTAATCCATTTTGGAAGAAGAAAAATTCCTTCTAGTACAAAAATCCACTATTGGGAAGAATAAAATTT
Organism: Holotrichia oblita; assembly: GCA_023690525.1. NCBI lineage: Eukaryota > Metazoa > Arthropoda > Insecta > Coleoptera > Scarabaeidae > Holotrichia > Holotrichia oblita. The sequence continues at coordinate 28,769,447 of CM043018.1, read as the reverse complement.
CGAAATTGACCAAACAAGGAGCAGAATCTATTGGTTCAAATACCAAATGTCTCAAAATTACCAACGATTCTTGCCGTTCAACAGCTGTCTCACACTTAGCCAAATCGGGAGTTCCCGAAAAACAATTAATAAAAGTAACTGGTCACTGGTCATGCCAATTCTTCCTCGATTCAGCCCTATTTACAGATAAACTAACAACATCACCAACAAATTTTGAATCAGCTACGAAGGCGATACAAAACCAGGGACAGGAAACAAGACTTTCCACCTCATCAGAAACGATCGTGAGAAAAACAGCGCTAGCAACATCATCAGCAACACCAGGAAATATAACATACAATAATTGTGTGTTTAATTTTGGTTCAAAATAATTTATTGTTCTCTTTTCTTAACAGATAATACCTAAAATAGGCTTATTTTGCTCATTTTTTACTATGAAACTTGGTTTAGGAAATAATCTTAACAAATATAGCTCGAGCTTGATAAGTAAATCGACTATTACATTGTTTCAATTTTTCTCGTGTGTTTCCTAATTTGACTTGACCAAAATTGGTATTAATAATTAAAGACTAAAGCCCTTGAGCTAACGCTCTCATGCTCTAGTCAAATTATTAATGCCAATTTTCTCGTCAAATTGACCGTAGCGCACACTCGAAAAATTGATCACAATGAAATAATCGATTATTTATCAAGATCTCGTTATATTATCTTTGATTATTACGAGTGGAGCCTTAAAATGGTTTGGTATTACACATGAAGTGGATAATTGAAAAAGCTAACTTTAAACTTAAAGACTAGTTAAAAAATTGGAGGAGTCTCAATAGCAAACCAAAGAGATTCTTTATAAAATAGTACAATCGCGAATGTTGTACGCAATCCCAGCTTGGGCTTATGCAAGCTAATGAAAGTCTGCAGAGAAGGACACTGCTCCAACTTATCAGTGAATATAGAATTATGTCAGCAGAGGTAGCGCAGGTTATAGCAGGAGGAGCAATTGACAAAGGAACTGCAAAAATTGCTCGTCTTTAATAATGTAAAAGAAATGAGGAGGAATCAGAGTCCATAGCCATCTAGCCAAAATCCCTCATAGGTGACATAATGCCGTGGTTAAAGTACAATTTCAGGTGGCTAGACTACGACGACCCAATCCAGTTTTTATCAGGACATGGAAACTTTGGAAGCTACCTGAAAAGATTAAAGCTAGCAGTAAACGTCCTGTGCCAACACTATGGAATTGCAGTTACATTGGAACACGTGGCGTCTTTCTGCAACACAGCTATCTAAAGTGTGTGCCATTGAATACCTAGAAATGTAGCACTGGCAAAAATATATTCATATATCAGCCAATACCTACCAGAAGTATCTTATACAATCTTTAAATGCATTTTCTTTTCGGTCATTCTTGCTAAAGGTAACTAAAATAAATCCTATGTATAGAAGTTTACATTAATGGTGCATTATAACTTCAAATTTCATACATTTTGCAAAATATCTCTTAAGCTATGATGAAATTTAATTATGTCATACTATGCCTTATAATTAAAAAAATTAGTTGCTACATTTATTAGGGATTGATATTCTATTTGAAATAAGGAAGTTTATAGGCATTGCTGGTGTAACGAGAATAAGCGGAAATCTAAAATTATTTTAATTCGAAAGCATTCGTTGAATTTATCGAAGTTAACAATTACGACAATAAATAATTTCATCTTTATCTGATATGAAAAATCAGATCACTTGATTATGTCAATGGAAGACGGCTTTTGTTGCTATATAGTGAACAATTTGAAACAATAGATATGTTTTATTGATCTTCGTATTTTTATATGAAAGGAAATAGAGTTAAACGCAAAAGGCAAATTAATTATAAAGTAGCCTAAATTACTTTAATAACGCACGGTTTACGCATATTTTCAATATATTTGTTATTCACTTTTTATACAGTCTATTCCTTTTCAATAAAAATATTATATAATATAGGATAATTATACCTATTAATAATTTATCCGGAATATATTAGAAAACGATAATTATTGACAAATGATTGTATTATCAGGACTTAATATGCATCCAATACAACACGTTTATTTTCTTTATCTTCGAGACAAATATTTATAATGATAAACGGTAATGCCCTGTATTTATAATTTCTCACAATTAAGGTGGCGTACTTGGCCCTCTATTTCAATAACTTGAATTTGATGAGCAAATGTTGCATTTTTATCGAATATATTCAAAATTAGATGGCGCAAGGCTTATGAATCTCTAGAAAAGTAAAAAGTAATGAAATACTTAAACATGCGTAACATCTTGGCTGAAATAATATAGGAAAAATGAAGATTAGAATATTGGTTGTAATACAAAATATAATATAAATATAAACTTCTCGGAAAAATAATATATAACAGTATATAGAAGAAAGATATCCAGGGATTCTTGGAACGAGTTTTATTGGTTGCATATTATGTAGTTTAGAACTGAATGTATTGAGCAGGTATATTTCAATATAATCTTTTCGGTATAAATGCGATAGCCTAAGGCAATAACACCCTAATATTCTATTTACAAAATATACGCGTACATGCGTTGTTTTTTACAGGCAGAATCTTTTAGTTCTGCACTAATTGTCTAGCGACTAGCTTGATGTAATAAAGTAATACTGTTTTTCATCGTCTTCGTTAGTTTTGGATTATTTTTTCGTTGTATATAGTTATTTTAGTGAATAATGGAGAATATTTTTGTATATTTGTTTCTGTATATAATTGTACAGTCACTGACAGAAGTAATGTCTCTCCCCAAGTAGCGCTGTGTATCAAAACTGTATTCCATTTCATAATAATGTATTCACATAAGTCGAAATCCTGTTTTTGCTGTTATAAATACTGTTGTAGGTATTAACACCAACATATTTGTGAAATTTAAATTTATCATAAGTTAGATTCGTTTTACTTTCAGACATCATTTTAAAATGGGGATATATTAGCTGGTGTATACATATAACATAATAAATACTGCTTTATTTTTCGTTATATAAGCAATGTAAAAACTTGTTACTTCTATTCCGGTCGATATAATAATAATTTTAATATGGTATTTAAGGCTAAAAGAAGTTTAATTTGCCCGATTTCCCATTATATCTTTCAAATTTAAATCTGCTTTCCGCTTAAGTTCCAGGCAACGTAATGATAATTCAAAAGACTAAATAAAAATATTGCATGCAACGACGAACATATCCGATTATGAAATGGAATACACTTTTGCTACACAGCGCTACTTGGGGGAGACATTACTTCTGTCAGTGACTGTACATAGTTCTAGTTGTAAACCGTCCTTGAAGAGGAACCATAATTATTATTTTCAGGTAAATACTCATTTGGAAGATCGCGATATCACGTCTCAACAGTCGCAAATTGCATGTAATAATAATCACTTATTGAAAAATATTATAGATTCAAGGCCAACTAAATATCAGGAAAAGGAAGCTGTACTACTTTGTGGTTTTCATTGATGAAACCCAACCACTTTTTATAGAAGAAATATATAAGGATGAACAACTTTGTAAAAACTTAATGGTTCCAAAATTAAGACAATTTTTCCTTGGGTGTTTTCTGCCTGAGAGGATTCAGCAGCTTATGTAGTGAAAGCTGCACACACGTAGCTGTAGTAGATTACTAGGATTAGACAGGAAACCTTTCTCCACACAAGTTACGCTTATGAAGTATATTCTATAATGGATATGACTACGTGTTATATGGATAGTTATTATTAAAATTTCCGTTATAACCAGCACAGTGTATGTATGTGAAATACTAAATGTAAATATAATAAAGGACAGTAAATTTTATTGTGGAATGAATTGTTATCTGTATTATTTATCAATAAAAGGCAAGAGACATATTTGAGTTTTATTTGTCTTTCTTTCTCTACACCCACACCAAGTAATGATTCATCAATATGTATTTACTTATGCATGTGTAGTTGTAAGAATATGTCTCGAAAGTATTGAAATCCATTTATTTCTTGAATAAAAATAATTTAGAAGACCTTTATATAAAAAAGTATATTTGTGCATACAATCAAATTTTGCAATTCTTGTGATACTAAACTGACTAAATCCAATAATCGTGATGCGCACTATTTTGAAAGCAATATGTAACAATAATCCTGTATACTGTTCAGGTTATGTTATAAAGAAGTATGATGTTCTATGACTATCTTTCACAGTTACGGAAAAAGAAACGAGTCGTATGTACGACTCCAAAATTTTTCTTGTTCATTTACATTTTTTAATAAAACATTTGATTTAATGTTTTTCTGAATATCAAAGCAGTCAATTTTGGTGTTAAACTGATTGCCTATACATAGTTATATAATATAGTTATCTAATGCTAGTGACATCTAATATAAAACTGGCAAACTGATTGGACAGATATGGAGCTGTTGTTGATACTCAGCCCCTAAACTTACTTCCTTAAAGAAATACTGCATATTTTAAAATTATTTCAATACAGATCGTATCAGTATATTTTTCTACATATTCTAAAGGTAATATTATCAAAATTTTATATTTTTTCTCATTTTTCTCGCAATCAAAGAATATTTAATTAAAAAAAAGATATTTAGATTTACAACAAAGATAATATCTTCAATGTAACAACGCAAAAATACATTTTTAATGTCTAGTTTTTCCGAATACTACGTTTCTAATAATTATTGTCGAACAGCGCCCCCTACTTTACCGAAACGCCACCTTAAATGCGTACATGATCGAAAATGCACATTCTAATTTTGCCCATACAAAAATCACAATTGTAAAGCGCTTAATTTCGTTGAGCGCGGCTGAACCGCTGACTCATACAGTTTCAAATAGAATATAAACCGGTGAAGGGGGTAACGGTACAACCAATCGGAACGTCTCTAGCTTCCCCTTGAAACATCCGCAAGAAAGAGTGCACGTTACTTTCTTTTGACGTTTGACAGTAGTGCCGGTGCAGTTCACAATAAAACTTAAAATTTTTAGTGTAAGATTTAATTTTATCACACGACTAGTAACATGATGGATGCGAGAGATTCAGACAAAGCGAAAACTGTCGATTTATTAGGAAGCTTAGAAGGTAAAGAACTGCTTAGTTCGCAACAACCCTCATTAAAACGAGAATTAGATTCCATCGACGACTTCGAACACTTGGAGCACGATATTTCACCACTGAAAGAAGTGGCGAAAGTCTCTCCCGAACACGGCCATACACCACGTGAGTTTCTGGAGAAAATCAATAAAGGGGTGGCGGATTCAGCTGGAAACGTCGCCAGCAAACTTGCCGACGACGCGTCGAATTTCGATCCTTTGGGAAAAGACGGTTTGTTCGATAAAACAGCGAGTGCGGTAGCCATGGACTCCAATTTGTTAGAATTGGCGAATACTTTCCCCGATAGAAAAGAAGCTGATGCTAAATTGGATAAATTCCTTAGCGAGATCTCATCAATATCTCCAGGATCAACTGAGAAGCAATTGAAGGAAAATATTAAAGAGAAGATCGAAGACGTAAAGAGTGCGTCGCAAAATTTCATGGATATGGAAAGAGGGCCGGTCTTTCACCACGATCCGTCTCCAGTAATATCTTCAACTCACGATATTATTGAAAGATTTTCCGACAGTGAACCTGAAGATGATTTCAAGCCTTCTAAAGAAGATCTGAGTAAAATCAAAGATAATGATAATGTAAAAACTGACATGTTTAAAGATTTCGATGATTTTGAGCTTCCAAAAGCTTCCGCACCAATCTTGGAACCTCAGAAAGCACAGGAAGTTAAAATTAATGATAACGTGAAGATTCCAGAAGTTCCAGCTCCCAAACAACTACCATTAGAGCCGGTGGTAGTTAAAGAGCCACCAGTTAAAGTTCCAGAACCAATAAAATCAGAACCCATCGTAGCTCCGGCAAAGGAACCTGTAAAAATCGAAACTTCGAAACCGGCAGCAGAACCCGTTTCTAAAAAAGATTTGGACGTCAAGAAAAAGCCGGACATCCCGATAAAAGTTGAATCGAAACCGAAAACACAAGCCGAAGCTATGTTTTGCAAAATGGGGTTAGGTAAGTCTTATTTATTAAATTGTTTTTTAGTGATTTAATCATCATTGTACTCTACTTTTTGTGTTGTATTGCAAATGGAATTGCATGAATGAAGTAATCGATATTTTAACACCGTCTTACGTAGGTCAGAGAGAATAAAAACCAGTCGTCTCACGTATAATTACATTAGCGTGAGTCACATAATTATATTTTGCACAACGTTCAACAACTCTAATAAATTATGTAGTAAATGTCTGATTTTCTACAATTTTTTGATGCTTAATTAGGTAGTTTATTGATCCATTTTTATTATTTCTAGTAAGAAATATTTAATATTTACAATTAGTATTTCTTGTCTAAATTTGTATAATAAAAAGAAATATTGATTAGTAGGTAATACGTATTTGTCACTTGTTTGTTATATTGATTATATTTGCACTGCATCACATGGTTTACAATTGGCTAACGAGTAGGTAGTAACCATTTTATTTGGATATTTTATATAGGTATGTAGATGTTTCTACTTATCTGTAATGTAAATTTCTTCTATTATGAAATTTTAGAGGAAATATTCGTCTTTACTTCGACGTAGAAATCGAGCAGTACGAAAGAATATTTTCAAAAATAAATTAAAAAATTAAATTTTATGATTTCATACAAATATTTATGTATAGAATGTTTTATGTATAACTTTAAGGAATTACGACTCGAATCATCGCGTTTATAAAATTCGAATTTATTTCTATTACGTAACTAATAATAAGTTTGTAGGCGTTGATATGCTTACATTGATTGCTTTTTCTTAGATAAAAAATAAGCGAAACAAAAGAAAATGATTTTATTATCTGCGCAAATAAATGGCTGGATTTAATCATCTAATTGTATAATCTAAATTGCGCATGAGTAAACCGACAACATTTTCTTATTATCTTCGCAGCACATGCGTAATTAGGACGCACCCGTAAATCAATTGCGTTCATTTGTTAAAAAATACAGTGTGTTCTTAATTGAATATGCGGAATATCTTGATTGGTAAGGAAGGTATCTAATTTTTTTGCTTTTATACGTTTAGAGCACATTTCTTCCAATGTGAATCTATACTTTTTACTATTTATTTTGAATAAACATCAAAAAATAGTACTTTAATGTATACTACTCATATAAAAAATTGACGATTTAGAAATAATCATAATCAAGTATCGGAAATTTTCTGCTTATGCCAATCGACAACCAAAGAATATTTTTTGGTGAGCACTGGCTATACAGGGGGCGGTCCGCCGGGAACTGAATCGATCGATTGTGGACAAACTGTATGATCTGAAAATTTGGCACTATACAAAGTCATTGGGGGTCATTTGATTAAAATATTTTCAAGATGGCGGCACTTCGGAGTAAACCGGAACTAGTCACCAAATTTCGAATTTTAAAGGGCCTGTAGAATCTAGAAATGTAGCAATTCTAGATTTTACGTAAAATTATAAATATATTTCCTGTATAATGCTGACTTTTTTTTACTCATTCTTATACTAAAATTGACGTCCGCATGTAGAGAAAACAATTACAGTTTTTTTTGCATATAAAGAGGAATTTATTATTTAATTTGAATTAAGTTTTCTCAAGAACTTGAAATTATTATTTGTATCAAATTCTTATAATTTTAATAGAGGGTGTGCGAAATACAATGCTCGAAAACGAAATTGAAAAATATTTTAAACGACCATTTTTTTTAATAAGAAACGACAATTTTTATAATTTTATCTTATTCGAGTTGAAAATAAGAGCCACTTTGTAATGTCTACTATAAAAATGGGTAATTTTCGAAATATTGGTAAGTCTGTATTTTTATCTTATAGAATAAATACTGTTTGCATTCGTTCTTTTTTTCATTGGATAGTCATGACAGTGGCACTGATAATTATAAATTATCAATTACGTTATGCTTTTTCCATACTGCAGTATTTAAAAAAGACAAAATTTTGAGAACGATTTGACTTGTGAATTTATCTTACAGCGGTCACACTAAAACGATTCTTCTTTTGATAATATTAATTGGACGGATGAATCAAAACTTGGAAAAAATAGAACTTACAATTGACATAATTTCCATTATTGGAGTAACACAAATGTTGTATTCAGAGAACAAATTTTTCAAGAAAGCTAGCAATTTATCATTTATTGCGTTGTAAGAAATAACAGTTGCATGACCTTACAATTCTACCAAGATCATTTAAACGGTGTGTTGGAGGGTTGGGGGGTGACATTTTGAAATTGTTGTAGGTATAAAGTCCTTAGTTAACTTTTAAGTGTGCGCTGTATCAATATACTGCAAAATGTCTTAACTCATTATTCAGTTAACTTGCTACTAGATAATTACAGAAACATCTTCTGCCAGCATATTCATGGGACACTGCCACACAATGACCATTTAGTGGACAATTACCTACAGAATTTGTATGATGATCAATGAATTACCAACTATGGAGCGATTTGTTAATCAGTTCATTCTCCCATCTTCTCAATATTTTTATTTAGGCAACAATTTAAATAAGTCTAAAATGACCAGACTTAAGTTTATGGCATTATATGTATATTAGGATCCGTAGAATATAAAAATGTGATAATATACAGACTATTTAAAATATGTACTTTCGTATTATAGTGTAGTCATCATTGCAGAAAAATGCCTCACTTGAAATTTACTCAAAAAAAAAGCAAAACTACTTAAAAGAAGAGACGGGGAATTTGAAAGGTTTAAGTGAAAAATAATTTATTTGATCTACTAAATATTTTAAGTTATCGTGACCAAAAAATGATTTTTTTTTAATGTGTGGTGGGTGCTTAGTTGCAGTGACTCCGTAAGCTGTATTACTTGTCTGGCTATCACTGCAACTCTTGCGGTGTAGTTTAGTGTGTGTAAGTTGTGTTTAAATGGCTTGGTGACAGCATCATATCGCCTTTTATGATGCCGCGCTGTTAATCACATTGCTCCCAACAGCGAATGGCAAGTCGATCCGGGATTAAACTCTCTGAAAAAATGTCACCGTCCCTCCAGAGAATTGAACCCCGGCACCTATCGTCCTCTCACAACAATAGTCAGCCGCCTAACCACTGCGGCCATCGATTAATATAAGTAAAGTCATATTTGGTGGTTAATGACTTCAAAAAGCTTGTATTCCGTAAATAATTTAATCTTTTCAGTAGTTTGTCTATTGAATTAATTAATTACAGCAAATCTAATAGAATAAACATTGTAGTCGGGCAAAGCATCGATTTGTTAGTGTTTCAAACGCTTCGTTTACAAAAGTCTGCTAAATATTTATACAGGAATCTATGTGATAAAACTTTTACAGAATATTTGATTTATTAAATTAAAAATACATTTGAAAACGTTTCTGATAAATTGAGAAACATCATTTACTTAAGTAGAGAACTTAAATTATTTCCAAAATCAGAAAATTGATAACACGAAAAATAAAATTATTGTAATTTCGTGAACATTCACTACAACGATCTTGTTATAAATAGCACGTATTAGGATGTTGTGTTGAAAATCGAGTACATGTTGAAAGTGGTAGTAAATCCTATTTTTAGAATTGTTACTGATTATATAAGCTTAATTGATTCCGACAAGAAGGATAAAACAATTTTATCTATAATTGTGACTCATTTATATGTACCTACTACATATGTATGCATCATTTATGGAAAAACGTTATCATCTAAGAGATGTGTAATTATCATACATGGGAATAAAACAGCGATAGCAAGGTCGCAGATCTTTTACCAGTAAATAAATAAAATTTAATTACAACTTAAGAAACCAATTCTGTTGTAGCTCAGCTATTCCCATGTATGGTAATTATATGAGTATTATAGTAAATGATAAGGCTTGATTTCGATAACTTACAAAATATTTCCTAGTATTTTAACTACATACGTATACTTATTTAATTGTATTTTGTGATAATACATAGATAGAATAATGACGTCTAACACAACACTTTGCTAGTAATTCGCAAACATAAGTAGTGATATTGGAATTGGTATGTAGAGTAAAGTATGCGTGACAGCTTCAAATGTCTTTTTATCAATACAATTTTCTTTTGCGGAATTATTTTAAACAGGAAAAACTGCGAGTTAAGAATGTATGAGAAACAACCAGAAAAATTAAATTTATTATGTTTAATTTGATCTTCCATAAATAGATTGAGCAAGTATGTCCATAAATACACATTAATTCAAATAACACAGATTAAGCGTGTTAGTAACAACCCTATAATTATTTAAAAGGTTCCATGCCATTTTTAATTGTCACTAGTATCTAACATGTTTGAGTCAAGAATCTATAGAATTTCAACAGTTTATTATTTGTAAGATTTGCTTACTCACTAAATCAGCAAGATTGTCGAAGTAGAGTATTTACTATAGTATTGCGGAGAAGTCACTGTGTAAGTCATTTAAGATTCTCTTTGATTTGTGGAAGCGTTATTATTCTTGTTGTTCGCATACATATATTGTTCTTCTTGTTAGTACTATTGGTATTTATGCTATTATGTGCGTTAACGCATCAGAGTGCATTTATATCTTGGATATGGCAGGTAAAATTATAAGAAGTTTGCTGGTGAGTTACAAGGCTGAATATGCAAACAGCCCGAACAGTCAATAGGTCCGATCTTTTATTGAAATAAGTTAAATGTTACTACCAAGCTTATGTTACATGGTACAAGTCAGTTTTCTATCATAATACGTTACTTAATATAATTTGTTAAAAATATTGTTTATATGTTAAGTCAGATCTTAACAGATGGAATATAAGTTCGTTTTATAGCCCATTGACCTCCTTATTGCACATAGAATATAATGAACCGTCAAACAACGATATCATAATAGAAACGTTTAAACTTGTACAATGCAATTTTTTGTTAGAAATCGATAATTGTTCTTCAACTATCCATATGAATATCTAGAGATACAACCATTTGACTGTAATTACATACCAAATTGGATAGAACATCTTGATAGCTGCTAATTCAGTATTAGTAGCCGGTAAATTATTCTTTCTATTTAATAGTTCCTCAGCTAATCCATCTTGTTTGTCACATACTCTTCTATTTATTTTTTTGCAACTGTCATTAACTTCCAACAATCAACTTCCTAGTGGTTTTACACTGACCATTCTTTCTCTAACGTTTCTCAACAACGTCGCCAACGAGCGACGAAATGAGTGCCTAATATATAATTTATAATTTGGCAATTTAAAATAAACAGCTATAATTTTCGGATTTCCACCAAAATATATATTTTGCCACAACTTGTCTGGTACATTTCCCATTCCTGTAATCAAAGAAGAAATGGCTTTCAACTATCCTAAACATACGATTCCTTTTAGTGTCTCAAACTTATCAGTAATGATGATCCCAGATTCTGAATATCATCAACTTCTAGCTGAACAAGTTGCTTGTTTATGGTATGCTCCAGCTATCTCAAATATTGAAGCTTCAACATTAAAATTAATTCATCTTTATATGCTTTATTCATTAAATATATTTCATTTAGAGCTTAGTATATAAAGGCTTCTATTTCTTCTATGGTCCAAATTTGAGATTTTTTGAGCTTAATTCAATTTGATTTCTCTTTAATAAACCGAATACGTTTGAGTAACTGTTTATATCTATGTTGTGATTGGCTTTGATAGTCGCATCATTTGAGATATGCACTATACGTTTTTCCATACATTTGCTCAGATTTTCAATAATTATGATATACTTTCTTTCTGTTTCTGTCGCCTCATCAACTTCGTTCATTTCCACCCACAATTACTCAACTCTAAATTAAACTGTGATTTTAGGCCATCTAGCTACCGTTGTTTACCCGCCTCCAAAGTTGCATTTCAAATCTCATATTTAGTCAAAGAAAAGCTAGGTGTGAGTGGAAAATTCAATGTATTTTATAAATATTTTTAAATGAAAAATCTTCATCGCTGCATAAAGTTATGTAAGGTAACACGGGTGTAGTTTGCTTTTACTGCCTTCGAGGTATTCTTAGCCTTCGGCTACCGCCTTGGGTTTAAAATTACGTTTTACGCCATAAAAGTCTCTTTACATCTTTAATACATAAACATATGTACGTATATTTACTCAAATTTAAGGTATAAAATGGCTTTGGATGGTATGACATTCCAATGGAATCAAGAGGCTTTTCATTGGTAAGCTGTGCCTGTGATATTAAGTTCAATGTCCTTTCTTCTAGATCAGAAAGGTTTTAACGTGTATCTGTGCCATCTCCAGTTTTCTGCTAACCTATTTTGAATTTTCATTTTATGTTTCCTGTCTATTCATTCCATATCTTACAGGTACACATTTCTGGTTTGTTAAGTTGCAAATTTAATGTAAGTACTTACCGTAAATACTTACCTTTTGCCATTGTTCAGACATTTTCATGGGTGCGATAGCTTTGCTCTTGATATAGCTAGTAATTTTTGTTTCACAAAGTGTTGTTTTACCAGTACATTTTCTTCTACAAAATGTATTCGTTCTAAATATTGCTTTTGCGTTATTTTTGGTAATTCCGTCTTTTTCTCTGTTTACATTTCTAAATAGTTACTGACAGAGGTTAATGGAAGGATTTATTGTACTCGATGAAAAAATATCACTTACTAATGGGGCCACAAAAAAATATGGAAATTGTTTAGAGAATCGTAGGATAACCGCTAGATGGCATAACTAAACACCAAAAATTTGAATTCTAATTTTACACAAAATTTATGAAATTAAGGTCTGCAAATAATGTATAAAAATCGAAATTTTCTGAAAATTTATTTTATATATTTTGCACCCGGGAACCTTGTTTTGAAAGAACGCTTGTAACTCAGGTTCTATTGAACCGAATTTTGCAAAATTAGCCATCTGGGAAACAGTTCTACTCCACCAAATTCGAACTAATCTATTAACTGACATGCATTCTAGTGGGCGCGGTTTAATTTTTTCGAAAAGTTTCGTTTTTTTTTTCGATAATTTTAAATAGAAATGTATTTTTTACTCGACATTAAAAAAGTAGGCTACATTATCAACAAATCAGCGAAAGTCAGGCGTCGATATCTTTTATCTATTCGAAGGTTTTGTTGTCCCTGAACGGAATTTAGCCAATTTGGTGTTATTAGAAAGGATTTTCGTTAGCTTTTGTTAGCGATTCGAATTGTTACCATCCCCGCTAGAGCACGTTAAGGAAATTAAATATTGTTGGTGTACCTATGTATAATAAAGAAACAATCCGTTTTTTTGTGGTGATATCTTGATTTATTGCTGGTGATAACTAGATTTCCTCAGAAATATTGTAGGCTAAGAGCCGCCAAAATTTGTTTTAAATGTGTTTTTGGTTATGAGAAATGAAAGTTTGATTTTTTTTAGAAAAAGTGATATACTAGAACAATTTAGAGTTTTTGAGGGCGAGATTTAATGTCCATCATAAGTATCAAGAGACAGTGATCTCTGCAAAGGCAAATTCTCACATCTTGTCAAAAACCACACATCATCAACATACATCAAAGAAAAAAAAATGACATAAGGTCGTAAAAAGAGTAACGACAGATTACCTCATACTTTGGGGAAAACAAACTTAGATCACTGAAGAAAACTAAAAATACAAAGAAAGTCAATAAACCTTGGTGAAATTTAACAATTACATAATCGTTTAAAATCTAAGAAAAAGTATTTAAAAAGGAAAAACGTTTACTCGTACTTGAGGTCGTTATCTAACATTTATTCCTCCAAATTAAGTTTTTAGATCTTTTTGAAACTCTAAATTCTTTTAGCATTTAAAAAAAATCAATAAATGTGTTCTTATATGCACCTTCGCATCTCAATTATTACGTAACTGTTCACTTGCTTCGGCCACTTGCTACAATTTTATTAATTGAGTAGTCTTTCACGGAACATAAACCCAATTGTGTTTACTACTCTTTTATGGTCGGTGCCTTATACTGTGCAGATGTCTACCCGTGATCATTACGAAATGAATATTCAACGGTATTTACCGCTACAAAGTAGCAACTAGGTTTTGTTTGAAATGAAAAAGTAAAGAGGTTGGCCGTATGTTAAAATTACTTTTCATATTGTGTGTAACTTTGTAACTTTTGTGCAGGTTTACAAGTTAATATATTTTTTTTGGTTGGCATGTTTTATTCCACTGGTGGTCTTTAATGCGCAGAATTATACTTAATAGAATAATAGACGTCAAAAACTCGTTTTTAATAACTTACTTTACATACAAATGAAGTTTGTGGAAAAATATACATTCACGTACAGTGTTTTATTTTTTTTTGTGTAAAAAAGGTAACATGTGTAAAGTACGCACTACGTACTAATATAGTAAAGTTCTCATCACCTTTCATGAGGACTTTCTCCAAAGAACTTAAAATTACCGATTTGTAATTCATAATCGAATTATCACTTTACTTCCTAATGTCTTGATTAAAAATTTAATTTACTTACCAGTTCATATACATGCGTATGTATTGTGTAATACATACATACATACATATGTTAGATGTGCACATTTGAATGAATCTCAGAATAAAGGATATAGGATTTCATTTACTTCCTTTGTCAGCGTTCTGTATAATTATTTTTAAACTTACCATAACGTAGTCAGGTTCTTTGTATAGACCTGTTTTAAGGTTTTTTATACCTTTCTTTTGTAACTGAAATAAACTTAAAAGATGTAATTACGTTCCCTTAGTATTTCCTGTGGTTAGTGACAAAAATAAAATGTGTGGTTTTCAACATGTGACGAATAGTCAGAAGCATGTTGAATATTTTGTATTTTTACTTCCATTAGGAACAATCTGAATAAGTAGCTTGTTAGAAAGTATTATTTAAAAGAATGATGAAGTTTATGAATTAAATTAATTAGTAATTTATTATTTATTAAATGAATGGTAATAAATCTGATAAATATTAAGCTAATATTAAACATTTCTACTAACTAAAAATCAACTACTTGATGTGATAAGTGATTGTGATTATATTTGTTGTTACTTCAGTCAGTGTCATGGTGACACAAACATTATTGCGGTATACCAATCAGTTTTCGATTCTCTGACGTAACCACATGTCCATAAATATCGAATAAACAAGGTATCTTTTATTTCCCAGCAAAAGACCTCTATTAAATTTCTTTTAAATTGTGTGGGGTCTAACCATTGCAAAACTTTAGTATGTACTGATATAAAAAGATGTATTGATACCTAGTTAGCATAGACCGGTCCAATAGATAAAGAAAATGTTGCGATGGCATAGCAACGAAACGTAACATATTAGGGGTGTCGGTGTAAAGTTTCACGTCAAAAGTCAAACCAAAGTTGCGCAATAAAATTTTGATCGGGAAGGCCAGTTTCTATGTCCGTCCCCGAAAATGTCGATGCAATTCATGACATGATTTTGTCAGACCGTCGAATTGCGCTAAAAAAAATATCTGATACACTGAATATTTCATATGAACGCGTTAGTTATAATTCACGTCGATTTAGACATGAGAAAAATTTCTGCAAAATGGATCCCAAATGTCTGAATGTTACGTTCGATCTGTGCTCGGTTTTCAATTGATGCAGACTTCTTAAGCTGTATTGTTATTATGGATGAAACTTACACGTTTTTACGACCCAGAAACAAAGTAACAATCGATGAAATAAAGACACTCTGGTGCTCCGAGACCTAAGAAGTTCCGTGTTCAAAAATCTGCTGGAAATGTTCTTACTTCAGTTTTCTGGGATTGGTATTGAGTAATCCTAGTAAGTAATATTTTCTGGATAAGGGTGGAACAATAACTGGGAATTATTATTCGACGTTACTGACCACTCTATAAAAAAAATTATAGGGAAAGTTGTCTAAAAGTTTTGTTTTTGCAGGACAATCTCCCTGCACACAAATCGCATAATTTGTGTTACTCGAACGCCCCTTTGAGCTCCGCCCGACTATCATGTCTTTACTCAACTGGAAAAAAAGTTTAAAAGGTCGCAAATTTTCTGCCAACGAAGAGGTGATGAAAGCTGTGCAGGCCTGGTTTTTAGAGCAGGATAAAAATTTATTTTTGAAAGGTCTAGCAGCTTTACAGATTCGTTGTAAGAAATGTATCCAATTAAGAGGATAGTATGTTGAATGAAAATATTTCGACTTTCAAATCTTGTTTGCTTCTACAATAGGATAATAATTTTTCAATACCTCCTCGTATATGTCCAAACTAATGCATAAATTATCATGCCAAATTTCTGAATGCTTGAAACTTACTTATGATACACCTTGGTCCTTTGAGGATTAAGTTGTGGTAGTTGTTTGAACAGTATTGATTGATCTAGATTTAGACTTTGCATTTGTTGTCTTGAATTCAATTGTCTTCTACATATATAAGAATACAGAGCTACAAAACTTACATTCACTAGAATCTGCTTTTTATTGCTTTGATTGACACATACTCTCTCTACTATGTAGGAGATTATATTTTTCTTTTCTCATGTGCTGTTGGTTTGAGTTTGAGAATCAGTAAACAAACCGACAATGCAACCTACATATTTGAACCTATGATAATTACTGAACTGATAATGGTAGCTCTACCTTAAATACGACTAGTGAGTTATTAATCATTACTAATTTTACAAAAGCAAGTGTGTTCAACCTGGAAATCTGAAATGTCGTACAGGTTTAGTGTGAAGTTTACTAACGATAGCCAGTCAGTACACGTTCCATAATGATTCATTTTACAGAAAGAGAATTATAAGCATATCTCCTTTCGTTGGGTAGGATAACAAATATGGAAAGTTTTCATTACATCCTATATATGGATATGTTAGTTGTACCTCGTAATATGTTCACATTACACAACACCGAGACATACACATAAGTATGTGTGTATGTATGTGTATCAGATGCAGTCATTTGTTCCAACAAAAAAATTCTAACTAATCGTCGTCGTAAAGGTGGCTACAAGCGTTCGATTAAAGTAAAATTTTGCCAAAGTTTTGAATTGGAATGTAATGAATACGTAAATAGTGTACAGCGCAAAAATAACTTAAGTAGTCGGACAATTTTACGAAAAAATCAGTTCACCATAAAACGGAAAACGAAAAACAAAATTGCAATTTTATAGAAATTTTATTGATGGTAATTTTTGCTGTGTCGCGTTTCTTGCTGTATATGTACGTTCGGCCACTTCTCCATTAGCGATAATAGAAATGACAACACCAGGAAATTGTTTTCTTTGGCACATCAGCAAGACGAAATAGCTTTATTTAAAAAATAATTCGAGTTTTCCAATAAAGTATAACCTTCCTCCCAAATTAGTGGGGGAAATATTTTCCATTAACGATTTGTCTAGAGAAATATGCAATGATAATTTCTTGCACAATATACTCATATATTCCTCATTATTGAGGCTGTTAAATTATTTTTTGCTTTCCAACGAGAATAAAATAACAAAATGCCATCTTTCGATGCAGAGCATTTGAGATGCCGTTTTTTATGTGGTGTCTGCTGTTTCATTTCTGCAGAGGGTGTGTTGTTAACTTCTTCACTATTGTCAGGACAAATACTGTTATCTGCAGAAACATTAATTTTTTTTCCGATGTGTGGTCTTTGGAGTGACTATAAGTTCTTTCCAACAACGCTTAGAACCAGTTCAGAATTAGCCAGCGCATGCGCAAAATGAAATGCATATTCAAACAAGTAAAGAACTGGAATCGTGATCGAAAAATCACTGTTCCTACAGATTACGAACTGGTACCAGAACGAATTCAAGAACGGTGAAACCAGTACTTGATTCAAGGTAGGAACTACTAGAATCGACAGGCGTACAACGCATGTTGTAGGTATTTGTACTGTCAGATTTGAAATTTTGTTTTTTAAATAAATACTAAAATGAGCGATTTTGAGGACGATAACATTTACTTTGACTCAGATACAAGCGAAGAGGACGCATTGGAATTATTAATAGGAAAAACTCGTGTAAAAAATGAAATTTTTTTAGGTAGTGTACAACATTCATGTATTCGCAGGTTTTAGTTATTAATTATGCAGAAGTCTCAAAATAATATTTACCTGCCATGTTGATACCTTATTATTTAGGTTAAGCTATCTGTCAATATTTGAAACAGCTGAGTGTAAGTTCTAATTTGTGTTCCAACGAACGCTTATTTAGAATTAGTTCTGAACCGGTAGAGAAATCGCGCTTGCGCACTTTGCAGTTATGAACGGATTCTGGAATTAGTTCTAATGGTATTGTTGGAAAGAACCTTATATCAACACATTTATCTTTATGTCTTTCAAAGAAAACGTTCTTAATCAAATTGAAATTCACTTTTCGATCTTGCTGTGAAAAAAAACTCAAAAATCTTTCTATCTTCATTGGAAAAATGGCTGTTTTTGTGAAACAAAATATTAAATTGCGGCTGGTTCGAACTCATCCAATGCTTTTTTAATATTGTTGGGAACTGCTCTTTTGCACCTCGGTTTAATTTTTCCAGAGGTCTGAAATATGCTATGTCAAGCGAGTGTGTTATGTGCGCCGAATTTTGGTGGTATGCATACAAACTTCATGTCTTGACAAAGTTTTAGAACGTTAAAGCATTTGTGAGAACTTTAGTTATCCTCAATAACAATTTTTTTGCCGTCTTGTCCATTTAATACTAACAAAATATGTGACTCAAACTACTTTTCAAGAGTTGCTTCCCTTGTACGGCTCCTCGCAGTCCACGTTGATCA
The DNA here is from genome assembly GCA_023690525.1 of Holotrichia oblita. NCBI lineage: Eukaryota > Metazoa > Arthropoda > Insecta > Coleoptera > Scarabaeidae > Holotrichia > Holotrichia oblita. The sequence continues at coordinate 28,750,627 of CM043018.1, read as the reverse complement.
TAGATGTTCAACCTTATAAAGTATAAATAATGGTATCACCGACCCAGCGGCATTTGCGCAACACTAACACTATTGACTGTCTCAGCATAGGATTAACAAAATTTTCAGTCGCCAAGTAATATCTATCTGGACAAAAGTTTTGAAGTCATTAATATGAAATTTAAAATCTTATTTCATACATTTATTTGCTTATTTATTATGGGAAATCGGTTAGATGAATTCCAATTTTCTCGAACTAACACTGATCTCTTGGGACGCTGCCACAAGTAGTACCCTAGAAGATTTCACCTCGCATCTAGCGGGCTGCCTCTATTGGTAATCAGTCGTTCTTACACTACGGCTAGGGGGATTTTCAAACTCTTTAAGAAAAACATTATTGCTTTGCATGTGGCAATTATTATTGTAGATAATCGGAGAACTATAAACGCTGATTAATATACTGCGACTTGTGTGCCTAAGACCGGTCATTTTTTAATAGGTAAAAATAATTTTTAATGTTGACTTTAGTGCTGAAAGCGTTCGAGTATTCAGTAAAATTGTAATACTATCAACTATCTTTCTATTCTCGACGGTAACATTAATAATACTAAAACTAAAAATATATTTTCATATTGCTATAACAATAATCCGTCTGACGCATTTAAGATCGTAACCTTTTTCCATCGCTTCGTTGGAACTCTAACGGTACACTATAGCGGTAACAAGTACAATTTACACACGAGAAAAGTATTTAGCGGTATTCCAATATTGCAGCCGCTCCAACTAGAATTTTAAAAACATATACAGGCGCGCCTAACTATGTAGACAACAATGGTAATCAATCTTTCTGCCTAAGGGAAGCTCTAAATCTAGACCGATACTTCTTTTTCGGTAATACAACTTGCCGTTGTCAGGAAGTGGTATAAAAATATCCTCACAGTGAAGTGCACGACGGAAAATTTGTATTTAATCATTGTCTGTTTAGCCGTCTATTTTGAGAAATTAATACACTTCACCCACCTACCAACTGCTTAAAATAAACTTTACGAACTCCAATCACAACCATTTATGATTAATTCGGTATGTTGGAAAAAAATTATTTCAAAGTGTATGTATATGTTACGCCTGATGTTTATGCTACCGTGTTCACTGCACTGCCAGATTGGTTAGCAATGAGAAGTAAATTCAATAAACTGTGATTGTTAAAATTCACATAAAATGAATTCTAGCAATGAAAATTTTGATACTTATAATAATTATTTAATTTAACATTAATATTTTAAATAGTATTATATGATAAGCTATTTATATTTTCTACATTGTTAATGTAGTAAATATGTATAAGCACTAGAACAAGTAAAATCTTTAAACCAGTCTACTGTGGGATGTTATTTTCTTTTCAACAATAGATAGTGCAGAGTCATTGTTGACCTGTTTGTTATATTAGTCATATGTCATAAGATGTATGGAACAGATAAATTCAGGGTCATCCTTCTTTGACAAAATCGTATATATAAGTTAAAACATTTACATGAAGAAATATATACTCTAAAAAGGATTTTTTTTCTACTACATATAAGCAGTACAGATATTCTTACTATGTCTTCTGCAAAAGGTTATGGCATTTTGAGAATTTCTTTTAACATCGAACTTATGTTACTTGTTAGTTAAATTTTGGATAAATTCGTATGGTTTTTAACACATGTCTTTTTAATAAATGGTGGATATAATGGTGTTGTTTCCTAAATTTGAATTTAAAAGAGGAGTGTCATTCTTAAAGTTAAAAATTATTTCCATGGGATAACTAATACCTCAAGTGGAAGAAAACTAAATATAGAAAACCTCTCCGTTAAAATTTCTTCATTTAGACCAATTATCTTCTAACTACAAAAATATTTGTGATTGTTCCTCCAAGTAATATATAAATAGTGTCTATTTCTTTTAACTTATTTATGTATGTATTAGTATTCTGCCTACACTTCAGAAAATTGTTCAGAAACTTCTTTCTAGTTAAATTCATGACTTTTTGTTTGTGTTTTAAATATTTATAGCCATAAATAAAGTGCTCGATTTGCCTCTCATATCTACTACAATTTAGTTATAGTTTAGTTCTATTTGCAGTCCCGTTCGAATTTATCATCATATATTATCATCTACCAACAGCAACGATCTCATAACATCATCTATTTCGAAAATTTTCATGTCATAACAGCTATAACAGAACCTCACAAAAACGTCGTCCTATCAAATGTTTAGAATACAGCTGCATATTTGTTCGAAGAAACAATTCGTAGCAAAATACTTGAAAGTATTCTACATTGTTAGACCACAAATTTAGGCCAATTACAGAATCATCTTAGCTAAGATGTCTCAGATTTTTGATGGTGCAATAAATTTATAATAAATCACAACTTACTAATTGCCAACGGTCATTATAGCATCTATTGATTGGGCTAACTTGTTTGCTTAACCTTCAAATTCGTTTAACACTGTGTGTCTTCAACTGTTAATTGCTAAGTTGAAGTATTTTAGTTTTTGTGAACATTGTTTGAGTCTGATTCTTATTTAACTAATATCTGCTAGAACTGAGAGCTTTACTTGCCATTAATATAAGTATTTGTCAGTCGCTTTAAATGTCATATTTGGAGTTCTTCAAGGTTCAATTCTTAGGCCACTTCTTTTTATTATATGTATAGCAATGACATTTTAAAATCAGTCTAGAATTGTAATATCCATGCATACGCTGCTGACTTTATTTCGTCATTTACGAAGAATATGATGCGGCTGTAACTAACATCAATGATGCAGCAAGTTAATAAAGGTATCGTTTAAATACAACTCTTCCACAAAAACTCAATTTCAAGCTAATTAATAGGTCATCTCTTAGTGACATTAAATTATTCGGAGCGTTAATGTGGTAATAGGGTGAAGTTCTTCAGTGGATCTCTTAGTGGAGAAGTAGAACATTAAACACTTCAACCCTTGGTGTTTAGTGGGTTGAAGTACTTTTTTAAATGTTACTTATTTATCTCACTTTTTCAAGAAAGTATCGTATTTCAATACTTCTTCGTCAGTAGTTTCCATAATTGTAATCATAATTTATTTCTTATATATCACTTCAATCAATTGAATATTGACGTAAATATTATTTCACTATTTTATCTCACTTTTTCAACAAATCGGTATCGTATTTCAACTACTTCTTCGTCAATAGTTTCCATAATTGTAATCATAAATTATTTCCTTATATATCACTTCAATCATTTGAATATTCACGAAAATATTATTTCATTTATATTATTAGTTCTCCAGACTCTTACTTTACAATTATCACTAAATAAGCAGAATCTGGATTCATCTGTGTATAAACCATGCTTCCATTGAACATTTTCTGCTAGTCATTGGTTAACTCAATCTCTCCTAGCCATTCTGTTGGCATTATAGTTAATTTTGGGCGTTTCACAGGCCTGCAGCTATGAAGATCCATTTCCCTCAGACGGTTTCTGCTAGTTTGATCCGAAACTCTAACTCCAGTAGCGGCACGTAACTGTGTTTGCAACCATACAGCACTTCTAAACGGATTCATCCTTTTCTGAATTCCTATGTAGCAGTCTTGTCTTTGATTTGTTTTTCTCTCAGATCCACTACCGGGTCTTCTCCTTGCAGATCGTGTCTGTTGAAATCTTGTTAGAGCCCTACTAACAACACTTGGAGGCATTAAAAATTGCGGCAATTTCTGCTCCAAATTGCCCTCGCTGATGCATAACGCAATTATGCATTTGAGAAAATACGTTAAATTTAATCGAATTAAGTAGATCTGTTAAAAAAGATCTAATTTCCTATTCATTTTTGAGTAGTTTATTACACTTAACTGTACTGTTGTTCACAGTACAACATAACAAGATTTTTGAAAAAAGAGATACGGCACCCCTTGATTCAGTGCGTTCAAGATCTAGACCGACACAACCAACCATAGTTGGTTTTGACATCATTAAAAAGCTTATTTTTTACTGATTACAATGATATAAGGTTTGATATGGTTATTTTAAAAAATAAAGAGGATATAGACATTTTTATGGTTTTTATGGAAAACAATAATTTAATTTCGAACTGATAAAATACAAACCAAACGAAAACTTATTTTGTCGATTGTTTCATATGTTCTTTTATATACTGTGTCCTTTCGTACACCCCACAAGAAAAAATCCAAAACTGATAAATCAGGGGCTCTAGCCGGCCATTCAATCGGTGCATTTCATCATATCCATTCATTAGGGAAGGTCAAATTTAAATAATTTCTAACATTCAGTTGATTGTGCGGAGGCGCTCCGTCATGCTGAAAGCATTGCAGCATTGCTCGGGTTCTTAAATTTAAATTATCTCACATTTCCTCGAAATCTTGTTGTAAAAAATTTCAATAACGATTGCCAGTTAGTGATCCATCAAAAATAAAAGGAGGAAGAACAGTTGATGCTATAACACCACACCAAACATTAAACCCAAATTTAATTTGTGGTCTCCTATGTTCAACGTGAAGTGGATTTGTTTGAGACCATATGTGCTCATTGTGCCTATTAAACATTCCACAATTTGTGAAACGAGATTCATCAGTCCATAATATTTTCATTGAAAAGTGTGGATCGTTTTGACACTGATCTTTAAACCATCTACAATAAGCTATTCGTCTGATGTTATCACCTTCATGTAAAGTTTGTGAAACTGATAATTTGTAGGGACAAAATTTATGCTTCTTCAACACTCTGACGATAGTGCGTTGAGAGGAGCCCATTTCTGTTGAAATTTGTCGGGTCGATGTAGATGGATTCTGAGCAACACTTGCTAATATGTTTATTTCTCTATTTTCATCCATCCCTTTTTTAGATTTTGGTTTAACGAACGAATAATGTGCTAAATTATCCCATAATCTCTTAAAAGTAGGTAGCGACGGCTGACGTCGATCAAAATAATTTTCAAAATAAACTTCAGCAGCTCTAGTAGAATTTTTCTGGCACTAAATGTAACATTCAACCATATCACGCTTTTCTACGTTAGAAAATTCCATAGCCAATGCAAACTTATGATTAACGACCGTTTGCACCGCTTATAGTTAAGTTACAATTAAATTAATTAATAGTCAATGTTTGACTAATTAACTTGTTAGTATATTTATCTCGACTGCTCAAACGAGCACTTTGTAACTCAGATGTTTCGTTTTTTTGAATTATAAAATACCAAAATTTTTTTTTTTTAGTTTTTATCTTATAAAGTGAACAATCATAGAAACGTCCTCTTTATTTTTTAAAATAACCATATCAAACCTTATATCATTGTAATCAGCAAAAAATTAGCTTTTTAATGATGTCAAAACCAACTATGGCTTCAATTTAAAAAGAACAAGTTTGTGTCATAACTCGATAATGGTGAACGAAAAAAAAAAAATTAGCTAGATAGTTTTATTTAGCGTAAAATTATCTAAAACTTTTGTCTGAACACTTTTCTCTAAAATTACTATTAAGATGCTAAGCTTGTTTAAAGAAAATCGTAAAATTTAGTTTTCTTTGAATATCTAATAAGCCACGAAAGTTATCGGAGAAACAAAAGTAGTTTTAAATCAAACTCATAAAACTGCCCATCTTTCCCCATTTAAGCGGTTTTCTATCTCCAGTAGTTTCTGGGATCCCAATGCTAAAAATTAAAAAAAACTCACCCTGTATAAATGAATTTGCCAAGGGTCCAATCCTGTTAAACATATTTTGTGTAGCTCCATGAGAAACTATAATAAATAAATGCGTCAATGGATTGAATGAAACAAATAGTGAAAATGTATTCAATATAATAAAGACCGAAACTTTTAAAAAGATGCAGTTTGGACGGACAAATGGGAACCCTTATATTCAGCGACAGCTGGGGGTCAGTGAAGACAATGGATCAGTGCCTGCGTTAACATCTCAAAGATATAATATTCTTTGTGAATGAAAGTGAATTTCAAATAATTTCAGGGTTTCCAAAACGTTGAAATAGCAAATAAGTATTTCCAACACATTATGTTTATCAATAAGGTAAAAATTCGGAGCAAAAATCCGTGGTAACACGCACTTCTGAATAACATCTTCCTTTTCCATTCTCGTACATTTTAAAATGATTCTTAGATATACTGAGCTTGAACTTCGAATACTTTAACACCCACACGCGTATATACCTATACATGTAGCGCAAGCAATCAATAGCTCCTGCAAGGGACAAAGAAATCTGGCGGTGATAGATCGCGTCTTTTCCTCTAAGAATTATTCCCTTGAAACTAACGTCAAAGATTTAAATTCGCCGATAAGACGGATGATTAATAATGAAAAATACTCGATGTGTTGGTCAGAATTCGGTAGCATAGACCGCCTGTCCTTGGGGCGAAGTCCGAATTTTAACAGCCCCCGGATGCGTGAGAAATACGCCCCCCTCGTTGGTGCTCAGTACCATCTACGAACGGTCGATATCTCGAGCGCAACGAGCCTGCCCAGTGCAACGCTACACTTTGATAAATGCGTATCACCTGTGCTTTATCATACATCACGCATATCGTAGAAAAGTGAAAACTAATAATACCATAAAAACTAAAAAAAAAATTTAAATCTGTTTGTAGTCGTGAGAAGATATTAATATTTGCGGATAACATCGCGCTCGGTCGTAATTCTATAAAATCGATTCTTTTAATAATAACATCGTCAAGTAGTATACTTAATAATATAATTAACATTTAGTGCGCCGCGAACATGACCAGCAACGAGCAGGTTATGTCCACCGCTAAAAATTTGGTGAACGACACGATAAATGGTGCTACTACGAAATTGAATCAGATGAGCAGTAAGAATTCCTCAGAGTCCCAAAATGACGAATGTGGTGTTGATAAGAGGTTCTTGTTATGTTTACTGTTTGATCCCTGTATGTATATTTCTATATTTTATTAGATTGTAAAAATGATCACAAAAACATTTTCGTACTGTATCAAATTTTTCCATTGTTAACTTGTCTTTGTCGTACTTAATGTTTTTAATTTAATTATCTTATTGTTTTCGTTTATCACATTCAAAATTAAGCGTAAAACATGCATATATTAATCGACTGAATTACGAATATTATTCGTTTTAATTAAGAGAAAATTATTTAATAATACAACAGCGTACGTCTTAAAATAAACGTTCAGTTTAAAACTTGAAAAATAATTTATAAACTCGTAATTCCAAAATTCCTAACTCTCTAGACAGGAACTATGATATGTATTTATAAAACCTTACTTCTGCTAAACTAAGGAACGTTTTTATTTGTTTACTTTTTCATGCACTATTTATAACGTACCGTTGTGAAAGATGTTTTTTTTTGTTTTTCTAGAAATGGAACTTTAAACTTTTTATCATTATATTATCTGATTATTTTCAAAGTTTAGAAAATAAAATTGCTGAACTTGTAGGTCGATGTATGAAATGATATAAGTTAAAATTATAAAAGAAGTATTGCCACTTTTTATATTTATTTTGTTTAAAGATGATCACAGCAAAATAATCAGGGCATTTGTCGGTATAAAATTAAAAAAAAAACTTGGAGTAGAAATAAATATCCAATATTCGAGGCTAATAATATTTTATTAAACTTAGTCTACAATTATATAAAGAAGTACATGTACTTTGAAGGAATAATAACAAAAGAAATCAATGAAATATAAGCTGTCCTACGTAAAAAATATTAAATAATAAATATTAAACAAAAAAAAATTGGGAACCCCTGAAATTTTGGACAACGCGAGAAAAATCTGTGTTGAGTTTGCTTATACGAATGTATTCGAAAGGTCTTTATGAAATAGGTAATTTTGATAGTAATTGTAATATTTGCACAAAATATTAAAAGAAAATTACGTCACTTGAATTGAATATTTGCATTCTTAGGTAAATTTATTATGTTGATATGTTTGCAATAAATTCCTAAACCTTCGCAGTTTTAGTTTAAATTCATTATATATTCCTTCTTAATGCACAGGGTGGTCCATTTATCTCGAGTCGAAAACTAGTTTCGAGTTAAAGTTTTTATACAAGGCCTATTCAGTGGTGACACTGTCGTAATTCTAGAAAGCAGCTGAAGGTCAAACGAAGGTGAAATTGAGTTTTTTTAATGAAACGTGATATTTTTTTCGTTACAAATTCTTAAAACGTACGCAGCGAAAGATGAAATATGCACATTCAGAAATTTCCGAAAATAGCCTTCGTTTGTTAGCAGAATTGAAAAGTGTATTGAAATTCAAGGTCATTATTTTGAGTATTTATTATACGTAGTTTGTTTACATTAGTATTATTTCATCACATTTTTATAATAGTATATTATGCAATGAGCATTTAATGATAGGTATTAGACACGAGTATGAAAATCCATGAATCCGAATGTAATTTTTACTATAATATTTAAATAGATACAGAGAACTGTCAAGTTTAATTAATTTTTATATCTGTCAGATATGTAGTGACGGCCATATTGAATATTGGAATGTCGCATTCCTATTGGATATAAACTTGTATCGTAATGAAAAATCTGTATTCCTATTGGATATAAGTAAACTTGTATCCTAATGAAAATCTGTATCGTAATGGAGATCATTAAAGTACAGGTTCAGCATATCTAATAATACAATTAAAGTATCGGAGTAGAAAAATATTATTTCCTATACAAACTTTGCCACTGGCTGAAAAGTTTCAAGTAAATTTTGCAATAAAAGTATTATTTCCAATACAAACGTTACCACCTCGTTTTATCCCGTTAGTGATTGAATTAAAAAAAAACGGCAAAACACACATTTTCTTGTGTCCATTGTGTCAGAGGTTATTGCTACCAAGTTTTAAGTAATTTTGATCATAGAAATATAATTGTTTAATCTTTTCCTATACAAACTCTGCCACCCCACCAATTTTAGAAACCGTCAAAACATGTGTTTCACTAATTGTGCCAAAAAATATTAATATCAAGTTTTAAGAAAATTTGTCCACAAATATGCTTTTTGCATATGAACACCCTTTTTAACTCCTTTAGGAGTGGAATTTCGAAAAATCGCTCCTTAAATGATGCCCACCGTATACAATGAACATCGTGTCCAAATTTCAAATTTTTACCCTTAGCAATTTGCATTGAGCCGGTCTTTTACTTTTAATCAAAGTTTTTCACTATTTCCATTTGAAAAATTTAACTAGACATTCTTCCGACCTTTAGATGTTTTCTTGCGACTAGGGCAATGTATTATTATTGCATTAGCTTACTCTTATCTAAGAACTGATTTCGGAAGGCTATTTGCTTCGAAATTACTCGGAATAAATACACTCCTGTGATTCGACTGCTTGTGAGTAGATGGTGCGTAAAAAATAAACGCGATAAGGATGGGCGAATAAATTATTTAATGATGAAACTTAGCAGATAAGAACATTTTCGGACAATCACTTTTCTATTGAATCTTTTACAAAACGTGCACAGATGAAAGGACTGAATTGGTTGAATTCCATTCTGGTATTTTTCTTGCAATTATCGTTTTAAAGGGATGCAACTGAAAAACATTCTCTTTTAGGATAATTTTAAATTTTTCCTAAAATTGGGGTTATTGTTTCTTTGAGGAATTAGTTTTTTCGGCACAATTATTTTGCATTTAAAAGTGTCAGCATCTTAATTTTAGAAGCAAGACATGATTTGTTTATTATGATCATTTTAAATTCAACATTATATTCTAATTACGTGTGAATAACGATTTATTCGTGTTAAAAATTCGTTTTTATATTTCAAAATGACCGTAGTCTAAGCTAATATGACTCATTTATTAACTTTAAACTCGCATACCATTCATTTTACGATATACGACTGCTTGATAACAAGAATAGGATATTCTCATGGTGAAGTAATCTTAAGTTTGTTGATATACGAAGTTATCACATATGACCAGCATTATTAATGCAGTTACATTCAAATCAAGCATTTAGTTTATTGCGCGTATACCAAGGCATACAAAAGCTGTGTCAGTTTAAATGAATGTAAAAAGTAGGTGTATATCGTCCTCATTACAAATAAATACAAAAAAAAATGATTCATTGCATACTGTCATCAATTATTGTAAAATAAGTTGGATTGGACAATCTGTGGTTTCAGAAATCGTTTAACTTTTAAAGATCGCCTTGTATATGGGACTATACTTTGTATATGGAGAAAATTTAAGCAAATAAGTCCACTAATAGTATGTATTTATGTCTGGTGGACATGGTTACGTTTTTATCGCTATACAAATATTTGATTCTAAATTACTATACAGTTTGTTTATCTTGAAATTATTAACTTGGAACAAAATCAATAGATAAGAAATAATGTCATACGTTTATGTACCGTCTATAGTGTACCTGCAAAAATTGTTATCTAACATATTATGGATGAGAGTTCACGAACTATTCTGCCTAGCACAAAAATGTTTTATGAACTTATTTATTGATGTTTTGACCTTTCGTCGTATCTTCTACTGCCAGGTTTGTAGACATAAACAAATCAATTCCTTGTCGATTGAAATGTTTTCTCATCAGTGAAGACTACATTTTTCTAAATCTGACTTGTTTTCCTTCTTCACTCCATTGATTTTTTACTTTGCAGAGCGTAACTGTCGCTTTCTTATATCCTTGTTTGCAGTTGTTTGTGAACGAGGAGCAAAGGTGGTACAATAGCTTTATTTCACAGAGTAGGATTTTTTCTCGTATGTGCTGAACTAAATTATGATCTTTTTCAGTTGGAATTCTATCCGGCTTCCACAATGTTGCCGTCTCTGATTGACTTTCAGTATGATTGCTTCCTTTAATTGCATTTGAATTTTCTGTTATAACTAATTATGTTCCAGAAAACATCATACATAGATATATCAGTTTGTTTCTATTGGTCTTAATTCCAAGCAATTTTCAAACGCCTTTTTTCCGTTTTCTTTTTGCAGTTAATTTGCACATAATTTTCAATTACAAATGATAGTCTAACTTTTGATCAACCTTTATATAGCAGCATTTTGTATAACTCAATTTATTCAATATTTCCACGTATATATTAATTTTTAACCTTAACATAGATACAATACACTTCCTCTTTATTATACTATTCATCATATTCATAATATGTAGGTACGAGTACAAAGGATTACATGTCAAAACAGTATTATATTTCTATCTGCAACAATACGTTTCCACGATAAACAATGCTGTTTAGCCTATACCGGGTTTATCGCAAAATAAACACCGACATTTGATAAATTATAAATAGAGAAATTGAGATAATAGGTTCGCCTTTTGAAAACCGCGATAACTTAACTTGACCAACTTAACACATGTGAGATTGAACCTGTAAACAATCTAAAATTTTGTCTTACTTATCGTTTATAATCATCTCATCTACAAAAAAAAAAAATACTTGAAACGTGATACTTAACTAAGCATAAGTGAAAATCATTGTAAAGTTTTACATAACCACAAAAATCTTACAGGAATTAATTATATTTGAAATTTACATTTTTATAATAAACAACAAAACTAATATCGTCAAGTCGAAAGGGAGCGTTTGATAAGTATACAACAACCAGAGAAACCAATTAGATATTTGATGAGCAAGACATTAAAGTAAACGCAAATTATTTTATTATTACGATAGATTAAGAAATAAATAAGAAATTAGCACATTCAGTCGGTATTATTTCTGCACAGAACTCGAAAAGCTAACTTAATATGATACCACAATTATTTAATTGGTTACTTTTCTCCACCAAACATACGAAGATAGATAATATACCGTTACAGATAGACATGTTGTGTTAGTCATATCGTCCAAATCTGACCCGAATATTGGGAAAGATTATTTGTATTTAATCCATTGCTGCGAATGTATTTATGTCTGCCCTGCCAGAACGTCTATTCTTACATTACGACCAATTTGGCATAAATAACGCAAACAAGCATAATACGAGGGCGGTGTGACATATCAGTGACTTTTTGAATTTCCCGCGCAGTAATTTTAAATTCAGCAGTACCCACGTCAACTGCTATCTGTCAATAGACTGCTGTACAAGTTTTGACCAGCTGCGCCATTTAGTTTGTGTTTGACAGCCATTCAAAGCAGACGACGCCGTGAATTGTAACGAAAATGGAAAAAGTTAATTTCGCGTGCTGATTAAGCATTATTTTTTTGCATCACCGAAACCAAGGCACAGCTTGACAAATATGGGAACTCAGCTTAATTTCAATGGTTAAGAAGTGGTTTACTGAGTTCCGTTGTGGTCGTACCAGCACAAGTAACGCCGCACGTTACAGGTCGGCCAAAAGAGGTCGTCACGCCAGAAATCGTCGTTAAAATCCAAGAAAAGATATTGGACGATCAAAGAATTAATGTGCGTGAAGTGACTGACGCTGTAGGCATCTCAAACGAGCAGATACATCACATTTTACATGAATGTGATCATTGCAAAAGGGTTTTTGGCACTGTTCACTCGCAATCCGAATGAATTTTTGCACCGTTTTGTTACCGTAGACGAAACATGGATCCACCACACCACATCAGAAACCAAGGAATAGTCAAGACAGTGGATTCTTCGGGTGAACGTGCACCAAAGAAGGCCAAGGTGGGTCTGTCGGCCAACAAGGTCATGGCCATGATATTCTGCATGTGAATAATACCGCGTATCATTCACATCGATTACCTCAAAAAGGGTAAAACGATCACCGGCGCATATTATTCAGAGCTTTTGGATAGATTCGATATTGATTTGAAGCAAAAAGAACCGCATTTGTCGAAGAAAAAAGTGTACCATGGTTAAAATCCATAAATTAGGATACGAACTGCTATCTCACCCACCTTATTCGCCAGATTTGGTACCATCTGAGTTCCACCTATTTCCAAACCTAAAGAAATGGCTGGACGCTAAGAGATTTTGGTCGAATGAAGAGGTTATTACTGAAACGAACGCCTATTTTGAGAAAACTTATTTTTTGAAAGGAATAAAAAAATTGGAAAACCGATGGACTAAATGTATCGAGCTAGGAGGATCCTATGTTGAGAAATAGAACGCTTATTTACCGAAAAAAATGTCGTTTATTCAAAAAGTCGCTGATTTATCAAACCACCCTCGTAATCTAATTAGTGTTGTTCTTTCAAATTCTATTCGAAAGGTAAGATCTGATATGCAGTTAGTTCCTTTATCTTGAGTTCATCTAGTTGATTGACCAGGAAGAAAGTTCACATTTTTTCTATCCACTGCTGAAGTATTATTTGGCCATTTTCTTCAATGATTTGGCACCCAACTTAGCGTAATGTTGTAGTGTTTAATCAGTTCAAAGTTGCCAGTTTCCTCACAGCCGCTATATTAGCTTTTGTAAACTAAGTTTTTGTACAGCCAGTATACCATTTTATGTTGCACCAAATATAGGCCCAGAAGGCTGCTGACCTTATTGGTTACATATTCTCTTAATTCTAATCAAGTAATATAAATACTCATCATTATGAGGAGTAATGCGAGTAATTGCAGATATATATGCACGTATACGCGTGATATAATTGGTCATTATAGAATTCAATAGCACCTGTGTGTACCTGGTATTTCGAAATGTTTTACTAATGATAATAATTGTGGTGATTCAATTGGTCTTTTACTTTGTAGCCTCAAATATTTAACTACAGCATTCAAATTAGTTATATTTGTTTTTGATTTTTTTTTAGTTCAACCTCTAATCTCTCGAAAAATACCTTTTTAGTTACGCAATTTTGAAACTACTTCAGATTAAATTTAATTACTCACTAATTTTCAATTATTCACAGTTGTAAAAATTAAAAATACACGTTGACTAAAAACAGTCTAGTCTACATGGAACATGCCACGTCATTGTGTAAAGGTCGTTTCTAATATATCTGTAAAATATACGCTCTTAGAATAATGCATTTATTCAATTGTTACACTTATTTGTAATGCATATCATATCACGTAGGTATTCAACTCGAAACTTGACAGACATATTTTAACGGTAGTAAGAATTGTTAATTTAATCAGATAATATAACTTCTGGCATAACGTAAAAAAACAGAAACAAGTGCTTTTTATATCACGCTTCACGGTATTTTCACAGAAACTAAAGCTACCGTACATATTTGATAAACAACCAGAGAGTTCTAAGGAATTTATTAACTACTCATTATTGTCTTATAGAGATTGTTGGTAATTTCGTAATTTTATGGTTTATTTCTCCAACAAAACTGTTTGAAAATTCCTTATTGGTATATTTAATAGAGGGTACACACATTTATTGAAGATTTTTGCATAATTGTGAGAAGATCAAAGTATTTTCTACATCCTTGAATATTTTATATGTAGTAGAAGTTAAACAACAGAACAAGTATAACATGCAAAAGAACCGAACTAGGACTAGTTGAGAGGACCAAAAAAGACAACAAGAAATGAAATAAAAACTTACTGTAGCAAACAAAGTACGTATATGAAACAAGAAATACAACAAAGCGAAATAAGGTAATTGGAAGAAAAGGGAAGATCATTTAAAATAGGCTGTCCTCAGTCTAAGAAATTCCAGAATGGATCCATAAATGGAGAAAACATGGGACTTTATTTTACACAAAAAGTCAAGTGGAAGATTTAGGTTTATCTGCCCATCTAATGAAGAAATCCAATTAACGCTAGTTTTAGAATCCAATTGTTAAACTATGACATCGTTTTGAAATTCGATTTTGGGCGAAGTATACGAAAAATGTTAAATAAAATCAATGTTCCACCCATATAAGATCGCAATAGTTCAGGAAACGAATCACTAAGACAATATTAGAAGATATCCATTTTATCACTTGATTCAGAGGCTCATTTTTATTTAAATACGAGAGATAAGCTACAATTATTGTGAATTGAAAAGTTTAGTTACTCCTGCAAAACAAATTGTTTAGTGCAAATTAATTAGTGCATTATTTTATCTGTCAATTACAGTTTAGTTTATGCAACTCGATTGAATAGTATCTACAAAATAGTCTATAGAATAAGCTTCTGTTATCGAAAAAATGGAATTATCACGACATAACTTTCGGATAATGATTTACTATGATTTCAAGAAAGGCTTGAGCGCGAATGAGTGTGAGGAAAGTTTAAAATCGGCATTTGGGGATCTCGCACCATCATTGGCTACTGTTTATAGATGGTATGAAGAATTTGAACGAGGTTGCAAGTTGGTGGTACACAGAAAAGGAGCTGACCCTCCTTTAACTGCTGTTAACCGCGAAAACATCGCTGCGGTGAAGAAGATGGTGGAAGAGGACAACCGCATTACCTATGCAATCATAGAGTCAAATCTGAAGATTGGATCCTCGCAAGTAAGATCAATATTGCACAAACATTTACATTTGAAAATCGTTGTAACTTACTTTGTTCCCCATTATCTGCCATATTTACAAAAAGCAGAACGTGCTAGAATTTGCCAACAAACTTTAGATATGTTGAATGCTGGAGGCCATCAAATTATTTCTAAAATTGTAACTGGCAGTGAAACGTACATACCGTTTTTTGATGTTCCCACTCGCTAAGAAAGCCAAATCTGGATACATGAAGATGAGAAAACTCCTACGATGGTGAAAAAACAACGAGCAATGAAAAAAGTTATGTACGCAGTATTTTTTAGAAGTACGGGTTTGGTGTCCGCAATTAAATTAGAAGATCAGAAGACAGTTACCGCTAAATGGTATGTTGAACATTGTTTGCCTACTGTGTTCAGTAAAGTGCCAAGAAAGGGAATCACGTTACGTCATGATAACGCGTTGTCCCATGCAGCAGGGCCAACTGTTCAGTATTTAGTGGAAAACAAAATCAAAATTATAGAACATTCTCCTTACTCATCGGATTTGGCGATGTGTGACTTCTGACTATTTTTTGAGCTCAAAAAACATTTCAGAGGAAAAAAGTTCCAGTCAGAAGAAGAGATTGACATCGCCGTTAAGTGTTTTTTAATCGTATCCCTAAAGACTGCTGGTTGAACGCTTTTAAACTATGGAAGCAGAGAATGGTTAAGTCCATTATTGTAAATGGCAATTTCTTTGAACGTATTTAAAATAAAAGCTCTAAAAACTTGTATCAATCTTTCTATTCTCAATAGTGATGAAAATAAGCAAAGTTGTCGTTACTGGGTAAAAGAAAAAAGATGATCTATGTGAAGTTTATCAACGATCTTTACATTGCGATAACATATAAGATAACAGTTACTGATAAGCGTTACATTCAAAATGCTGCAGGCATTTTTCGCTCGACATGAATGATATGTCGTAATATGTATAACACTTATTAATACATTTAGTGTATTTTTCTACATTTATGCTATATCCTCGCGAAAAAATGTTTGGAAAAATTCTACAAAATAGCGTTTTCTATTTGAATTCTTCATCGAACATAAAAAAATCCCTGCTGCTTCTCTTTGCTTTTGCAACAATTCTTTTGCAAACAAGTTGCTTGCCCTTTTAGAGTAGTTTTTTAATTTAAATTCTATGCTCGGAGTCCTCTGCATTAAGAATATATCTTCTCAGTAGGTATATTGTCAGTCAAGTAAGATATCTGCTTGATTCTAGAAAATTGTTGCTTTTAATTTTTTCCTCGAATGTGACCTTTTCTAGACTTTTCAGTTTTTATAGGAATTTTTCTGTTGCAATTGTAGTGTAATTTTTTCACATCTTTTGAAGTTTTGCTGCTAGTGCTCACCAGTTCATTCTTTAGTTCGTCAATCATAATTTTTCTTTTGTAAAAATGTTACACCGCATCACTTGATGTTCTATTTCATCAACACACGGTTTGTTCCGAAAGTAATATGTCTGTAATTTGATTGATAATTGCTTTAGATAATATACTCATAAGATCATCAAAATTTATCTATAATTTTCTGACATCAATATTTTGAAATCTTCCATTAACAAGTTAAATTTGTTATCTTAATAGGTTGCACTTCAAATATGCTGATTAGCACTGTAAAATTGATAAATACATTTATAAAATATGCATGCAGCAAGGTAAACGAACTTCCTCAAATTATGGCTGAGATACTAGTATGTATTGATTAGCTTGTAATATTACCACGTAGTCCTTTCTGTTCGTTCATTTAAACTGTAATTTTTTGTTTTCATGAACGATAAATTAGCAAAATTATACAGTTTAGACGTTACATTATCGGATCTATGTAAATTAGTCGTTTAAATTGGCAACGAATTTGATTTTATTTAAATTTTCCTCCTAATAATTACAGTTTTCGTGACTCGCTGTTGATGCGGTAGTTATATGAAATGAATTGAGTATGGAATATTTGAAAAATATTTTTCCTCTGTATAAAAACCACCGCCATATACCTATATTATCTAATTTGTTAACTACTAATTTATTTGTTTAACTGAAATAATATTTTCCAATGGTAAATTCATAGTTGTTAAGCTATTGTTTTCAAGTTATGAAATAACATGTTAAGTTTTTGACGGCAAGGTCATATGTCCAAGATTCACGTTGTTTACAGCAGTTAATCCATTTGCCATTTGCATGTAAAACGCGCAACTAATCACGTTGTAATCTCAGAGACATAATGGTGATAATAATATGATAATGCATGTACGAAGCTATGGGTCAACTGCAGACATAACACTATAGGTTATAGCATTCATAGAGATATATTTGTGCCCTCATTTTACCTAGTACCTACTACTATAAATTAAAAAAAAACATTAACAAAATAAAATGAAATAAATTCGATTTTTATTATATTTATTATACAGGCTGGCCCATCGAAAACGAAACATATGGATTATCACGGAAGCGGTGATTTTTTGAAGAAAATGCCGAAAAATGTCAAATTTGTTTTATAGGGCGATATATGTACATATGTGTAGTATTATAAATTTAACTTCCTAACTTTATTCCCACTACCAGGTGGATTACCTCCTCCCATATCATTATAGGGAACTGGAATTGAGTGATACCTCATTTGGAAGACAATTAAATTCTTATTACAACGACACCGTTCTTGCTACACGTCACTGAAGCCCTGGACAATAACGTGTTGAAAAACGAAAATTTAAGATTTATACTCTACCGTCAAATCATTGCACAAATGCTTCAGAGTGTGCTCCGACGTTCTGAGCAGAATTTGTTCCATTGTATGGAAATTGGTGGTGGTCAATTTTAAGCTAACATGAATTTTAGCTCAACGTATAAGCACGTTGAGCTGTATACTCAATTGCTTTATTCCGATCTCTCCAAGTATGGTTACACATTCTTTTCTATTTTATTTAGAGTTAAATTTCAGTCTAGTGTAAAATTAATGTAAATTCCAAAAACTGTCATTTATTTCTGTATCTTTTTGCAAAAAAAGATTAAGTGTTAAACGTGTACTGTTTGAGTGAAATCTAGTAAATATGATGTCGTTGTACAGACAATTTAATTACCTTTCAAATGAGCTATCACTCCACTCCCATCAGATCCCTATGATGATAAGGGATAAGATTAGGAGATTAAATTTATAAAGCACATGTGTCCCCTACAAAACAAATTTGACATCTTTCTTTCTTTTCGTATTCGATAGGCCACCCGGCGTACACAGCACAATGTATGGGTGAAAAGTCAATAAAGCTTGCAAGATTTTTCAAACAGCAACCACTACTAAAGTTCAAGCAGATCATTAATTTTAATCCGAGAAAGATGCCCGATCAAGTCTATAATTTTTCTGGAGAGGTTTGCTAAACAAAACGTTAGCTTATTCAGGAGAAAAGTCGGTAACGGGAAGAAAAATAAGCAGAATTATTTTTATGTCACGTTGTTAGTGAAACTCACAAACTAAAAGAGTATAGTAAGAGTATAAAACCAAAAGGTGACAAAAGTTCTCAAACTTCTGTTGCATACTAAGAGAGAGAAAAAGCGTGAGTAACCAAAGACATTACTGAGCGGTTTCAGACTTAGTTTATAACATTAATACAACTTAACAACTTATTCATCCAAAAGCAATTTTAATCTTATTGACTAGTGACGATAACGAAATTTCTGTACTTCTCATACCTCCAAATTTCATGCGATTAATATACAAATTGAGGGGCACGCGGATAGTAAGGTTAGGGATGGTATTGACAGACCTTAGATGGTAATGCTGTGACAGCTTTTGATAATTTGATTTGCATAACGTGGGCATCGAAAAATAATATACGCAACCATTGAATAAATTTACTTCAGGAGCTGCGATTTCAAGCATATGAAGCTGGAAAGAAATGCAAAATAATTGTGTGTACCTATTTAAAAGAATTATGACTACGTATTTTCATGCACATGTATGTATATAGAGATATGTTCAGTTATGGCTTTTGATCAGATAATCCATCAAACTTCTGGAAGCTTGCTGCTGAAGTTTGGATAAGAAATAAAATTTTAAATATTTTAACTAATTCGTCGGATATTTTTTGAAAAATCGTCATACGTGGGTATTATGATTGTTTCGTTGTGTTAACATGTTTTAGAACGCCATGCTGCAAAATATGAGGAATCAAAAATTGAAGTATTTTTTCTCATATTTTTAAATGTTGAACTCTTATTACACAACTTTCTGTTATCATATATTATTGTTTGTTCAGTTTTTATTATCACATCTTACTACTACATATGTATATGTACGGATGTATGTATATATGTAATAGGCTTAATAATTATAATCACAATCGCTATTCACCGACGCTGCTATAACTACATATATTATTCACCCGAGAACGAGTTTCAATTACCTGATGACGAAGGTATTGTTACGCTATGACATTCTCTGTAATGCTACTGGTTTGCTCTAACCTGGAATAAAAATAGATTTAAATTATAGAGATATTTTCGAAATGTCAATAAGTACTCAAGTTTTAAATTTCATTATCGATCTTGACCGTTCTATCGGCGTATTCGATACAGTATGTGTCGATACAGTCTGGTCAATAAAGTGATTAGTTGCCAACAGCAACATTTCGTTGTATGCTTTTTAAATTTACAATAGTTAACGTCTGAGCTTAATATGTTTGAAGAATACACGTAATAGTATATATTGGAAAACTAAAACTGCGTAATTTTAAATTTCGTATTTCTATATATGAGTTATACAGGCTGAACCACCAGTAGCACGTTTTTTTAGATAGCCAAAATGATTTTTTAAATTTTAATTAGCTACATCTAATTGAAAGAAGAGACTTTGGAAATGTTTTGATAGTTATCGAAATGGAGCGTTGGCCTATATATTGCATTGAAAAATTTATCAAATATAACTCTGTTATTCAAACCCAGCGCTTATTTTTTCTACATTTTAATGTTCGCGATGTTTCTGCTTAAATTGTTATTTCGTACAAAAGAGTACGAAAGGACGAAATCATGGATTAGTACAGAAAATAAAGTCAACCAGAAAAACAAAATCTGCATGCAATGCTCTTAATGAAGATCCTCTAAGACAAGCCATTGTATGTAGCCCCAATCAGTTAATTTAATGGCGTGAGGCAACACGAAAAACCAACACAAGTACACGAAGAATTCTGCACAAAATGAAGTCTGGTCATGATAAACACCATTGGGTTTTGTCAACATTTTTTGAAACTAAGGAATCAGTAACCAAATATTACACATCTACTCATGAGCGTTGAACTTTATTTTACATGGCACGGTAACTACATAAGTAAAACTTTACACTGGGCTACTCAGAACTCCTATGGAATTTGAAAAAGGCCTTTACATTCCAGTGTGTTGTATTATCGATTCATTTCTAGAAACGATGATTTTAGTTGGCCGCCGAGTTCTTTTTATATTTTTATTCGTGTCATAATTTCGTAACAAGTAAATCCTGGATAGTAAATATTACAATAATTTTAAAGAAAAATAATCAATAATCGAACGAGTGTATCTGAAAGTAATACTTCCAGACATAAAACATAAATTTAAAAAGAAAACTAAAGTAATAAAAACTAAAGTAAAAAAATGCAAAGAAAACTATATAAGCAAGCCATCATGTACCATCTTTGGCAATTTAAATGCAAATTTTTGATCGGGGAATGTTGATTTTGTAAATAAAGGCTTTGCTTTAAAGTGAATTTAATTACTCTAAAGAAGTTCATCAAAGCAGTACTCTCCTTTAGAGAAATTAAATTTGCTTCAAAGTATAGCCGTTATTTAGTAAATGGAAATTCCTCGCTGAAAAATTCGCATTTAATTTGCCAAAGATGGTACACTGTGAGAGCATGGCTTATCCCACGTCTGCATTGTAAAATCGATGAACGTCAATATCCTTATCTGTGGTTTGGTACATTACGATGCTTTTACAATTCGATGATGTATTTGTTAATTTTCTGGTTAACTTGTTTTCTGATTCATTGCGCATTGGGCACTATTCAACACTGGTTTTACGTTAATTGGAGAACTGCGAAAATAATCATTGAGGTACAATTCTGCTTGTCTTATATAATTCCACACGGTGTTGCTTTTACGATATTTTTAAATTGTCAAATATCTGTCGCTAAACATATTTTAGTGTAGCCCAAATTTAAAATCTTATCTGATACACTGACGGTACTAAATGAAGTTTCAATTAAAACATCATCATACATATTATTATTATTACACTGAGATAACACTGAACAATTCCAATAGATTGACTGTTTCTGCGTAGATGGCGCGTCAGTATTATCTATTTCGTTGTAGCTGTATATGACTATTTGATAATGAAATTTCGTCGAAGTCACAGAATAATTTCGGTAATAAATTTTACACATACTATACGCCCAAAAATGGAGAATGGATTAGGAGTTGGAATGTTATGTCCTAATAAAATGACATACACGTTTTGATGATTAAAAGAAACCATTATGCGATTAAAATTAATAAATAAAATTAATATTACTGCCTAAAATGGGATTGATTTTCTTATTGTACAATTCTTAAAAGAAAAATATATGTTTATCGTGTTTCTTCAAATTTCTCAGGTTATCCTTTGCATTATTTTATTACGTTCTGACATCTTAGTCAGTTTCCTTAAAAAACTTTTGGTTCAGAATTTAAAATTACAATACGACACAATTGTCGAGTGACCGTACATTCGATGTTAGTCAAATTTCTTTAATCGGATGTGGCCGGTCATGAACAAGAAAAGTGGCCTGTCTGAACCGTCTTCTACACTTTGGAACTGTCGGATTTGGACATTATGTTACGGCTGTAGGGCAGTCTTTACTGCCGTATCCCCATGTTTCCCTATCCTAAAGTAGTCATTTGTGAATCAGGAGTTTTGGTCTGCATCTCTAGCTTCTGATTATTTGGCAAATAGAATTTTCTTAGCAAAAGCTAAAGTTTTTGATGTTCCAAGCTCCTCTACTCCGCATGATTGCTATCTTAAAAATTTGCTGTTACTGTTTGGCCCCAATTTCTTGTTTGTTTCCTGTTTCTCCTTTTTCCATTTCTGGCAATAGAAGAATGTAGTTCTGAGCTGTCATTCACACTGTTGACTTCATATAAATCACTATGCGTCTTTCAAACTTGTTTTTCGTATGCGTACCTTTAATATATGGTATAAATGTTTTCGTCTGTTGTGTTACTTATTCAGTAGTGTCGTTGCATTTTCATGTCATTCATTTCTAGTAGATTCTCTTGCCTCCTTTAAATTGCAGCCTATACTACTCATTGTTTCTCAATGGTGAATTTTTGCTTAGCCAAAAAATCTAACGGTATGACTCCTGCAACCGCCTGTAATGCTCTTGGCAACACTGTCCTACAGACACATATATATCTTGGTACACAGATGACGATTTTGTTTTCTTCTACGTTGCACGATACCACACAGAAGACCTGTACAGTAACGTTTAAAACACCAAAACTACACATTATCTATCTCTTGTCGTTGCTAGATTTTCTAATGTTTTCCGTTTTGGTAGCCGTATCTCTGAGAGGCTCCCCAAACATTATTCTTTCGTCTACTACTTACAATTCCCAGCTACGCTAGTTCCTTTTAATTTTCTCTTTGGTTCTTTCAGTATAGTTGCTTTGCCCTTAAAGTGGAACCAAGGACAGAATCCTGTGGCCAGCCTTCACCTGCAGTTTGCTGCCCCTATGTCTGCTTTCTGAGCTCCTTGCATTTTCTTGATTTGCATCCAATGTAGACCGATCTTTGCGAAGGCCGTACTGTCCTCTGGACAGTTCCATTCCTTCGCTGTATTTTTTTTCCAGCCTATTCCTTAGTAGTACTTGAGTTTACTAAGTGAAAATACTCTATCGGTTTATTGAAAGCACGCTTTGTCAAAATAACTTCTTACATATGTAAATCATCCAAGTCATACAGATTTCCCGTTTTTAATTTTTTCGCGAAAGCCGACATAAAACTCAAATTTTCTCGAAATTGGCAGCAGATAGGTATAGAGAACTATGAACAAAGTTATCCTAATTTATGACGTAGAATCCAAAAATGGTATACAATATGGGATGTTCCATTAAAAATAACCTAACTTTGATATGCTGTACTTTTTTGAATCACCCTGTATACTTGCAAATAATTTTAAAATTTGCTCCTTATCGTCCTACATATTTGACTAAAATTTGAAACTCATATCTTTTAGCGTTTAGACACAAGAGACCGAGGGAATAGTCGTAACTCACCCTGTATATACTTACTATCCTAAAAAAAATTGAACTGTATACTTCAAAAGAGGTAAATAGAAGATCAATTTCTGCGACCATTAGCAGTATTTGATTGATTTAATTTTGTTAGTAAATATTCCTTCAGTCAAGAAATCAAAATCTTATAACATTTATTAATTAGTTGGAATTTTAAAAAGTATTTAATCGTTTTTTTTCCTTATCAATTAACACAGAACACACGCTAAATGTTATTAAGAACGCCATTTTCGGAATGTAATTTAAAACTGCAGAAACGATAAACAAATTTGTAAAGCGATTATGTTGTTAAAATGAATGAAAATGATTTTATCGATTAAGAAGTAGTAAAAACTCTAGAATAATTAAACTCTACAATTTTGAAAACGTTTAACAATGATTTTATAAATATATGCATGTTTTACATGACTTTCTTTTATATTAAGTATATGCGTTGTAGTATTTTATGAAACGTTTCTTATCAGTATTTTATGTTAATTTTTTATGTCATCCTACGTTTATGTTCGTTTCTTTACATTTATTTAGCTACCAGCATTTTTGTTTCGTAATTTCTTTCTGTAGATATTTTGTAATATTTACATTTTCCGATCGTTCACATGCTTTCACGTCTTAATTTATACTATTTTAAGTCCGTTTTGTTTACCGTTTTTTCTTTCTATCCCTTTACATAGACATTCCGACTCGTTGCTTGCTTTTTCATGTTCATGTTTAGTTTCAGTAGTGCCCCATATATTTGGTATTTTCCGCATTTCACATCTCAAAGTAGTCTTTAAAGTTTATTAAATAAAGTAGTCTAGATAGCTAAACAACGTGTTTCGTTATTCCTCTCTTGTTTGTGGTGTAACGATTTGTTTATCTTCTGTTACAGACGCCTGGTTCATTCCAGAAAAATTAAACCCTAGAGGTGAGTTATCTACCTGCATTGTATGTATATTTTGTGTTCTCTTTTAGAGTATTTAGTTCCTTTTTGTTTCTATATTTGGATTTTTCGAGTGTATTGTGTAATTTACGAGTGTATACACATTCCATTGTTAAACTTTATTTCTTTTCTTTACCTATATAAATAGTTATGATTTAAAAGAATTACAATTACTTCAGGCTATGAAGTAATATTTTTTCGTGCCTAATAAAATCAAACTTCGTAGTTCCTGGACTAATTTGCTTTTCGTGAACGGATTCAATGTCAGGTTGCTTGATTACGTAACGTTAATTATTACGGTGTTTAAATTGTTCTTCGTCAATTAAAATTTATTAGTCGCTCGTGACGTTGTTAGTAAATAACATAATTGCGCTTAGTTGGTTGTCTAACCTACAGGGGATAACCGTGCAGTAACGATAATGATTGAAATTTAGAGAGTTAGTAACACAAGTCGGGTGTTGGAATTAATTTATTGTTTTATTCAAACTAAAATTGTAATTATGCGTGTAATGATTAGGTATATGTATTTAATGTTATTTTGTTTAATTTTAAAATACCGTTGTTTATTTCCTTTAAAATTTTTGTTTATACCACTTTGTCTCACATTTTCAATATTTTAATTATAAATAAGAAATATGAAGGATGCAATTAGAGAGAAGATGAGACTGGGGGTAAATTGGATAATTTTTAATAAAAAATCTTTTGCAACATTATTACCTAATCTGTAAAACTTACATCGCAACTCCTACTTTTACATACAGACAAAAAAAGCTTGACGTTAGGCTAACATTGGAGCTTGGAAATGGTTTGAACAGTAAGTAAAATAAAAGCTAACTAATATAAATGTGTTGAATATTATTGTTGTGAAACAAAATAATAATAATTTAACTAAATATGCCTATGAAAATGAGTAGGTGATCTATGGGGAATTGCCGGTATCTCTCTCTCTCACACTAATGTAAATCTCCATAAGTGATAGACAACATCCGGTCAAAAGACAAGTATGTCTGTCTCTCTCTCGTACAAATGTAGAAGTCAGCAAATAGCAGTGTATATACAGGTGCGTGGAAAAGTGTGTGTACGCGAGCCAAATAGCAGTGTATATACAGGTGCGTGGAAAAGTGTGTGTACGCGAGCGGCGGGTCTGACGTGACACGTGTGTGGTGGGCGGGCGAGGGGGTGGCGTAGAAGAAAATAACTATATTAAATGAATAATATTTAATTATACGCATTACATAATAATTTTATTTAAAGATTGTAATAAACTTAAAAACACATTTTTAATTACTTAGACTTCTAATCTCAGAGTTTGCGGTTTCTTTTTACATACATATAAGATGTTGCTTGTAATAAAAAAGCAATTAATAAAATGAGTCGTGCGTGTAGTGACTGCGGAGTTTATTTTTGTTTTTGCAGTAAGTCACTTCAGTATCATATGGGCTTAGATAAAAAGAATTTCTTTGTAAAATTAGCGGCACAATCAATAATTGATTCGCGGTGTTATGAAGAAATGCCTATCGACAGTCCCGGCAGTCCAATAGTATTTTTCGGTAAAAGATACTAAAACTAATTAAGTACTACTATTACTACATGAAAGAAGATATACATGTTTTTTAACTTTTTAGGATTGAAGTGTAATGAAATAATGCCGAAAAAATTGATTTCCGGTGTTAGGAAGAGATACCTATCGACAGTCCCGGCAGCCCAATTGCATTTTCACAAAAAAAAAAGGTACTAATTAACTACTACATGAAAAGAAGATATAGGTATACATTAAAAAAAAAACAACGGATTGGTACATTATAATGTATTTTTTCTTTTTGTACAGTGCAAATACAAATACATACTTTTTAATATAATACAATCAATTATTATTATAAATCTTATTTCTATACAATAAATTTTTACTATGCAAAAGCAAATAATAAAAAAGTTCTTTTTATTTTTTCCATATAAAAAAATCCAAAAAATACATAATTTTAAACTTAATGGGTACCTAATATAATTCACTATAACCCCAGGGACGTGTGTGAATATTATCTTCCAAAATTTGACGTTTATCATCGTCCGAGTCCAAAGCTTTTTTATTAATCTCTAGTGAAAATAAATTATGCTTTATTGAGCGAATAGTCCGAAATGTGGTGAAGTATTTTTTATTTGCAAACAGTGACTCTTTGTACATTTCAAAATTTAATTTTTTAATTCCAATTTTACCTATTCCCTTTGCTTTTTTTATTTCGTCTTTGGATTCGAATTTGATAGCGTACATCTTCGGTTTTAAACATACGAACTCTTTGATTGGAATACCAGCTAGTTCATCTTTGATTTTTCCCAATATCTTGTGGTTGACACGATCGATTCCGTATTCATTATAATTCGGAAAGTCACTTGTGTCAAAATATAAATAACAGTCGCGTTGCATAATTTTATACATATCTGTTTCAGTGTGATAAATCAAACTATCTGTATCAGTGTATAATAGATCGATATTGGGTGAGATTTTTTTAAAATAATTATAGTGATAATCGTATACCAAAGTTTTTGATATATCGAGAATAGATAGCCCAACATAAATCGGTTTATTATAAGTTATTTCTGTCTTATTCATTTCCACGGCTATTAGATTTTTATCAAACACGGTTACAGACTTAAAGTTAGGGGATGCAATTAACGATTCCGCACCATATCTACCTTTCCAATCAGATACTAATTTAACTTCTCTATGGTTCCTTAAATTTTCCATAGTCTTACCATAAATGGCATTATTTTTCAATTTATATAAATCTTTTTCGAAAATTGTACTAGCGTTAGCCCTCAAATTAGTGTTAAAATCGATATAGCTCTTCAGCCATTTAGATTGTTTAAAGCTAAGTACACGATGTATCTTTTTTAGTTCTATACCTAGGCCAAGCGCCTGTATTAAGCTTTTATAATGCAATACCATCTTCTGTTTATCATACAATGTAGTCATTAATTTTTGTTGACTACATATATCGGATTTGAAATGATGCGGTAATAAAGGTAGATCACTGTGATCTTTGTGTAAATGTTTGGGATAAATTAAATCTACTTCCAGTATATAACCCGTGTCGTCATCATCATATTCATTGTCGTTAATAAGCTGATGATTTAAAATTTTATTTTTTACTTTTTCTACATCATTCTCCCACGCAAAATTGGAATACGGAAGTTTACTACTCATGGCCCACCCATATAAATTATTTATATCATAATACATGATATAGGAATCTTGTTTATTAGGATCGTATGATTTTAAATATTTATTATTGGCGCAAGCATACCTTTTACTGCATTGTACTAAACCACCCCTCAGCCCCCTTTCAACAAATAAAAGCATATCGATGTCGGTTAAAAGTTCTAACTCGACTTTAGTCATTTTCAACATGGCATCCCATGAGAAGCCGGCAGTGGTGTAAAAATTTGCAGGATCTAACCCATAACTTTTTAAACAGATTTCTCGATAATGTTCAAAAATATCGGATAACAAGAGTACATCAATTTTGAGATATATGTCAGAGTATTCACCCAGCGTATGGACATTAAATTTTTTCCAAACTAATTCTGCATGTTTATAGTCGTCATTACTTACATCTGTTTCAGATAACATAGAATAAAATTTATCTTTTTCCGGTAAACGTGTTTCATTTAGTTTACTATAACTGTCAACGTAATCGTATGGAAACACACCTTTACGCGTTACAATAGTTAAGTCATCAGGGCAAATTTCTTTTGAGTAAACAAAATTGTCTTTAGAGAGAGAGCGACTTAATGAATCTAACGAGGATGACAGAAATCTGTAACTATCTAGAAAACGTAGGCGCACAGTAGTAGAATTTCTTACTTTAATAGTTTTTGTAAATGAAATATAATTTTCTTGTGAAATAGGTATGATTGATATATAACCTTCTATCGAAGATAATGCTTTAATAATTAAATGTGCATCATAACCCGACAAATTATGGAAAAAAATCGGTATTACGTTACTCCTTTTAAATTGTAGATTACAATTCCTACAAAGCGTAGAAATGAAATATCCGGTTATGTGACAATGATGCGCTACTTTAGGGTTTTCACTGCAAAATGACGCTAAACAATTCATACAATGTAAAGTTTCATTATGCTCCTTTAATTTTTCACTTGTTAAAGAATGCATTGGTATATTACGTGTTAATATATGATTAACAAAAAATTCTGCTAAATCCTGCATTTTTTACAAACCACATTTCCGGCTCCATGCCTCTGTAAAGTTCGAAAGAGTTTAAACTAGGATCTACGGAGCACACTGTATGAAAAGCAACACTATACGGTATATGTTTTTGATAGGGTATTGTGTGCGATGCTGCCGCTGTAGTTACCGGCATAGTTGGGTTATCTATTTTTATCGTAAGACATTCAAAATCTGCATATACCACAAGAGGTGATTTTATTTGCTTTGCGAATGATGAAAATTTTAATTTATTATTAAGTAATGTAGGTAAATTAATTTTTACGCTATCAAATTGTGAACAATCAACTAAATGTGAAATTAGTTTCCGTTCTAATGTAAACTTACTTAAACACCTGTCACAGATAAACTTTTTATCTTTATGCTTGTTTATTTGTTTTGAACAAACTGCTGATAAATCTGTAATCAAACAGAAATGACCACTTTTACCGCGACCTGTTAAATATAGAAGATTCGCATGGATAGATTTTACTTCTTTCGTATGATACAGGGGTCCAACTATTTCATTTTTTTTATTTAATGTAAATACGTTAATTGATACATTTGAATTTTGCTTTTCGAATTTTTTTACATCAGATAAACTGACTGGTAATTCTATATTCTTCAAATTTAAAATGTTATGATAATTTTGTGGATAGTCTTTGGGGTTTTCTGAATAGATTTTTGTTAAGCTAGATAAAATACACCATACAAAGCAGAGTCTATCATTGCTTTTGATATTTATTATATTTCTTCTAAGAATGGGAATATTTGGTAACTCGATAAAACCACTTGCCCTGAGCGGATTATATTGGTTGATGTTGACTGCTAAATACATTATCTCCTCTAGGGCCCATCCACTATCCCTTTCTTGAAACTCACTCATCTTTCGAGTGATTTCTGATATCATTTTTTCATAAACCTCATTGATAATTGTTGTACGATTAAAAATTTGATTACAAGTATTGAAAAATTTAAAATCTTTTATAAAAGACAAATCTTCAGATACAGATACAGATGTAGATAAACTGTTTTTACAATAAAGACAACATAGCGTAATATTTATTTTTACACCTGATAGGAACTTCCGAAGAGATTTACTTACTTCTTCTTCAAATACGCTCAAACAGTCCGAAAAGAAGAGTAGTGGATCTACATGATGCAGATTGGTAATTATGCCGCATTTAATACGTCCTCTGAAAACGTTAGCAATCTGCTGAAACAATATGTATAGAGTTAATAAAAGAGAGAGAAACAAATATTGTTCAACTTACCTCTGCCCATACAATATTTTCTGTTGATGTCGCTTGGGCTTGGCCTTGTTGTTGTTGTTGTAGTTTGATTTCAATTTGATGTGAATAATATGTAAGTATTTGTAGTTCTGATTCTAATTGGCGTTTTTCGCCTACATTTTTACAATTACGGAGTTGATTTTTTACTATGTTTATATTATCATTATTTAAAATTTTTAATTCTTTAAGCTCATTATTGTATTTACTTATTTCGAAAAGGTCTCTTGTTAGTTTGACAAGGTCCGCCATTTTTTTTTTATTAATTTTTTGTTTTATTAGAAACTAACACTAGCACTATTATTATTATTATTACATGGCACTGTACAAAAAAACATGTTGACTGATTATTCAACGAATCTTAATTGAGCACTTCTTTTACCCATTATCACGCTGACGTCCTCTACTACCATGCGAATATTTGCCGCTTCTTGAATCTTGCTAATGGCGTCGTCACCCAAATTCCCATAGCGTTTTGGTAGAAATGCTTCAAAACTATTATTTAATTCAACAATGATGTTATCTCCGAATTTGGTTTTGACTTTTTTATTCCCGTAATTTGGTACTCTTCCCCTATATTCAGATCAACAATTTTTACTGTTGGTTTGATTTTACCGAGTTTATTTAATTGATCCATACCTTTTACTATACGCACCACACAAAAAATATATGAACTATATGCGAAAGAAGTCGCTGTAGAAATGATAATGATGCAACCCGATCTAATGTATATATTGAACGGAAAAAGAATATGAAACCGCGCGAAATACGTCACAGAATAAAAACCATTGAACGGCGAAAAATTATGTTCTAATGGAAAAAAACAATCACTTCTACTTCTGATTCTTTTTTTAATTTGACATCATGGTTTCCGTTGTCCTAATATTGATGCGTACATGCACAAAATGTAAAAAATCAGAAATATTAAAAATGCATACGAATACCGACTGGATATTCTGGCCGAAGAACAAGAAATTCTTAAAATATTGTACGAGGTGTTGTGACTATATTATCCACACAAAATGCACGTCAACTTTGTAAATGTACAGTATGCATTACGTTTTAAATTTTTGAAATAATCTGTACAACTCTTATTGCTACCACTGTAACCGTCATTGTGAATAAAAAAATATTGATATATTTAATTGTTTTATTTAGTATTGTATGATAGATAACAAATAATAATAATAATAAATATATACTTATTATACTATATGACTAACTTTTTTTATAAATACATACTTATTATACTATGAGAACACAAACATTTTTTCTTATAAATACATACATACATACTTATTATACTATGAGAACACTAAATTTTTTGTTTTACAAGCAAGACAATTTTTTCTTGAGGGTAACGGTCCATCGATATGATCTTCATGAAATTTTCGATAATGTTCAAAACATGGAAGATATTCTCTTAAATGTGATCTTTTGTCTCGAGGAATTCGGAACCAGTTTTCGTGTAGAGACGCGGGCGTTACCTTTGTTTGAAGAATGTGGAGTGTGATAAGAGGAATTATAGACTTCCTAACTCCTTTCAAAGAACCAAAATTATCTTCAATACTTGCTATTGCTGCATCCACCTTCTCTTGACTGCCCCCCATTGTTTTTATTATATATATATGTATATACATATATTTACAATTTAAGTGTTTTCAATTTCTTTGTTAGAGCATAAATATCAATGTCTCTTATAATTTTCCGTAATTCGGTGAGGTACTTTTCGATTCGTTCTAGTAGAAACCTATTACCATTCATCATCATCATCATCATCATCTATCTACATACATCAGATGCACATAATTTAATGCTTTTAATATTATCCTGCTATATACTTTATAGGTAAGGTATAGGTACCGCCCACCTTTTTTAACAAATATAAAAATTACAAAATATCGTCTTTGCTTATCCAACTGTTTTGAGAATTACTTAGTCCAAGCCACTTCACATAAAGTTTATTACCTTTACGGCGCAAAACTTTTTCAATTAAATAAATGTCCTTGTGGCGGGTCCTTTGTATTTCTGTCTGATAGAAACTCCCAAGAATCGGTTTTCCATTCATGTCTTCAAGCATATACGTTGCAGGATTTGTAATGTTCGTTTTAATAATTTTGAATAGTTCACTGGACCAATTAGGTGTATAACCTTTCTCAAAAACACTCTTATGTTTGCTAATTCTAACGATATCTCCTACTTTGAAACGCCGACTACCCTGTATCTTTATATTATTGTATACGGTATCCAACAGTTGTTTCTCGTTATCGCGTGTGACCTCCCGCGGTTTCATTCGTATAGTTCGATGTTTTGTATCATTATACGTATCTACGATTGTAGGCAATATGTCTACCCATTTATAATTACCTCTTAAACTAAATTGTTTGTATAATTTATCTTTAATTGTGCGGATTACCCGTTCAACAATAGACGCTTTTTAGTACTATATGAGGAGTAATGATTTATTTTATATTGATACATTAGTTGTTTGAATGCACTAGTAGGTATTGGTGCACTTGGTCGTGGGAAAAAACTTGAGACCGTGGGAAAATTTTCGAGACCGTGGCCACGCCCACTTCCTGGAATTTAATTAGATCAAAGGATGCCGCCGCTTATCAAAGGAAGCCGCCAGACGTGTGGCGCCAGGTGTGATGCAGCATACAGGGCGATACAATATGCAGGGTGCCTTGTAAATATGTGACTACATGCGTATACAGGGTGTGAATACTTAAACAAATGTGCGGTGCGTGCTTTGAAACCTGCTAGGTACCCGCTAGATACCTGCTAGGTACCCGCTAGATACCTGCTTTGAAACCTGCTAGGTACCCGCTAGATACCTGCTAGGTACCCGCTAGATACCTGCTTTGAAACCTGCTAGGAACCCGCTAGATACCTGCTAGGTACCCGCTAGATACCTGCTAGGTACCTAGCAGATTCCAAAGCAGGTATCTAGCGGGTACCTAGCAGGTTTCAAAGCAGGTATCTAGCGGGTACCTAGCAGGTATCTAGCGGGTACCTAGCAGGTTTCAAAGCAGGTATCTAGCGGGTACCTAGCAGGTATCTAGCGGGTACCTAGCAGGTTTCAAAGCACGCACCGCACATTTGTTTAAGTATTCACACCCTGTATACGCATGTAGTCACATATTTACAAGGCACCCTGCATATTGTATCGCCCTGTATGCTGCATCACACCTGGCGCCACACGTCTGGCGGCTTCCTTTGATAAGCGGCGGCATCCTTTGATCTAATTAAATTCCAGGAAGTGGGCGTGGCCACGGTCTCGAAAATTTTCCCACGGTCTCAAGTTTTTTCCCACGACCAAGTGCACCAATACCTACTAGTGCATTCAAACAACTAATGTATCAATATAAAATAAATCATTACTCCTCATATAGTACTAAAAAAGCGTCTATTGTTGAACGGGTAATCCGCACAATTAAAGATAAATTATACAAACAATTTAGTTTAAGAGGTAATTATAAATGGGTAGACATATTGCCTACAATCGTAGATACGTATAATGATACAAAACATCGAACTATACGAATGAAACCGCGGGAGGTCACACGCGATAACGAGAAACAACTGTTGGATACCGTATACAATAATATAAAGATACAGGGTAGTCGGCGTTTCAAAGTAGGAGATATCGTTAGAATTAGCAAACATAAGAGTGTTTTTGAGAAAGGTTATACACCTAATTGGTCCAGTGAACTATTCAAAATTATTAAAACGAACATTACAAATCCTGCAACGTATATGCTTGAAGACATGAATGGAAAACCGATTCTTGGGAGTTTCTATCAGACAGAAATACAAAGGACCCGCCACAAGGACATTTATTTAATTGAAAAAGTTTTGCGCCGTAAAGGTAATAAACTTTATGTGAAGTGGCTTGGACTAAGTAATTCTCAAAACAGTTGGATAAGCAAAGACGATATTTTGTAATTTTTATATTTGTTAAAAAAGGTGGGCGGTACCTATACCTTACCTATAAAGTATATAGCAGGATAATATTAAAAGCATTAAATTATGTGCATCTGATGTATGTAGATAGATGATGATGATGATGATGATGAATGGTAATAGGTTTCTACTAGAACGAATCGAAAAGTACCTCACCGAATTACGGAAAATTATAAGAGACATTGATATTTATGCTCTAACAAAGAAATTGAAAACACTTAAATTGTAAATATATGTATATACATATATATATAATAAAAACAATGGGGGGCAGTCAAGAGAAGGTGGATGCAGCAATAGCAAGTATTGAAGATAATTTTGGTTCTTTGAAAGGAGTTAGGAAGTCTATAATTCCTCTTATCACACTCCACATTCTTCAAACAAAGGTAACGCCCGCGTCTCTACACGAAAACTGGTTCCGAATTCCTCGAGACAAAAGATCACATTTAAGAGAATATCTTCCATGTTTTGAACATTATCGAAAATTTCATGAAGATCATATCGATGGACCGTTACCCTCAAGAAAAAATTGTCTTGCTTGTAAAACAAAAAATTTAGTGTTCTCATAGTATAATAAGTATGTATGTATGTATTTATAAGAAAAAAATGTTTGTGTTCTCATAGTATAATAAGTATGTATTTATAAAAAAAGTTAGTCATATAGTATAATAAGTATATATTTATTATTATTATTATTTGTTATCTATCATACAATACTAAATAAAACAATTAAATATATCAATATTTTTTTATTCACAATGACGGTTACAGTGGTAGCAATAAGAGTTGTACAGATTATTTCAAAAATTTAAAACGTAATGCATACTGTACATTTACAAAGTTGACGTGCATTTTGTGTGGATAATATAGTCACAACACCTCGTACAATATTTTAAGAATTTCTTGTTCTTCGGCCAGAATATCCAGTCGGTATTCGTATGCATTTTTAATATTTCTGATTTTTTACATTTTGTGCATGTACGCATCAATATTAGGACAACGGAAACCATGATGTCAAATTAAAAAAAGAATCCGAAGTAGAAGTGATTGTTTTTTTCCATTAGAACATAATTTTTCGCCGTTCAATGGTTTTTATTCTGTGACGTATTTCGCGCGGTTTCATATTCTTTTTCCGTTCAATATATACATTAGATCGGGTTGCATCATTATCATTTCTACAGCGACTTCTTTCGCATATAGTTCATATATTTTTTGTGTGGTGCGTATAGTAAAAGGTATGGATCAATTAAATAAACTCGGTAAAATCAAACCAACAGTAAAAATTGTTGATCTGAATATAGGGGAAGAGTACCAAATTACGGGAATAAAAAAAAGT
The DNA here is from genome assembly GCA_023690525.1 of Holotrichia oblita. NCBI lineage: Eukaryota > Metazoa > Arthropoda > Insecta > Coleoptera > Scarabaeidae > Holotrichia > Holotrichia oblita. The sequence continues at coordinate 28,715,209 of CM043018.1, read as the reverse complement.
CAAAACCAAATTCGGAGATAACATCATTGTTGAATTAAATAATAGTTTTGAAGCATTTCTACCAAAACGCTATGGGAATTTGGGTGACGACGCCATTAGCAAGATTCAAGAAGCGGCAAATATTCGCATGGTAGTAGAGGACGTCAGCGTGATAATGGGTAAAAGAAGTGCTCAATTAAGATTCGTTGAATAATCAGTCAACATGTTTTTTTGTACAGTGCCATGTAATAATAATAATAATAGTGCTAGTGTTAGTTTCTAATAAAACAAAAAATTAATAAAAAAAATGGCGGACCTTGTCAAACTAACAAGAGACCTTTTCGAAATAAGTAAATACAATAATGAGCTTAAAGAATTAAAAATTTTAAATAATGATAATATAAACATAGTAAAAAATCAACTCCGTAATTGTAAAAATGTAGGCGAAAAACGCCAATTAGAATCAGAACTACAAATACTTACATATTATTCACATCAAATTGAAATCAAACTACAACAACAACAACAAGGCCAAGCCCAAGCGACATCAACAGAAAATATTGTATGGGCAGAGGTAAGTTGAACAATATTTGTTTTCTCTCTCTTTATTAACTCTATACATATTGTTTCAGCAGATTGCTAACGTTTTCAGAGGACGTATTAAATGCGGCATAATTACCAATCTGCATCATGTAGATCCACTACTCTTCTTTTCGGACTGTTTGAGCGTATTTGAAGAAGAAGTAAGTAAATCTCTTCGGAAGTTCCTATCAGGTGTAAAAATAAATATTACGCTATGTTGTCTTTATTGTAAAAACAGTTTATCTACATCTGTATCTGTATCTGAAGATTTGTCTTTTATAAAAGATTTTAAATTTTTCAATACTTGTAATCAAATTTTTAATCGTACAACAATTATCAATGAGGTTTATGAAAAAATGATATCAGAAATCACTCGAAAGATGAGTGAGTTTCAAGAAAGGGATAGTGGATGGGCCCTAGAGGAGATAATGTATTTAGCAGTCAACATCAACCAATATAATCCGCTCAGGGCAAGTGGTTTTATCGAGTTACCAAATATTCCCATTCTTAGAAGAAATATAATAAATATCAAAAGCAATGATAGACTCTGCTTTGTATGGTGTATTTTATCTAGCTTAACAAAAATCTATTCAGAAAACCCCAAAGACTATCCACAAAATTATCATAACATTTTAAATTTGAAGAATATAGAATTACCAGTCAGTTTATCTGATGTAAAAAAATTCGAAAAGCAAAATTCAAATGTATCAATTAACGTATTTACATTAAATAAAAAAATGAAATAGTTGGACCCCTGTATCATACGAAAGAAGTAAAATCTATCCATGCGAATCTTCTATATTTAACAGGTCGCGGTAAAAGTGGTCATTTCTGTTTGATTACAGATTTATCAGCAGTTTGTTCAAAACAAATAAACAAGCATAAAGATAAAAAGTTTATCTGTGACAGGTGTTTAAGTAAGTTTACATTAGAACGGAAACTAATTTCACATTTAGTTGATTGTTCACAATTTGATAGCGTAAAAATTAATTTACCTACATTACTTAATAATAAATTAAAATTTTCATCATTCGCAAAGCAAATAAAATCACCTCTTGTGGTATATGCAGATTTTGAATGTCTTACGATAAAAATAGATAACCCAACTATGCCGGTAACTACAGCGGCAGCATCGCACACAATACCCTATCAAAAACATATACCGTATAGTGTTGCTTTTCATACAGTGTGCTCCGTAGATCCTAGTTTAAACTCTTTCGAACTTTACAGAGGCATGGAGCCGGAAATGTGGTTTGTAAAAAAATGCAGGATTTAGCAGAATTTTTTGTTAATCATATATTAACACGTAATATACCAATGCATTCTTTAACAAGTGAAAAATTAAAGGAGCATAATGAAACTTTACATTGTATGAATTGTTTAGCGTCATTTTGCAGTGAAAACCCTAAAGTAGCGCATCATTGTCACATAACCGGATATTTCATTTCTACGCTTTGTAGGAATTGTAATCTACAATTTAAAAGGAGTAACGTAATACCGATTTTTTTCCATAATTTGTCGGGTTATGATGCACATTTAATTATTAAAGCATTATCTTCGATAGAAGGTTATATATCAATCATACCTATTTCACAAGAAAATTATATTTCATTTACAAAAACTATTAAAGTAAGAAATTCTACTACTGTGCGCCTACGTTTTCTAGATAGTTACAGATTTCTGTCATCCTCGTTAGATTCATTAAGTCGCTCTCTCTCTAAAGACAATTTTGTTTACTCAAAAGAAATTTGCCCTGATGACTTAACTATTGTAACGCGTAAAGGTGTGTTTCCATACGATTACGTTGACAGTTATAGTAAACTAAATGAAACACGTTTACCGGAAAAAGATAAATTTTATTCTATGTTATCTGAAACAGATGTAAGTAATGACGACTATAAACATGCAGAATTAGTTTGGAAAAAATTTAATGTCCATACGCTGGGTGAATACTCTGACATATATCTCAAAATTGATGTACTCTTGTTATCCGATATTTTTGAACATTATCGAGAAATCTGTTTAAAAAGTTATGGGTTAGATCCTGCAAATTTTTACACCACTGCCGGCTTCTCATGGGATGCCATGTTGAAAATGACTAAAGTCGAGTTAGAACTTTTAACCGACATCGATATGCTTTTATTTGTTGAAAGGGGGCTGAGGGGTGGTTTAGTACAATGCAGTAAAAGGTATGCTTGCGCCAATAATAAATATTTAAAATCATACGATCCTAATAAACAAGATTCCTATATCATGTATTATGATATAAATAATTTATATGGGTGGGCCATGAGTAGTAAACTTCCGTATTCCAATTTTGCGTGGGAGAATGATGTAGAAAAAGTAAAAAATAAAATTTTAAATCATCAGCTTATTAACGACAATGAATATGATGATGACGACACGGGTTATATACTGGAAGTAGATTTAATTTATCCCAAACATTTACACAAAGATCACAGTGATCTACCTTTATTACCGCATCATTTCAAATCCGATATATGTAGTCAACAAAAATTAATGACTACATTGTATGATAAACAGAAGATGGTATTGCATTATAAAAGCTTAATACAGGCGCTTGGCCTAGGTATAGAACTAAAAAAGATACATCGTGTACTTAGCTTTAAACAATCTAAATGGCTGAAGAGCTATATCGATTTTAACACTAATTTGAGGGCTAACGCTAGTACAATTTTCGAAAAAGATTTATATAAATTGAAAAATAATGCCATTTATGGTAAGACTATGGAAAATTTAAGGAACCATAGAGAAGTTAAATTAGTATCTGATTGGAAAGGTAGATATGGTGCGGAATCGTTAATTGCATCCCCTAACTTTAAGTCTGTAACCGTGTTTGATAAAAATCTAATAGCCGTGGAAATGAATAAGACAGAAATAACTTATAATAAACCGATTTATGTTGGGCTATCTATTCTCGATATATCAAAAACTTTGGTATACGATTATCACTATAATTATTTTAAAAAAATCTCACCCAATATCGATCTATTATACACTGATACAGATAGTTTGATTTATCACACTGAAACAGATATGTATAAAATTATGCAACGCGACTGTTATTTATATTTTGACACAAGTGACTTTCCGAATTATAATGAATACGGAATCGATCGTGTCAACCACAAGATATTGGGAAAAATCAAAGATGAACTAGCTGGTATTCCAATCAAAGAGTTCGTATGTTTAAAACCGAAGATGTACGCTATCAAATTCGAATCCAAAGACGAAATAAAAAAAGCAAAGGGAATAGGTAAAATTGGAATTAAAAAATTAAATTTTGAAATGTACAAAGAGTCACTGTTTGCAAATAAAAAATACTTCACCACATTTCGGACTATTCGCTCAATAAAGCATAATTTATTTTCACTAGAGATTAATAAAAAAGCTTTGGACTCGGACGATGATAAACGTCAAATTTTGGAAGATAATATTCACACACGTCCCTGGGGTTATAGTGAATTATATTAGGTACCCATTAAGTTTAAAATTATGTATTTTTTGGATTTTTTTATATGGAAAAAATAAAAAGAACTTTTTTATTATTTGCTTTTGCATAGTAAAAATTTATTGTATAGAAATAAGATTTATAATAATAATTGATTGTATTATATTAAAAAGTATGTATTTGTATTTGCACTGTACAAAAAGAAAAAATACATTATAATGTACCAATCCGTTGTTTTTTTTTTAATGTATACCTATATCTTCTTTTCATGTAGTAGTTAATTAGTACCTTTTTTTTTGTGAAAATGCAATTGGGCTACCGGGACTGTCGATAGGTATTTCTTCCTAACACCGGAAATCAATTTTTTCGGCATTATTTCATTACACTTCAATCCTAAAAAGTTAAAAAACATGTATATCTTCTTTCATGTAGTAATAGTAGTACTTAATTAGTTTTAGTATCTTTTACCGAAAAATATTCCAATCTGCCGGGAGTTCGATAGGCATTTTTCATAAACCGCGAATCAATTATTGATTGTACGCTAATTTTCAAAGAAATTCTTTTTATCTAAGCCCATATGATACTGAAATAAAAAGCAAAAGGGAATCCGCAGTCACTAAAATTGGATTTTATTAATTAAATTTTTTATTACAAGCAACATCTTATATGTATGCAAAAAGAAACTTCGCAATTTCTGAGATTAGAAGTCAATAATTAAAAATTTGTTTTTAAGTTTATTACAATCTTTAAATAAAATTATTATGTAATGACGATAATTAAATATTATTCATTTAATATAGTTATTTTCTTCTACGCCACGTCCCTGGGGTTATACACAATTATATTAGACCCGCCGCTCCATTAAGTTTCCAAAATTATGTATTTATTGGATTTTTTGGCTGGAAACTTTAAAACGAACCTTTATATATTTGCTTTTGCTGAGTAAAACATTTGTACGAGAGAAATAAGATTTATAATAATAATTGATTGGATTTATTATCAAGTATGAGATTTACATTTGTGAAAGAGAAAAATACATTATAATTACCAATAGATTGTTTTTTTAAAATGTATACCTAAATATCTTCTTTTCATGTAGTAGTTAATTAGTAAATTTCTTTTGTGAAAATGCAATTGGGCTGTAGGATGTCGATAGGTATTTCTTCCTAACACGTCGAAATCAATTTTTGAATTATCATTACACTTCAATCCTAAAAGTTAAAAAACATGTATATCTTCTTTCATTAGTAATAGTAAAACTTAATTAGTTTCAGATATCTTTTACCGAAAAATACTATTGAAAATCGGGACTGTCGATAGGCATTTCTTCATAACACCGCGAATCAATTATTGATTGTGCCGCTAATTTTACAAAGAAATTCTTTTTATCTAAGCCCATATGATACTGAAGTGACTTACTGCAAAAACAAAAATAAACTCCGCAGTCACTACACGCACGACTCATTTTATTAATTGCTTTTTATTACAAGCAACATCTTATATGTATGTAAAAGAGAAACCGCAAACTCTGAGATTAGAAGTCTAAGTAATTAAAAATGTGTTTTTAAAGTTTATTACAATCTTTAAATAAAATTATTATAATGCCTATAAAAAATTAAGAATTTTTATAACATTTTCGGATGTCATCCAGTTATTTTCTTCTACGCCACCCCTCGCCCGCCCACCTTAATCACACGTGTCACGGAAAACCCGCCGCTGGCGTTTATTCCCATCACTTTTTCCACGCACCTGTATATACACTGCTATTTGGCTCGCGTACACAACAACTTTTTCACGAAATTACCAGTTTTATCCAACTGAATATTTGTTGAACTTCTACATTTGTTTGAAGTGAGACAGACATCTTGTCTTTTGACCGGATGTTGTCTATCACTTATGGAGATTTCCATTAGTGTGAGAAAGATACCGGCAATTCTGTTTTAGAAAACCTACTTGGCGAAGGTGCATTTTTACGGAACACCTGTATAAAATGATAATTAATCGCCAAGTTGCCGATATTCCATGGATCACATCAGTAACAGAAAGGGAATATGTTTTGGAATAAGTACCTTCCTAATTAGTAACTAAATAACACTTATTTATTCGAATTATCGATTTTTTAAACGACAAACTAAGAATTTTACTATGAAAGAAAAACAATATCTACCGGCTATACAGTGATCTATAACAATCATTTTTCACTCACATTTTGTAATGGTGCGAATACTTGTTTCTAACTTGTAATTTTTCTAATAATTTATTTAAACATAATATTGTTAAATACCTGTAATGCAGAAAAAAAGCCAACATTCTTGTTTTGTTTACATTATATCAACCAGCTCAGCATTCTTGAATCAGAATTTAATTCTATTGCACCGCATATTTTGGATTATAATTATACTGTTAATGAAGCACAAAAGACATCAGTAACAAACAAAATTAGAAGCCATTACTTCAAGAAATCTGTCAATCTACATGACTTCATAACTGTACGTTTTTGTTTACTTCTGTTGTTAATTATCTATTCTGTGTCAATATTTAAATAGCAATAACAGTTATTTTAGTTCTTTGCTATTCTTGACAAACGTTTTCAATCTGCAGCCTTTAGTTCTTCATGTGATTACTATTTTTCAAGCCAAAGCAAATAAGCCGCCTGTGTATTTTTATGTAAATGCATATCGTGGAGAACGCAGTGTTTCAGAGTTATATGCTGGAAACAGTAATGATTTGGGTAAATCTATAAAGTTTTATACGATGTAATTAATTTACTGTTAATAGGAACAAGTCATGGCGATGATGTTTTATACTACCTACATTATCCTCCTTTAGCTAATAATAAATTATCTACTAATATTACATTATAGCATATAAGTTTATTGAAAACAGTTTGGATATTTCATAAAAATACCAAATTATTTAATAGAAGAAGTTCGATTTTATGTTTATAGGAGTTGTACATCTTTTATGAGACATACAGTATACAATCTAATTCAGAAAACTGGAACAATGAGATATGTGTCACAATAGTTACAATGCTGAAAGTATGTCAAAGTACATACATATAATTTATTATCTTCGTTTTCTTGGAATTCGATTTAAATTTCGTTTGAATAGAATAGATCATACAAACCATCTTTGCATGCAGTTTTAAAATATTTGATCCGATTTTTTAATATTACAGCAACATATACAGTACAATTTAACGGCAAGTAGAAACTAGTATAAGCCGTTCTTTCCCGTTTGAAAGATGTTGCCGCGATACCAAAAAATGCAGCTATCTTGTTTGCTAGAATAGAACTAGATTAATGATAAAATTGTTCCAGTCATATCTAAGAAGAAAATATGCGAGCAAAAGGTGACTCACGATTGCTCTAGAATTTATTAATATGTCTTAGGAGATCTCTCCCCAATAATTTGTCAAACCTTTCCACCTAGTGCTAATACTGCATCTACAATTAGTTTTAAACGTTAATTGTACAGCTCATTTATACTTTATGTTTCTTCTTCTTGTAACTTTTAATGAATTTGTCAATTAATGATTTCAGAAAGAATATTTCTAAATTTATCTTATGTCTATATTCTGGGATTTGGCAAGTTGAAAAAGCAGCAGTATTACTATGACTAGTGTATGCAATTTTAAAGATAATTTATCTATGACAGCTTCTTCCATAATAGACCAGCGGTTTCTGGCAAACTAGGTGCTTAGAATGTTTTCTGAAAACTAAAATAGATAATCATCGAATTAACAAATCTATGAAAATTAAGCGAACATTTCAATCTAACTACAGATTTTGTTGTGGTCTATTGGAAATACAAATCTAAAACAATAAAACCTGTAGATAGATTCAAAGTGTCGCCCAATTTTTATGGATTCATAAGGGTTTTTCTTATCTATTCAATTTAATATTGATATTACAAAATTGGAGTTCTAAACGTATAATTTCTTCGTTGCATTTGATAGTACAATCACATATGTATATCGGCTTTGTATGTTGCAGAATTTTAAACATATCCATAATATCTAATATAAAAATTAGAATTTTGTCCAAGTGTGCAATATACCTTTTTATTTCGACATTTATTTTTACGGTGTTAATAGGTACACACTCCTCTGCCATCTTTGATCTTTCATCAGTCCATTACACTTGCATTTAGCTAGAATTTAATAGTTGAGCGTAGGTTTTCACGACCGTCGTTTACTGTGTGGAAATCTTCCAGGTGTTGTCGCGTAGATAAGTTTACACTTGACGTTTCGTTGATCATGCTGTCTTCTGTTCCTCGTTGTATACCTTATTTCTTCTTCGCTTTGCTGATTCGTTACAGTTCGATGAACTGCATCCGTTTCGGTACTTTTGTTACGTGGACGATCTTATAAAGATAATCGTCAGGTTTTGCTCAAGTTGTATCCATATTCACGGTTGAAGTTACTTGGATTCTTTATCATTTCCAGTGATTCCCGTATCGATTTCTGATGGTACTGCGTAGTTTTGGCTAAGACTTTAACGTTGTCATAATTAATGCGACGGTCCTCATATTGAAATAGGTGTCCAGCTACTGCAGTTCTTTCCTTACATCCCGTGCATGTTTCTTAATTCTGCACTGGATATTCGTTCCTGTCTGTCTAATGTAACTCTTTTCGCAGTTGCATACAAGTTCGTATATGCCTTTGGTGTGTAGCCTAGGCAAATAATCTTTATTCGATGGGAGCAACTGCTGTATCTTCTCGATAGTATTAAACAGTGTTGTAATATTCTTTCTTAACCAACGATTTATTTAATCTGTCAGATATTGCAGCGATGTATGGTAGATATACTTATGTAGATACGCATATCTATCATACTGTACTGGTTTATTGGAACCACGATATATCAAAATAAAAAGAATGCACGTTGATATCCAAAATGGAGGTCAGTGATTCTAAAAAAAACATGCTCTGGCTTACACAAGTATATACTTAATGTCCGTTCACTGATACCCTACACAAGCGTCTATCTATGTTTTGACAACTACCAGAAAACTATATATAGTGTAAGAAATTAAAAACCTCCCAGAACGTCAATGTGAATATAAAGAATGTATCACATAACTTTGTATGAATAATATAAATTTTAGGAACTCGAAACACGTAAGATATCTTAGAATGACGAGAGAAATAAGTGAGTTAAAACGTCTAACTAAAGATAACATACATATGGTCTACATGCAAAGACTACAATATTAGTAATTTATATCGAAATGAAAACAAAAAAGTACTATTTGCAATATATTCTTTATACTTATCTTTTAAATCCTGATTTATTTATTTATTATAGTACATAAAGATCAGAAAATATATATATTAATTCTTTATACTAACATTTCCTATCTCTATAGAAGACTCGTTATACAATCACTTCTGTTTTATGTTACTGTGTTATGAAGTTACTTTGTAGCTCAGCAAAAATAGAGAAAAGAGATATTTTGTCCCAGAGTTATACCACTTTCCGTTAAAAGATAAAAAGGAGCGAGGAATACTTTAGGACTTCACTATATAAAGTTTGGGCCATAAAGTTTGCAACATATGGGAAACATTTTTATTGTCAGAGTCACAAAAAATATTTTATAGGGGATCGGTTCTGCATATTGGAAAACCTAAATATCGATTTTAACATATGTAATGTGATCACCACTATAGCGGCAATTTAAAAAAATTAAAGATAGCAAAAAAAGTTGCTTATAATTTAATTTTAGGTTCATTGCAAAATTTGAGATATGTATTCCAATGAATTGAAAATTGCAATTCTTTATAGATATTAAAATAAACAAAAAAGGTCTATTTTATTGAACAAATAAGTTTATGATGATACAGGTTATTTACCAAATAAAAATAGCGTTTTTAACCAATAGAAACATATTTAGAAAAAATTGCAATTTTCAATTATTTTGGACTGAATTATAGGTACCCAACAAATACATATAATCTTTTATTTTAGTGAACCTAAACTAAAAGATACGGATTGACACCAGTGCAAAATGATAAAGTATTACATTATCTTTATATTAAAAGTTAAGGATATACGCATGACAACAGATGAAGATTTAGGGGCACGTAGTTTTGGAACACGCTCCGTTTAAAAGAAAATAATAATTATTAAAATTTACTAAGCAGTAGTATTTTATTTCTTGGAAATTATACTTTATGTCAGACTGTCTAGAAAATTATCGTGATTCCCTTGTACCTGTAGGTGAAGAGGAAAGCAATGGTGGGGGTACCATTAGATTGGAATGAAACATAACTTTCAAGTCAGGAGACTTAGTAGGCTATCTCTGAATATTAGAACAATTAGACGGTCTGGCTAACCTAACATATAACTAAGGTTCCGTTTTTCAGGCAGAAGTATATGCCATCCAACAATGTGCCCAGGAATGTCAAGGTACACGTATATATCTTTTCCAACACAGCCACTCAGCACTAAAGGCTCTAAGAGCCTACATCTTTAAATCCGAGTTAACCTGAAATTGTCTACTCACTCTCAATGCTCTGGCCCAAAGAAATACAGTTACACTGATGTGGGTAGCGGGTCACGAAAGTGGTTGCTGGACCCCAAAGGGGCACCAGCTGCCGACCGACCGTTAGGTATGCGGCAAAAACACGGAAGTGCACACACTCCTCAGGACAAAGAGGCACGAAACCAGTTGCCCGCACGAGACCGACACCTCGCGGAGAGGCCCGGCGAACCGGTGGGCTCCTCTTCCCCGTGCTACCCATGTTAGACAAGTTTTCTTGTCAACGTTGGACGGGTCACCGTTGGAGACGCTTTAGCGAACTCCTACCTCACATCTAACCCCACGGGGCCTAGGCCTCCTTGCGGATGGCTACTATCGGCCAAGCGTGGGAAACGGAATCTGGCCGTGAGATACAACCAGCCCGCCCGTGAATTAAGCCTGAACTACGGGGACGGCCGGGCAAAAGCCCTACCCCAAAATGCCAACCGCGCCAACCCTTTCGCCCCTCCGACGATCAAGTATCCGCGGCAGCTACAGTGAAACCGTAGGGTCCCAGAGTCACCGAGTTGTTTTAGGATGAAACCGAAGGTTTCCCAACCAGACAACCAGCGGTCGGACTACTCCTCGGCGAACCGACTTTTATCCTCCCCTACTATCTTCGCCAAATTCTCTCGCCACGCCCGTTTCCCTGAGTGTGGCCACCAAGGATGGGGTAGTGCAGCTGCAGAGTTCTCTAGGTAAGCGCCGTAGGGTGCCTCACTTACCCACCGTATATTCCGACGGTTAGCGGCCGGACACCGGAGCGTATGCCCATGCTTACGCCCAAGCATCCTCCCCTATATACGAAGTCTACTCCCGCCACGCCCGTTACCCTGGAACTATGAGACCAGGGATGGGGTAGTGCAGCCGCAGAGTTTTAAGGGTCGACGCTATAGGGTGAACGCCGACCCGGGGGTAACGAGTCAGTGGAGAAGTGAGAGCAACGAAACTGCGGTTGGTATTGCAAAGAAAGGCGTTTCTATTTATTGAACCAGATCCATTTTGTGGTCTCACCAAAAGCCATATAAGAGCTCATATCCAACAGTGGGAAAGTGAACAAAAAATTTCGTCCTTGTCTAACACCTCAAAACTAAGACAATCAAAACAAGTTTATTTATTTTTCAGTCAATGAGGCTAAATCTCTGCTGAAGCTCAATAGAAGAGACCTCAGCACCATCACGCTTTTATTCACTGGCTATGACTCTCTGAGATATCAACTGAAGATGGTTAGCAAGGTGGGCGGTGATAATTGTCGATTCTATTCGGAGCATAGTGAGACGACGTGTGCAATAGCGAGGCGATAGCCTAGTAAAAGCACCACTACCTCGAACAGTCGCACGTAGAACCGAGAGAAGTTCAATAGTGCATATAGGTGCACTATTGCATGAGTATTAGATATTGTTGGTAATAATTCGAGAATTAGTACTCGGGTTATTACACAACAAAGCTTTTTTGGTATGGCGAATTCTACACGAGCACTCTTTCCACATTCAAAAACTGCAAGTACTAGTTTTACGTAATTTTCCTGAGCCAACTAATTTTAGTCTTCGTACATGTACGCAATTCGCTGTTAAGACGATATAACTTATGTGTTGAGAAAACAGTAAGTAAACATTTTCAGCCCTTTTTATAACATGGATCGATTAAATGTTGTATTTGTACTAATTTCTAATAACTTATATTAAGGAATATTTAGGAATGTAAGCGTTTTTGGCTACATGTTTATTAAGACTTTCTCTCATTTTTTAATATAGATTTTACCCTGACAGTTTGTCGATCTTCTGATATTCTGAATATTCTGATACGCCATGTATAAGTGGAATTATGTATAGTAAAAAAAAATAAATACTTACTAAAATCATAAAATATACGTAACAATGATTTTTTAATTTAAGAAACCTACGATGGTAGTATCCTAGCAGAAATTTCAGTCTACTAATTAAAGCATAATATAAGTGAGAATGAAACAAACTACTAGATAATACATTATTTTTCATACAAGTTTATGGTAATGTTATAAATAAATACTGTGTCTTATATTTAATGATTAGTTACATCATTAATAATAACAGATGCGATTGAATGCTATGCTATATGTTTAAAGACAGTGACTTTCTTGAATACGATAACATCACTATCACTCATGATTATACAAACACTTTAGTGTTTACATAAAGATTAATCTATAATAAGTCATGTCATTTTTTCAAATAATTGATATGTACGGAATTTGATTAAAAGTAAAATTATCAATCTATGATATAATAACATATCTCAACTATTGCAATATTCATATATCAGGTGAAGTGGTTCATAATATTAAAGTTATAATTACATATAAGATACATTTCATATATGTACTTTAGTTATCCGCCACAAACAGCCATGCCGTTCCACGTAAGGTTCCTAGCAAGTTTAATTTTTACTGCAGGTAGATCTTATTAAAATTCTTAGATGTAATAATTACATTAGTTTAGATATTTTTTTATTATATACAGTGAGAGTATTTTTACTGTAATAGTTGTATGAAGTAGTGAGTTTGTATGTAGTAAATAAAGATTTTGTCTTACGGGAATTCAATTTATAAGATTATCAAACTGGTAAGCTTCATAACAGAAACTAAATTCGATTTAATGAAAAACCTTTATTTACTAAATTCAAATTAGTAGACTGAACATAATTTCAGAAATTATCCCAAATACATTAATCGAAAAATTTCTAGTAATGACTCCTAATAATTATTAAAATGCAGATAGAACTGCAAATATTTTAGTGACTGGACTAGTGTTATAATTTAAGTCAAAATAACCTTTAATATATAACAAGAATCTTAAATTATAAATATTTATATTCTTCAATATCTCCCTTGTCACACAAATAAAGCAAATATTTAAATATAAAATTTTAAATTGCATAAGGAAATTTAATGCAACTTTATACAGAATATTCACCTGTTTTCATTGGTTTGCAAGATACATATTTACATTTGCTTGAAAATGTTGACATTTCTCTATCTTTAGAGAAATGCCATTATTTCGATAATGGAAAAATTTAACATCGTAAAACTTTACGGAACACTAAAAGTATCTTGTATGATAACAATATGTAGATCAAGACTTAAATACGTTACACGGAGTGTTCTAGAAATCAGTGTCTTTTCTGAAACAATTTTATTGAAATGTGAAAAACTTTATTTTTTCGTAATTGAAACCCTATACTTTTGAGTTGAAACCAAAATTTAATTATCAATTAGTTTGAATCAACCATGTATGTATTTAAAGTAATCGTTTTGGAGAGAAAATATCAACACTAATGATATTATGATAAAAACCTACAAAATATTCATTCTACTACATTCACATAATTAAAGAAAGGCTAGGGTGAAATTACTTTTCAAAAATCGTTTATTTAAAAGAAGAATAAAATATACGCGGTGACTGATGAAAATAGAAAATTGCAAATAGGTAACTAATAAATATTTTACACAATATGTTCAATATATCCACCATTTTGATTGATGCGCGTTTCTACCCTTTTCATAAATGATCGGGAACCCTTGTGCAGCATACGGTCATCAATACTTTGCATCAATGCTACCCATATACGCTCTCGTGTTGCTAGGGTTGCTAGGCAAACTTGCTCTTTTATGTATCCCCAAAGGAAAAGACCGCATTTGGTGCGATCGGGTGATCTTGGTGGCCAATTCACTACACCCCCTCTGCCAATCGATTTCTCGGGAAATGCATTATTCAGATGATTTCGTACATTCCTAGAGAAATGTGCACCATCTTGCTGCACCCACAAATCATATTAAGAGGAAGGGTGTCCAGGAAATATTCTAATTCATTCCTTAGAAAAGCCAGATAATTTTCCCCGTTGACCGTTGAAAGAAATATGCACCAAGTAACCGATTGCTTATTACTCTTCCCCATATAATCAATGATATTCCACGGTTTTTATAAAATAAGGATTTTCCCGATCACAATATAAAAATTGTGTCTATTAACCTAACCGATTTTATGGAAAGTTGTCGGAAAGTCGAAAGGCTGCTTTCAAAATCATTCCCAAACAGTTCTACCAAATAATGTCTATGGTAGCCATGAAATTTGTGTTGACGTAAACTCTGTGAGGCTGATATATGGCTTATGTCTAACTGTGGTTCCATTTTTGTTGTAGTGGTATAGGCATCCTTGACTGCTATAGCAAGTACTGTAAATTGATTACTTTCATTTCTAACCGGTTTGACACGTTTTTTCTTTTTATATTCCATGCCCAGTTGCTTCAAATCGGTCCCGAAGCCTTTCAAAAGACAAAGGTTTTGGATATCTTATATCTGGATAATGTATTTGATAAATCCGCAATGCAAGCAATGGATTTCGTTCACATTCTCCCTAAATATAGATCATATGAATTAGCTCATCTTTTGTAAATTCCGTATTGACTGATACTGCTATAAGTTAAGGACGTTTCTGCGAAATTAATCCACAGATTTTATTTGATTTACCAGCCTACGTTATGTCCATCACGTTAACATATCTTCATATTTGAAATATAACTACAAATTTAGAAAGCACGTCGATTTACAAAAATGTCAGCACAGCAGACGAATGGTATGTTGATCTTGCAAACCAATGAAAATTGGTATAGAAAGTTACTTAAAATTAATTTAGTGTACATATTCGTGTTTCAGGAATTTTTGCAGATAATTCTTTCCCGACACTTGAAATATCAACGGGTCTGTTACAAGGAACGTACAAAACATCTTACAATGGCAGAAAATTCTCTGCATTCGATGGAGTGCCATATGCGAGACCTCCAGTTGGTGAATTACGATTTGAGGTAAGAATATAATAATTGTAGTAAATTATACATGTTGCTTATATGTGAACATACATACTTGTCCTAATCATAAACTAGACCAATACAGAAATTTTTTAATAGCCACCAAAGGAGCCTCATAATTGGACTGGAATATGGAGAGCTGATACAAACTACATGTGTATTCAATCATTTATAGGAGTGAAAGCACTTGGAGTTTCTGGTATACCACGTCCTAAATTTTCAACTGTGAAAATATTAGCATCTTTTATCAATTTCTAGGCGAAGAAGACTGTTTGTATCTAAATGTTTATGTACCAAGAGAAGAACTAAGCCACACAGACAATTTAGATGTTATTGTGCATATTCACGGTGGTGCGTTTATGCTAGGAAGTGGACACTTTTATGCAGGCCCAGAATACTTAATGGACGAAGAAGTTATTTTAGTTACAATAAACTATAGATTAGGCCCTTTCGGTATGAATAAAATACGTGAATTCGATTTAACCAGATGTTTGTTTACTTTAATTTTTGATTTAATTTAAAGGTTTCTTAAGTACGGAAGATGAAATTCAACCTGGTAATAATGGTTTGAAAGATCAAGTTCAAGCACTTAAATGGATTCGTAGCAATATTAAGTACTTTGGTGGAAATCCTAATTCTGTCACACTTACAGGAATGTCAGCAGGTGGAGCTAGCGTTCATTATCATTATTTCTCACCATCATCTAAAGGTAGGTGTAATTAAAAAAGTCATCGCTATTATATTAATCGGTTTTTTTACTACTTAGGCCTTTTTCATAGAGGATATTCACAAAGTGGAACTGCTTTAAGTCCATGGGCATTTCAAGAAGCATCTTTAGATAAAGCTAAACATTTGGCAATATCAGTTGGTTGCCCGGTAGATACATCCGCGAATTTAATACATTGCTTGAGAAGTAGATCAGCTTACAGTATTACAGAAGCTGTTAAACATTTTTTCGGCTACGATGTTTTGCCGTTCTCTCCATTTGGCCCTGTAATTGAAAAGAAACATGATGGAGCATTTATAACGGAACATCCTTATAAAATGTTAGTCAATCGTCAAGTCGCTGATATTCCTTGGATAACATCAGTAACTGAAAGGGAAGGCATATTTCCCGGGGCATGTAAGTAATATTTGTCCTTCATCTATTAAGATATCAACTAGAATAACGAGATCATTTGTAACTTCACAATGAAAAGTTTAACGATTAAACAACTTGTTTTTTTTCTAAAATACTTTATAAAATGAACGATTATTATATGCCTGTTTCAGATTGATAAAAAAAAACGAAAGAGAGTCATATAGCTAAAAGTAAATTTTATTTTACTGTTTTTATTTTACTATTTTTATTTTACTTTATTAAAAATCTAATATTTTCAGATATACTAGCATGCTGAAAGCTGTACTGTTTCATTTTCAAAATTTAGAAAAATAATTACAGAATAATTATTACGTCTGCTGATTAGAAAGCATGTATCATCCGTTAACGATAATATTACTAATAATTTTATTGTCACTGTAAATGTTCTTGTTTAATTCAGATTTTACCGATGAACTAAGTGTTCTTGAACAAGATTTCCACAAAATCGCACCACATGTTTTGGATTATAATTATACGATTAGCGATGGACAGAAATCATCCATAACGGACAAAATTAGAAGCCACTATTTCAAAGAATCTATTAACCTGCATGATTTTATAACAGTAAGTATTTCTTTTACATTCACATAACTTATTTTGATTAATTATTACGACACTCATTTATTTCAGTTATTGGGTGATAGACACTTTAAAGCAGATGCAGGTATATCGGCCAAACTACAAGCGAAAGCAAACAAATCACCAGTGTACTTCTATCTAATAGCATATCGAGGAGAACGCAGTTTTTCTGAATTATTTACTGGACGAACAGATGATTTAGGTAGCTGTGCAAATTTAATGATCTAGTCCTCGAAAGTAAATAACTGTTTTGTCTTTATAGGAACTAGCCATGCTGATGATATTTTGTACTACTTGCACTATTACGCCTTAACTAGTGGAAAATTATCCAAAACTGACGAGGATATGAAGTCCATATTCCTGGAGTTCCTTTTAAATTTTATTCGAAACAGGTAAATATATATGTATGTATATGGTCTACAATCTATCTGTGCCTTTTCCATTGTGGTCACAAAATGGAATTTACTGAAAATATCTAAAAACCATGATTATATAGACCTGTACTAGGTACTCCAAGAGCATGTAAAGAAGCAAAGTTGTTTTTTTTAATAGAACACTTTGTATTGTATTCGCTTTTAGATTGGTTGAATGAAAAATATCTATTTTTTAAACGCAATACGCGTATATGATAACATTTTCTTGTATAGAATTATAAGCATTTTTATCTGATATGACACGTCCTATACTTAACTTATAGCTTACGAAATAAATAATGGCAAACTTTGAAAATTATTATTTTAATAAGGAATGTAGTACTATAGAGCGTATACACAAAATAAAACTGATATACTATTATATCAAATTAAAAGGCAACATACAGCAATGCAAATTATGTTTTTGTCACATATAATTTACATAAAACGTGAGTCAACTTTTTTCTGAAATTGTACGGTATATATTTTTTAAATTTTTATGTAAAGAATTTTCTTAACTCCTCTGATCATGAAATTAAAACACATCCTTAAATAAGGAAAAATGCGAGAAAATAACAATTTCTGCAAATTTGTATGAGACGTAACTCGCAGTAGATCATCAGATACAGTTAATTTAGACAGTTACACAGTCATAACGTCTTTATTAATCAGTTACTATGGTTACTGTCTATTCAACTGTATTATTTAAAGAAAAAAGAAAATCACCAAAATTATCACCATCATTGGCACAATACTATAAATATCACTTAGCAATATATTAAATGCAGTTATTTCTGTAGTACAGAGTTACAGACTATGGAGTGGTCAAAATGGTGCCAATTCGAGGAATATTTGTAGAATAGTGTTTTCATTCTTTCATTTACTTTTTTTTTTAATAAATCAATAAAAAGTGCTTGTTTTATTGTCTTTATTTTTCATATTTATAAGTAACTTTTCTTGCTTTCTTGTTTTTTATTAAAATATGGTTTTGTGTTATTGCAATAACGTGGTCCTTTATAACACTCAAATAAACTTGAACCATATCCATTACATATTCAAAAGCCATATTTTGTATTAATATCAAACCAAAGGGACATTAAACTTATACACAATTACTTGTTTATTATTATTGTTGATTAATTGTGAATTGATTGATTTTTGTCATGTTCCCACTAGTCCTCTCGTTAGAGATTGATATAAAATACAGGCTGATTTAGGAGCATATGTTAATAGTTTCGGTACGCATTCAGGGACCCAAAATAAACATAAAAGTTCCCATAAATATGTTACTAGTTAGGTTTTATAGTTTTCAAAAATACCACCATTTGCTTCTAATCATAAGTCAGCTCTGTGATTAATTGCTGGTCTCTTTCTTCTAACTACTGCTGCATTCATTATACGGTCTAGTAATACATCTGTAGTGTCTACTTTAGTTACTTTAGTAGCGTATACTATAGATTTAAACGACTTCTAAAGACTATAATTCAGAAGCTTAAGGTTTGGTGATCTAGCTATCAATCCACTGGTTTGGTAAGGTGTCGTTCAAAAAATTTCTTACTTGTAGACTGTAGTATGCAGGGGCTCCATCATGTTGTAAGTACATGTTCTTTCGTACATTAAGTTCTTCTAATAGATTTTGTAGAAAATTTAAGTATTCTTGTCCATCAAATATGAACAGACCGATTAATTGACCGATTTAACATATCACACCACACATTAATGTTAAATATAATAGCATTCGAATTTTTGTCGAACCATCGGTGTTCATTGTGAAGATTATAATACCATACAAGTGAATTATGTTTCGTCAGTGAACAGAACAATCTTCGATTTTCATTTATCCAGTTGCATCAGAATTGTAAAAGTCACCATCTTTCAAATGTTGAACTGGTAAATGAAATGGATGTAAACAGTTAATATGAAGGTTTCTCCAAGCACACAATTGTATAATTTGAAACGTATCTGCAAATTACCTTGTGCTTATGCTTACATAATTTTCTACGGCGTTAAGGATAGTCTTTTCTTGTTCGACACCATGTCGAGATACCCGTTTAGATACAATTCTCGTACTAGGAAACATACCCGATACTTCGAAAGCGGTAAAAACTTGTTGGACAACCTTTCTGTCTGACACGATTCGAAAATCGACACTAGTACTTGGCAACTGCAAGATTTGAACTTGCATTAGAAAAGTCATAAACAAATATCACATCAATATATTCATGATGAAAGAATGTGGCAGGTATA
The DNA here is from genome assembly GCA_023690525.1 of Holotrichia oblita. Lineage (NCBI taxonomy): Eukaryota > Metazoa > Arthropoda > Insecta > Coleoptera > Scarabaeidae > Holotrichia > Holotrichia oblita. Next base: position 28,695,429 of record CM043018.1, on the reverse strand, counting down.
GAGAAATCAATTTCAAGCCAAAATGAATTGGTAAAAAAAATTGATTCAAGGAAGTTAATAGTTGCATGAGCAGTAATACTTTAGCTATTACTGCTATTACTATTAGCTGCTATTTAGCTATTACTGTCCTAGTTAGTGAAAGTGACACCATAGATACATACAAACATGGTCTACAATCTATTCTCAATTCTTATTCGTGCGTAATCTTTGGATTGTTTTCTTTTGAATGGATATCGTTCCCTGTTGCACCAAATTGTTTTCATATCTTTCAAAGGTCTTTTCTGTAGGTTGCGGAGAAATACATAATGCGTAACATAAAATTTATTCGGCAATTATGGCATTCTCCCAGAATATATATCATCATCACCATCATCATGTCAGAAAAAATACTGTAGGTACTAATTTGTGAAAATCTGCGATATCAAAAGTTGCATTTATTTGTCTCATCAACTATAAAAATTAGGTATTTGGTAAGATTAATTCCACCCTTACTTGAAATTACATGAAGAGCTGGCACAAGATGGCTACAATGTGTTCAAATGCAAAAAATAACAAAAAAATATCTACATTTTGCAATATATTTTTTTCTATGTTGACAATATTTTGCAGTAAAAGGACTACAAATAATAAATATTATTATGCTGTTTAAAATTCACAATGGATTGGATATTTAAATTTTGAAAGTTAAGTCTATAGACGTGTGTATACGGAAAAGGAGGGGCAACATTTGTTTCTCCAAATATTCAATGTTGTACTGAAACAGAAGACCGAATATTTGAAAATGATTTTTTCTGGTTGATTTGTTTATTTAATTTACTATGGGAAACAAATAAAATACCAGACTTGAGCACAATGTAGGTTCATTCTGATGTTAATTTGGGATGAACATTTAATTCGATATTTAATTATTTATACTCGGTGAAAATTTGTTTATTGGTTTTTCCATTGTATTTTGTGTATACACTCTAATAATTTCTTATTAAAATAGTGATTATCATAGTTTATCAATCATAAAATTTGGGCATGGAAAGCTTCATACCAGATAAACGTACTTCGTTACTTTCTTGTGGAATTATGTAATATTAGTTTGTGTTCCTATAGGTCATGTAGTAATTATATTTTGAATAAATTCCATTTTATGACCACAATAGAAAATTTACATATCGGATCATAGATATCTTTATTAATTTATATTTTCACTACTTCTAATGTAACTGTTAATTTTATTTAAAAAATCATGAGAAATAGAAAAGAATGTCTAATTTTATAGTTTAAATTTAAAATATTGATTACACAGAGTAGTTAACGCAAGCACTTAGATACTATCCTTACACAGATAAAAATAATGAGATCCTTCATCCTCAACGAATTTTACACATTACAACATTGTCCGCTGCTATTAATGAGTTCATTATGTTCATTGAGTTATTTTATTTATTTTTTATTATTTTATACAATTACTAAAAGTACCAACATTTTCATTTTAGTGAACCGAAAATAACAAATATAGAATGGACACCAGTACAGCATGATAACGCATTGGACTATCTTTATATTAAGAGTCCTGGAGAGATGTATATGGTCACAGACGAAGATCTAGGAGCACAAAGTTTTTGGAGTAAATTATTATTAAAAGAGAATCATAATTATGAGAAACTTAAGGATGAGTTATAGATATTTTTATTTTACTTTAATAAAAAATGTCTATGCTATCAACAAGTTATTTTAAGTTAGGAACAAAATATAACACAGAAAATATTTCTTCTTTCTGCTTACATTTAAATTCCTGAAGTATTGGTATTTAGTTAATTAATGTTTAATTGACCTAAAAGTGGAAATACTTCAGGAATTGAAAGATGAGTACTTACTCATAATATAGATATATTACTTCTTTGTGCTATTACCTTTTTACCGGCATTTCTATTCCTTTTACGCAAACAGATAAGAAGTAACATTATTATAAGTTTATCCTTAAAATTCAACTGCTTAAACACAAGTATATAAAGTTATACAGAAAAATAGCTTTGGATATGGCATTATTGATATAACACTAATGAAAATTAAAGTATGGTATATTTTTAATTTGAGTGCTCAAATATGCACAAATTGTAAAATAAAGAAAACATTTGAATTAACTACTTTTGTATCTCATTTTAAGCGTTGAAACGTGATTTAAGTAATCTATTCTTCATTCACTAGCCTACAATTTTGATTCCTAGTATCTCACTAATTCATTCTTTATTATTATAATAGTATAATATAAGTAATACATTACAAAAATAAACAAAATACAAAATAAAATAAAATAAAAACACAAAAGCACACAAAATCTACTAACTCAAAGTTGCACCACTAATGGAAGTGGCTTCTTTACGAGCATAATAGTGACGAAAACCTTTTAAGAACCAAAACCCGGCATTTAGAGGTATGTATACGACTGTGCAAGGAAATGGATCACTAAGAACTGGCTATTGAAACGGAAACGACGAGTTTCCACCTAATGTAGCTAACCGTCATTACGATTGAAACTTTGGAGATGTCTCTGTATCTCGATCGCTGCTCTTATTTTATGAGGAAAATAATATAGCGACTTGCTTATAAAAAATGTCTGATAAAAGCAAATTTAGTGGCCTGCGTCGAGAAAATGATCAGCTAAACCTATGTGTGCTGAAAAATAGGTCCTGACGTACCGTTCAATATTATTATGTACTAGTTCGTTATTTCCTTCGGTCTATATACCAGAAACTTATCGTAATTGGGGAATTTTCTTCAAAAGAATAAGAGATAAAAAAGTGAATAATTGCTTTAAATAGAAAGTTTTAACTATAAACAGGAAAACAGGAGCAACACTTGAGCTTCCAAGTTCTGCAAGAATTTCAGTTTTCTTTACGAGCAAGTGCATTTTGTTAAATTGCATAAGACCCTTCTGGTATTTATTGGAAGAATCTGATATTTTTTTCTGCTTATACTCGACAGGTTCCGTCGACTATCGTAATATTCATCGTAAGTAATTATTAATAATTTTTGTTATTAGTTCCAAACTCCGACATTTCTAACTATTCAATGATGGTCACGACTTGTGACAGCTGGACTCGCAATGGTATTTGAAGTGCGTAATGCCATGTTGTTCTGCTCACTCATGAACTAAACTGCAACTATATTAAAAATGTTACTAATTACGTACTATTAAGTAATTGCAGTTTCATTTATTTTGATTTGTTTATGTTAACGTTCATAGACTATGCGATTTTTAAAATAAAATTTATTGCATCTTTCAAAATAAGTGTAAAGCTTTGACATTTAGCTAAAAGGAATTAAATCTATACTTTGCTTAATTTAAAACATACCATGTAATAGAACTTAAAAAATATTAGTTGTTTTTTGAAAATAATACACTATTGATATTTTCTGCAAGTATGGAATTTTTTGAACACGCGGTATTGTTTTATAAAGTTTATAATACTGCACTTGACAACACAATTTTATAAATAATTACCTAAAATTTTAAATTTGTACATGCAGTTCTTTAGAATAGGCCGCGACTTGAATTTTTTTACAAAAATCAAAAAGTGCTATTTTTAGAGGCAATATTCATTCTTGATTTTTTTTGGCAATACAAAATATTTAAAACAAATTAGATAGTTTTATTTGAAATAGGTAAATTGATACGCATTTCCTATGTAATCGGAAGAAGACGAAATGTAAAGTTATTTAAAATTAAAAACATGTAGCCCAAAATGATTACTTGCAAAAACGCAATGATTAATTATATAGTTCCTTATATTCTTTTAATCAAATCTCGTCGTGACATACCCTGCATAGAAAATCAATATAAAACTGGTTCATCGTTTATTTTTTATATTCATATAGCATATGTTCTTGTACACTTAGAAATAATAAAATAGCAGGAAGAGAGAGGTTCTTTATGGTGTGGTACAAAAGATTGAAGGCTTACAAAGAAGGTCTCTACTAAGGGCTGCTAGCGGATATCGCACCATCTCTACGGCTGGTATTCAAGTCGTAGCGTAAATCCCACCAATTACGTTGCTACTAGAAGAACAAAGGACTATATTTCATCTAAATCAGTCACAGTAGATTGTCGATAAGGGAGTTGTAAGGGGCCTTACATTAGTTAAAAGGCAGGAGATATGGAAGCAGGAAAGGTAGAGAGCAGTAAGGACCAGGAGCCTTATCCCTGACCTGGTGAAGTGCGTGAAGTGTAAGCACAGAATGGCGGATTACCATCTATAACAAATTTTATCAAGTCACGGGCGCTTCCGGGCGTACACCAAAAGGTTCAAGATAACAAACGAAGATCTCTGTGTGTATTGTAATTCAACTGATAAGTCGGAGCATGCAATATTAATCTGCTGATGGTGGGAAGAAGACAGAGAGCAACTGTGGTCCGATCTAAGCCAGGATGTTACGATCGCCAACATAATTAACATCATGACGGAATCTAAAGTTAACTGGAATAAGGTACGTAGATTCATTAAGAAAATCCTGTCGGATAGAGAAAAGATCGAAAGAGGGCTTTAGCGCGCAGGGGAACAACGAACAACTCCTTGAAGTACAGGTAATATAGAAGGCAGACGTAGAAAGCTAAGGACGGAGAGAGACTGATCGTGCTATCTGAACTAATGCCAAAAAGGCGGTTCCGGATACAGGAAGACAAAGTTAGAGGTATAGAGGTGTAGAGGTAATCCTTCCACATTAAACGACAGTCTAATAATCCCAACAGCCAGTCGAGATTAAATTGAATGCAGAATACAGAATTATTCTCATTTAAAGCAAACGCGACATTAGACTATAACTCTGGCATCTTCTGGAGATGATGAGTCAGATTGAAAATTATGGAAAGAAAGTACACTTACGACTATTGTGGAAAAAGAAGCTGTACTTTATTCGTGTAGTTTTACAATTATCATTTATCCAAAAGTGGTCTATCTAGACATCGAAATGCTAAGTATGTTAGATCATTGCACAAAATTTTTAATTTGCAGGCGACATTTTCATAAAAAATTGCATTCTTACTAATCTTTATAACCAATCCTAGATAATAATAATTACTAAAGGATAAAAACACTGAAATGTACAAGACAAAACCTGAGACAGGCACCCGCTATTGCGGAAGGAAAACTTTTCAATGACAATAAATAACGCATGTCAAGAAACCAACATGTGGTTGTGCATTATTATTACAATAAAAGAATCAAAAAAACTATTTTAGCCTTTTAAAAATGTATGTATTAACATTTGCAAGTAGCATAATAATGTGAATATAGCTGCATGTGAGTGAATTTAGCGGAACAAGAAAATTTGGACATATAATTTTTGGTTATCTATTTTTTAATCTTGAAAGATGAAAATGACAATTTTCGTAAGTACTACTAGATGTAAATAAAAAGAATAGGAGAAAAATTCACGTAATTAGTAATTGTTAATAAGACAGACTCTTACATCAATTTACTTCGAGAATTACACGCAACTACAGTCGATAGCTATTTTAAAAGTTATTAAAGAATAAATAACAAACCATTTATTGCCTTACTAATGATAGTGTACAGTGTATACAATAGCGATTACCTAGTAAGTGAATTATGTTATATTTATTGCTATTTTTGAAAATGTTGCTATTTATCTTTGAAATGTAAGAAATCCTTTTAATATGTATGAGTACGTGTAATTCTATCGAACATACATATACATAAAGCGTAGTTATTATAATTATTTAATTGTTTGTTATTTGTATAATTATTACTGGTACCTACGTACATAATAGTTATGAATACCCATTAACTGAGTCACTCTACAGCAACTGCCTTGAAATAAAATTCATGTATAAAACATCATGAAGAATACAATTAGGTTATAGTTGAGTTACTCTAATTATTCGGTAATTATTCTCTCCCTGCAGTTGTACAGGGTGTCACATCTAGTTTTAGAGTAAACACTAATCTAATGCCGATAAGAATTTGTAATAAAATCCTTGAAATGATGACGATACTATGCATAAAATTCTGTTACCAAACATGCTCTCCTTATCTCCTCCCCCTCCTCTTCGCTCCCATCACTTTTTCAAATTACACTTCTTATTTTTTGTAAAATTTTGGTTGCTTACGAATAAGGTCATACGTAATTCTTAGGTTTATTTCAAACATATAGTATTTAAAAGTATCAATTCGTCTGTTTCGGGAAACAAAAAAACAAAATTTTTATTTCAATATTTTATTTTTGTTATGTAATGTTTTCAAAGTATTCCAGTACAAAAAATCTAAAGGTAACAAATCTGGTGAACGTGCAGGCTACCTGTACAGGTTGCATTTATTATTAATGCTGACATATGGATACCACATAGCCGGAGATATTTCGAGCGTTATGGGGCTTTCGATCGCGTCCGTGAAGTTTGCTACCATGCTTTTGAAATTTCAAAGCTTGACTATGCCAATGTTTCGTACTGTTTTATGTTGCAAACAAAGAAAGTGTACTTTGTCTCAACCTCCACTCTTTTAAGTAGAATATCTCGAAAATGCGGAGAGCACAAAGTATTCTCTTTCCACCACAAAACAGTACGTACAAAACGAGCACAAAACGTTGGAAAGTCCAAGTTTGAAATTTTTAGAGTGTGGTAGTAGCGTGAAGTTGCCACTCTTTAGATGCAAATATCTCAAAAACGTAAAGAGCACTAAATGTTTTCAAGATGACAGTTTTACTAATATGTATAAATATATATATATATATTTCCTTTTAATCACCTGTTTTAGTAACTAGTAGAAACCTTACCGAAATGAAGAAAATTCGCGCCACTCCACACTGGTTACGCAATTTTAACCGTCCACTGGTGAATGTAGTGCGTAATTTTTTTTTATAATTGTAATTATAAGATTATTACGTAAAATTGCATGCGCAATGTGCATCGAATTTGTCATGTCTTTTATTATCTATAAGAATTCTACTAACAGTCGCTCTCCTAATTCCAATATCAACAATATTTATGATTGATATACATATGTGGACTAAATGCAGTAAAACTAGCGTGTTAATAGAATTTCGGCTTGACGTTTACAAACGTACAATAGGACGAAGCAATTCGATATGCAAAACAAGTAGAATACATTTGTTCAGTTTGTCTACCATTATGTCGATATTCACCACAGATCAACAGCATGTCCACATATTCATATGAATCTATTCTCATCTCTCGATGAGAATAGTACAGTAGTAGTAGTAGTACAGAATAGTACAGAACAGTAAAAAAAGACAGTAGAAAAAATGGAAAAACTTGCTTGTTGGTGGAAAATTTAGAATAAGGTGATTTTAAGCTTTTGGTATTGACGATTCAATCTGTATAATTAATTCGTTTAATAGATATTTTAATATTTCATTTTCAAAAATTCTCTACCAATTTAAAAATCAAACTTGGGAATCGTTAATGAAATATTAAACTATATTTGTAATAAATTAAATATTTTCACGAAGAAAATTTGACAAAGAATTGCAATTTAGAAGAATAACTTGCACCTTTTTTTTAGGGAGCTTTTACAAAACGAACACTGAAGTTTTAAGTTTATTCATATGCAGCCTGTTTTACATACTTCTATTATTTTACGGCCATTGCCTACTACAGTTCATTACGTTCACGCAAGTTTGTAAAAACTCATTGTCTGGTTTTGTTTTAATAATTTTTTCCTTGAACGCAAAGGTAATATTTTATAAATAAAAAGTAAAGAGAACTAGCACAAGTGAAGTGGAATTGTATCATAGAAATACACTATTCAATAGAATCAGTAATAACATAAAGTAGTACGCAACTTTACTATTAAAATTATGCAAGATATTACATAATTGCGGTAAATTAATTATGCAATAGGTACTACTCTCTTTGTGACATAAATAGTATTCGATTTAAGAATATAAACCGTTGAAATTGTATAATAATTAAAGCAAAGAGTCGCTCGTGCATAAACTATGTAACAGATAATTTTTATCAACATAGATGATATTTCTAAGTGATTGCTTCTGCTTGAATAACCAATTTTAAAGTAAAGTTACTGACAGTTCAGTACCTTTCAAATACAACGTACATCATGGTAAAATTAATATTGTTCGTAATAAATGTGATATATTTTTCAGGTAAGAACTTTAGATTGACTATGCGTTCATTATTTTATTTTTAAGCGTATTAAATATATAAAAACTTTATAAATGACTTTTTCGTACATATTTAATTAACACCTTGCTTATTGTGATTAATTATAAACCTGAATTAATTAATTTGTATTTGATTTTTTAAAAATTAGCCTTATGAAATGTTTACACTATAATTATGGTTTAGCTGTATATCTGCTCCAGCTGATGTACTTGTGTTCTAATAAATTCACTTTTTAGTTTTGTTTCAACTTTAAATGATAATAAGATTTCTATACGTCATAATTTTTGTTGATGCATGCTGTTTTCAAATTAAAATTCATATTATCATAAATAGGTCATAAATTTGTATTCCTTTGATTTAAACAGAGTTAACACATTCAATATAAGAGATAAGAGAATATATTTAATTTGATAATGTTTTTTGTTCAGGATTCCTACTCATTTCAAATAGACATTTCTTTCAACACAAACTAGTTTACTATTACTTCAGTAAAAGTTTATTAACTTTACTTAATTCCGATCAGTTGAACACCTAAACTAAAAATATATAAAGGCCCCAATCAGAAATTTCCTCACAGTGATCTAAGATATCAATTTGACGTAAGCAACAGGTCATTCTTGGATCATTAAGTTTCATTTAAATCAAATGTTTGTCGCAATTTACTCTGATCGAAGTGCCCATTAGTTATGAATAGATTTTGAGGTCCAATGTTTGCTATTTTTAAGAAATAAAAAGTGATGTATGTAACAAATTAGACTAGTGAGTTATTAAACATAATTTAAACAAAGTCATTGAAAAAAATCGAAATAAAGCAAAATAAGCAGGCAATATAATATTTGTAATAAAGAGCTAGGTATATGGAAATAAATACGCGCAGTTCTTTTTTTTCTATTTCGTTGTTTTAGTGAGCTGATAAGACAGTTTGACAATATTTAAGATAAAGACATAAATCAAGTTAAGAGTAATGCTTTATTGTACGGCTAATTTTATTTAGTATCTTAACATAATTAAACAAAATATTATTAAAAATAGCGTTATCTGAATACGCTTCTATAGTCATTTTATTAGTCGAACATTGTAATTGAATTAACAAAACACCAATAATCTTTGTTTGTTTAATACGTGTTGACATACCGATAATGTTCGCCTTTGAACTTAAATGTTTCAGAATCATACTCTGATAATGTGCCGTTAATAAAAATATCAAACGGATGGTTACAAGGTACCTTTCAAAAATCCTACAATGGAAGAACTTTTGCATCATTTGAGGGTGTACCATTTGCGGCACCACCGATTGGAGAACTACGATTTGAAGTTAGTATAAATGTGTATGTCTTGATTGTGTCAGAACTTTCCTCAAAATGTTTGTCAGACGAAAGTATGTGCCAAAGTACCAAGTTATAACTATCAAGGAAAAAAATGTAATAAAATATTTCAAACAAAATTTTGAAAAACAATTGTTAAAAATGTAGAAGGAACAGGTAGATAAGTATTGAGATACTAACTTACATAAACGTTGCAAATGTTTGTGTATATGTAGTACATACTTGTCTGCTTTTTGAATGTGAAACCATTATTAAATACAGTGGCAGCTGACTAATTAAGGACAGTAAATATTTCATCACATAATTGCAAATTTCTATTAATGTTAATAGATATAAGTTTGTGACCTTCTTCAGTTGGTGTTTCGTTCATTGATTATCTCACTGTAAAATTGATTCAAAGTACTACATTTTTTTATCAGCCATATGTATCTTTACTTCTTGTCACAGATTTTTGAGTGTATTAAGATCTGCGTTAGTTGAGAGCCAGTTCAAAATTCTAACATAGTTTCCTATTTTCCAATTTCTCCATAGATTGTTCAGTATGTTTAAAATCGTTGCCATATATAAACCTTCATATAATGGCAGGCGTTATTCTGCATAAGACATCATGACTTCCTTCAAAATTACTTTGTATTGATGTTGATTTAGTGTTCCGTCAATTCGTTTCAGCAAACCCACACCTCTCCAATAGAAATATCATCAAACTTTCATATTGCCTCATCTGCGGTTTACAACTGATGTGTGTATTTTGGGTCAATTTTTTAGCAATTGTATTTATTTTCATTTCATCTTTTCTAATAATTTTTCTTATTTATTAAGGATTTCTTCCGCGTGATTCGTCCAAATAGATTTGCTTCAATGTGTCTTCTTCCCTAATACTTCGATCTGATAATCCTGAAGGATCTTCGCCATAAAATTTACCTTTAACATCAGCCACACTGAATTCAGATCGTAATTTAGAAAAACATAATGTGACAGTCTAGTTTTTGGTTGTTTTCTGGGTGCAATGTTTCCGTTGTGTTATATTTTCTTTAATTTTGAGCGTTTGAAATACTACAATTTAAACGCTCTTTCTTATTGCCCGACTCTTAGACAGTAAAGGAATAGCAATTATTCTCGTAAAATGGTAGCAATTTAAATTTTTTCCAATTAAAGAAAGTATTACAGTTTGATTTTAATTTGAATGAAAAGAACCACACAAGCACATTATCGCTTTTTTAACAATTGTGTATTTTCTCGTGAAATAAACATGCATAATAATATATGTAATGTATTTTCTACTGACGCCAACATAATTGTAGGAAATATACATACATATATTATAGCTGGTACTGCGTGTATCATTTTGTAAATAAACTTAGCATGATTGTCGGTTCTTAGTTAGTTGCATGTTTACCGAAAACAAACATCAACTTATTTATCAAGTATAATTTATAATTTTATAGACAAACTTTTATTAAAAAATCAATAAATATTTTTTGCCTATAGAAATAATATTTTCATGTTCTCATATAATACAGCCTGTCCTTAATTAGTTGGCCAGTACTGTATTTTAAACTGACGCAAAACCAGGAATTTGTCCGAGCGTCAAATGTGAATTTATATTGGCGCTGGAACTATTTTTTATGTATACAGGTATAAGCGACCGTTTACTATAAACAAATTCGGTGCCGAATTTGTATTCAAAATTATTTCTAATAATTACGGAATATTCAATTACTATTTTTCTTTTTTTATTAGTTACCATTTATCACATACTTTGATATGGCAAACTTAATGGGGAAAGGAAGAAAATAGTATGTTATGACGACATATAAAATTAGATATTCCAAGCAGTGTTTCTCTACAGTGTAGCTAACTTGCATTATAGGAGTTCTGAAATAATTGTACAACGACAATAACAATGCAAATAAAATAAATTATGTAGATTATAACGATGTAAAATATTAATTAGTACAATACTCACTAATAACAATGTTTTCACGTAAATCGATCAGTAATCATTATGGTTAGATTCAGATGATTATTTTCACGGAAAATACACACGAGAATTCTAAAACCACACTTACTGGGTTTTTCATTTCAAGATGGATTCTAAACTACTGGTATATTTTAAGTAATAGAGAAAAAGAGTGTGAATTTGTATCATTTAAAAATATGTATGTATATATTAATTTTACTATTTTAAGTAGGACACTCTATGTATTGCTTAATTTTTTTGAATGTGCTTTAAGAAGTAAATCGATTTTATATAAGACACACTGCAGTTTTCCATTCAGAGATACATATATAACGTTTCCTTGAAAATTACGTCGATGTAGGTATTGTAGTAATTTTCGCTACAACTCGTATTTTAGAAATAAATACTTTTCTACGTTGGACGCATGGATAGTACTCTCCCGTGAAGTGTTGTGTACTGCACTGCTTTTGTCGCAACACATCAAAACTATCTAGCACATTTTACACATTATTTTGCATCATTACATTTCAAATCTTAAATTGTAATTAAATACTCAAGTAGTTATTAGTTATTTATTCGTAATTATACGAAACGCTATTTATACATAAATCCTATCTGGAGTATTTTTCATCAAACTAATTGCTGGCAATCTGTTACGTTGTTATTTTAAATCGGAAATAATTTTGCAAATTTTTAGCTTTTTTAAAAATGGCCTTTATATGTAATCAACAACGGAACTAATGGTTGAAGATTATTCAAGTAATTGATCAGTTCTTTCGGTTTGCCATATGTACCGGGTGGCCAACTAAGAATGGCCGTATTTCAGGAACGGTTTATAGTAGGTACAGCTTCGGGAAAAATATTACTGACTTAAATGGTCCCGAGAAACATCTGGAAATTATTTTGGAAACTATAGGATTACCGATAGACGGCGTAAGTGTACACCAAAAATTTAAATTCTTATTTTCTACAAAACTTACTAACTTAAGGCCTATCACAAATATCAAAATCGGAATCTTCTAAAAATTCCACATATTTTACATCGAACAAATTTCGTGTATTTTGCCAAATAAGGGGAGTGGAGCAGGGGAAACTTTGTTTTGAAGGAACGCTTATAACTCCGGTTCTGTTGAACCGAATTTTGCAAACTTAGTCTCGTTGGAAACATCATTACTCATCTAATCTAATGCTTATAAATTGAAACCAATCTAATAAGAAACATGCATGCTAAAGAGCGCTGTTTAATTGTTTTCAGAAATTTTGTTTCTTATCGAAAATATTAAATGGAAACATATATACTTGACATATACTGTAGATTAGAAATGTAGACTAAATTACCAACAAATCAGCGAAAGCCGGGTACCGCTATCTTTGCCCCTGTTCCCCTCCCCTTATTTGGCAAAATACAAAAAATACGCCGAATTTTTAGAAGATTCCGATTTTGATGTTTGTGATAGATCTTAGTTGCTAAAATTTATATAAAAATAGGTAAGAATTTAAATTTTTGTTCTAAAGTTGCGGTTACAATTACTAGATGTTTGTAGGGGCCATTTTAGTTAGTGATATTTTTTTCCGAAGCTGTACTATAAACCGTTCCTGAAATATAGCCGAGCGCCATTCTTATTGTTAGTTGGCATCCCGGTACATAAGTCCCGTAATGTGTAGATTAACTACGTAATGTGCACATACACATGGAAGAATCGGCTAAAGCTCATTAACTTAGTCCTGTTAATCTGAAAAATAAAACGGAATCTGATGAAATGTTTAATTTGCCTTTATTATGTAATAATAAAATATTACAAAATGACAACACATACAAACCTTAAAAATATTTCAAAAATTACTTATTAGTACAAGCTGAAGATGACACTAGAATTACATATCAATTTATTTTTGCGGCATACACACATATTCGTGACAAATTATGATTTACAGTCAAATTTTGGAAACCCTGACCTGAACCAAGAGATTGTTTTGTTGCAGTATGATATTTCCACATTAGGATCATCTCCTTTTGTAAGAAATATTTCTTGACAAACGCTAAATTGATATTTGGTGTGCCGTTCTTTCAGTATTTGCCCTCGCTATTTCTAACACTGGAATTCTAACAGTGATATCAACGTTCTTCACTGGATCTCTTGGTGCAGAAGTAGAACACTAAACACTTTAACCCACTGAACACCAAACAAGTTTTAACTAAAACACCGACGCGTTTCAACAGCAATGCTGTCATTATCAAGGCGATAATAAAACTAAATTAAAATAAAATCTACAAAAACAGGTAACCTAAATGTTATGCACGGTCAATCCGATACGCATCATTAATTTCCGATTAACGAAAACAATGACGAATACGGTATAGGGCCATTGTCACAATTCATTACACATGACTTATTTTTATATATTTCTAAACTTTCGAAAACATTTAGAAACTTACAATTGTTTATTTGTCTAATTAATTTAACATTCGTATGATCGATGTTGTGATCTGTTTCAAAAATGTGTTGGGCAACGCTCGATTTCTCAATTCTATTAAATCTAAGATGAGCCATATGCTCTTTGAACCTAGTTGAGACTGCTCTCCTGGTTTGCCCAATATATTTTTGATTACAATCTTTACAATTGATTTCGTAAATACCTGACTTTTCTAGAGGTTGTATTTTATCTTTAGGGTTACCGATGAGACTTCGTAAACTAGTCCCAGAACTGTAAACTATTCTGAGATCTAGCTCTTTGAAGATTTTACTCAAACCTTTAGTGATAAAGGGAGCGTAAGGGAGGGTCACAACGGGTGAAGCTTTAACATCCTCTCGAAAAGTCGTAGATTCTTTTACAGTTTTCTTATAATTAAACTTCCTAATTAACTTATAGATATGCTGAGGCTGGAAACCATTACACTTGGCCGCATCTTTTATAATTTTAAGCTCTTTCTCATACCTCGCCTTGTTCAAGGGAAAAGTGAGAAGTCTGTGGACTAAAAATTCAGGCTTGCCATTTTGTGTTGAACACAATGATGGGAGTCTGAAGGAATGTAGCGAAGTGTACTGGTTACCTTTTATACACGTCAAACTCTAATCTATTGTTATTTCTAATTACTAAAGTATCTAGAAACGGTAGCTGACCGTTTTCTACTCTTTCACAAGTGAACTTTATGGTTTCGAACCGATTATTTAATCTATTGATGATTTTCTCAATAGATTAAATAATCGGTTCGAAACCATAAAGTTCACTTGTGAAAGAGAAGAAAACGGTCAGCTACCGTTTCTAGATACTTTAGTAATTAGAAATAACAATAGATTAGAGTTTGACGTGTATAGAAAGGTAACCAGTACACTTCGCTACATTCCTTCAGACTCCCATCATTGTGTTCAACACAAAATGGCAAGCCTGAATTTTTTAGTCCACAGACTTCTCACTTTTCCCCTTGAACAAGGCGAGGTATGAGAAAGAGCTTAAAATTATAAAAGATGCGGCCAAGTGTAATGGTTTCCAGCCTCAGCATATCTATAAGTTAATTAGGAAGTTTAATTATAAGAAAACTGTAAAAGAATCTACGACTTTTCGAGAGGATGTTAAAGCTTCACCCGTTGTGACCCTCCCTTACGCTCCCTTTATCACTAAAGGTTTGAGTAAAATCTTCAAAGAGCTAGGTCTCAGAATAGTTTACAGTTCTGGGACTAGTTTACGAAGTCTCATCGGTAACCCTAAAGATAAAATACAACCTCTAGAAAAGTCAGGTATTTACGAAATCAATTGTAAAGATTGTAATCAAAAATATATTGGGCAAACCAGGAGAGCAGTCTCAACTAGATTCAAAGAGCATATGGCTCATCTGAGATTTAATAGAATTGAGAAATGGAGCGTTGCCCAACACATTTTTGAAACAGATCACAACATCGATCATACGAATGTTAAATTAATTAGACAAATAAACAATTGTAAGTTTCTAAATGTTTTCGAAAGTTTAGAAATATATAAAAATAAGTCATGTGTAATGAATTGTGACAATGGCCCTATACCGTATTCGTCATTGTTTTCGTTAATCGGAAATTAATGATGCGTATCGGATTGACCGTGCATAACATTTAGGTTACCTGTTTTTGTAGATTTTATTTTAATTTAGTTTTATTATCGCCTTGATAATGACAGCTTTGCTGTTGAAACGCGTCGGTGTTTTAGTTAAAACTTGTTTGGTGTTCAGTGGGTTAAAGTGTTTAGTGTTAGTGATATCAACAATCGCGTAATTAGAATCAGACATTGATATCATTTTTTTAGCTTGTATAGTCAAACTTTCGTTCGTTTCGTCGCTTTGTTTATTTTGGAAAATTATTTTGTGCAGATTCTACATAGCAGCTTGTTACCAAACCCTTTATTTTCAAATTCGTTTCGTCACAAATGAAATGCATAATTTTGTTTGATACACTGCAAACGGAACATTCTGCCAAAGAACCTTCGTAACTCTGCCCTAGCTTCTTGAATATGTGATTGAGATTCGTTATTTAATGTCGTTTTTTGGAAATTTTTGAATCTTTTGAAGAATATTTTGCGATAGGAATAATGACAAAAGTCCTACGTTTGCAAGATAACCGAACATGGCTAAAGACTTCTTTTAATTCCGGAATTATTAGCACCATTCTTCATAAATTATACAAAACGTACAGCCTCGTTCCACTTTTCAGTCTTATTATCAACCATCCAAGTGGTGAGCAGATCTTCGATAACTTGAATTAGCCGTTCTACACTTTCGTGGTTTTCACTGTGTCTAGGCTTATCATGAGTTCTAGCCACATTTCTTTTAAGCTGCCCAAGACTTCAGTACAAGATTTCCGCCCGATATCTGATTGTAATATAGACGACATTCCCAATAATAGGTAAATGTCAGTAGTAGTAGTGTAGTTTTTAAACCTCTTACATTAAAACGAGCAGATGTAGCCTATGTGGCCCTGTAGTAGAGCCTATGTAGTATGTAGTAGCCTATGTAGCCCTGTAGTAGAAGTAGCCTAAATATATTATTTAGGCTACTTCTACTACAGGGCTACAGTAGCCTAAATAATATATTTAGGCTACTTCATCTGCTCGTTTTAATGTAAGAGGTTTAAAAACTACAAATTTTGTTAAATCGTCTTGATGCACGACGAGAAATTTAAACATTATAACAGGTCTAGATTGGTAATTAATGAGATCAACGTGACATCGACTGTTAAAATGGGATGATATTATTGGTTTTACTAAAATTGCTTTCATCTCGCCTTGATCTGAGCCTACATGGATTATGTTTGACAACATTGATTTAATTTTCTTACCATACTGCCATGCTCAATTGACAAGTGGATTGAATGTAGTATCTAACATAAATTTTCTGCATGAACAAATAGCTCTACTTTTTGTTTTGAATCTAATAATGGTTCAACGAGATTCTCTCAACCTTATAAAGTTAGCACATCATAACGTTCTAGTATCCGGTAGTAAGATATAAAGTCTCAACATTATTATTTCTCTTTTGAAGCTTTTATTCGATTCAAATCCTCTACTAAAGAATAATATTTTTGTATTGTATTTTGAATGTTTACTTACAAGACTTGCGTTGAATTTATCTTCCATATTATCATGCAATACACTAGTTGCTTGCATTCTTACAAGTAGAAGCAATTTCGATAACGCAATTTAGAAGGTTGTATTACTAACAGACATGACCAAATTTGATTTTATATGAATGCTAAAACTATAACCCTGCGATAGGGTGTGAGAAGAAGTAAGACAAACATGGCACTTATTTAAAACGTGATCCTTTTAGAAATAAAAGAATTTTTATTGCACATATTTACGGAGAATTTCTAAGTATAAACTTGCATGGAAAAGGCAATTTACATTTTACAATAAGAAATGAACTCATCGACAGTACAAGAAATTCAATCATCGGTATTGACTATTAAACACATTCTAATATATAAAATAATAAACAAGACGATCCATATCGTTCAAGTTTGTCTCAATTTAAAGAACAAGCACTTTTATGGATCTGCTTAGAGAATATACAGTTTACTCAGTAGTATGTACACTAACGGTTTCACAAACACAAACACTGCTTCCTAACGTTTTATTTTTAAAACTATACCTATAACTAGATAAGTTTTAATAACAGGCTCCTCAAGAAGTGTCTAATTGGACTGGAACATGGATAGCTGACATGAAACACAAGTGTCTTCAATCTTATAAAAGTTCTAAAGAATTAGGTGCTGCAGGTACGTTATCATCTTACGTGATCTCTAAACTCTGAATCTTACTTAAACTTACGCAAAACAGTCACCTTTTTACTTCAAATCTACATAGATATGCATAAAATTTCAATTGAAGCTGTAGCCAGTTTTGAAAAGCTATTACTTTATATTTTAGGGGAAGAAGATTGTCTGTACCTGAATATTTACGTGCCTAGAACAAATCTTAGTTCATCTGATAATTTAAACATACTTATTCATCTACATGGAGGTGCTTGGATGTTAGGAAGTGGGGACTTCTATGCAGGACCAGAATATCTAATGGACGAAGAAGTAATTTTTATTACAATCAACTACAGATTAGGACCTTTCGGTAAATTACCATACATTATACCAAGAGTTCTGACTAATGATTCTAAGATATGGTTGCAACTTCATTATTTTAATAGTCATTAAATTGATCAAATTAGTATCTGCCAATATTTTAATATACATATGTACGTTTCTATAGTTTAAACGAACAAACTAACTAAGAACACACCCTAAATAATAATTATAAAATTAGAAGTAAGAAAAGCTTTAACGTTGTTGAAACATCAAGTGAAGGAATAAGAGTTTCGACACTGCAGACTGCCAGAAAAATAAAGGTATAATGAGTACGAAAAAAATATTTTACTTAATACTAAATTCTTAATGTTAAAGAACACTATTTATCATTATTTAGTACAGTAAAGTCCCGCTAGAGTGAACGTTATTAGCCAAGTCCCTGTTCACTAAATCGGATTGTTCACTAAATAGAAGTTTATTAAAAAATCAAATATAAATACATATATGCAATGAAACTTCATTTAAGTAATCTTACTTTTACTATAATAAGTAAACACAACTTACACACACCAAACTACACCGCAAGAGTTGCAGTGATAGCCAGTAATACAGCTTACGCAGTCACTGCAACTAAGCACCCACCACACATTAAAAAAAATAAAAAAAAAATAATATAGTTTGGTATATTAAAAACTTATTAACTTATAATTTTAGTTTAAAATACGTAGTTATTTTTTATTGTTCTAACTTTTTCTTTCTGTTGTTTACCTCTGATACAAACATTTCATGAAACCATTCTTTAAAAATGGTGGTGCTCCTGATATCTTTAAAAACCTTACGTTGTACCGTCTTTTGAATCTATTAAGCCATCCATTACTTGCAATAAATGTTGACGATTCATCAATTCATTTTTGCGAATTTATAGCTTTTTGTTTTAACATTAATCCACTAACGGGAATATTTCTCTCTCGCAATGAAATAAATAACTTGTACAGTGTCTTTTCCATTTTTGAATATGTAAATGTTTTAAATTTACGTATACCATCAACAGTTAGTGATTAGTTTTTCTTGAAATTAATGTTCGCCTCTTCTTTATACCACATATTGTAGATTTAGCCACTCCAAATTGTTTAGCTAAATCTGTTACACATCTACCCTTACTTAAGCTTTCCAATATCTCTACTTTCCCGCTCAGATTTAAATGTTTTCTATTATTCAACATTATTTTGAACTCTTTTTACATACCTACATATACATAATAATAACACTTATCATAACACGACGCACCATATATCACTGCCCTGAGTTTTTTAATGGAGCCCTCAAACACACCGTACTCATACAAATCGAATAAAAGAAGATAACCAAACTGTGAGTGTAACTAAATCAATTTACGATCATTCGTGGTGATGCGCTTCCTATAATACACATTTAGGGTAATTACCGAACTACCAAAGAAAGAAATTCACTCTACCGGGGTTTCCCCTGTTCACTAAATTGGATCCCAATGTAAATTTTTCGGTGTTCACTCTTTCGGGTAGTTCACTACAGCGAGAGTTCACTCAAGCGGGACTCTACTGTATTGTTGTATTCGCTGCAAAATTATTGTATGCATAAGCAGTTTAAAATTCGTAAGACACTAGGAAGATCGCACTCGTTAGAAAAGATGCACTATTGGCTTAAATTTGACAAAGTTGTTAGATTTTGGTTTGAATAATAATACAGGTCTACAAAAAAGTTTTGTTGAAAGATGTTTTAAATTCAACAACTACTTTTATACAATTTCGGGGCCCTGATTTTCAATTTTCTTTTTATTTTTATGCATCACGTAAAGTTTTTTCACAAACTACAATAAAAGAACATAACTTATAGAGATAATGTACATTTATTACATATTTCCAAAAAATATAACATGTGATTTTGGTTCCTATTACCTCCTATTACATAAATTAATATCTTTTACGTTTGGTATGTAAACTGCGTTTAGTTGCCTTTTTGTGGTGTGTTTGTTCGAGATTATGGCATTGTAACATCCAGCAATAACATAATGGGAATTTCTCGATCGACTGTCCTATTCACAAAGGAAACAGCAGTGCTTTGTGTACCCCAGTTGTAACTGATTCTGTCGAGAAGATTAGTCATATTTTCATAAGTTTTCTTCAAATGGACTGTGTAGCCAACCGAGATGGTTGGATAAAGGTTTCCTATGTGAAGAAGCACAACTTTCAAACTCAGTTTGGAGACATCGATAAAAAGACGCCATTTTTCTGGGTTGTGTTGATGACCTAATGTCAGCATTAAATCGTCAAGCTGACAGCTTCCATCCTTGAAGTCTAGATCCTAGTATTTCTGCTTGAGTTTCTGACAAATTCAGATCTCGAGTAAGGTAAGGTAATTTCGACTGATTTACTAAGTGAGGTCCGTCCTCTAGAGATAATAGCAAAGAGCAAATATTCATCATCGCTGGTCGATAATAACTCGTAAATTTCTTCCTCTGCATCTGTAATGGCATATTCTTCACGCGAAACATCTACAGGTCTTGGTACTGGCAAGGCGTCTGAATGAGGTACTGTACGAGTAACTGAAGATGCACTAGCGTAATTAATCTTGTTCTTATTTTTGTTGGAGAACCGAGTTTCGTCCAGCAAAAGTAGCAATCAGACAAATGGTCTATTTGTTCACGCCAAATCATTGGTCTTGCAAATGGCGTAGCGCTGTTCTTACTGTTTGACCAGCCACTCAGAGTTACAGCACCGTGCGCAACAAATGTGAGAAACCCATTTATTGTCCTGATATTTTTAGACCAAAATAGTGAAAATACAAATTAATATTAAAGGCATAATATTCCGTTTATGTCATTGGGTAATGAATTCTCCATATACATAACAGAAGCTGTTGAGATTATTTGTACATTCACGGCACATTATGAAATAAAAAGACGTTCAGTTATCATAAACAGATTTAAATTGAATCTTAAGAGCCATGCGTAGCTCTTTATATACCTACACCACGAATGGAAATCTACAAATTCCTAATTTCATTGGCTTCAGAGCACAAATGGGCGTGGTTTAAATGCTGTGACGCATATATATATAAGTTGCTTTGAAATTCTGTAAAATTTAATGTACTTCTTGGAAAAGCTATTTGCAAAACTTTCTCAAAATCCCGACGTGATGGAGCAAGCACCTAATGGTGTATGACAAAAGAAATTGTGTTAGGCAGTGTTATTATTAAGATCAAAATTTAATACAACTTTGCAACCTATACTGTATTTTCTATAATAAGCGGGACGCCCACAGTGCATGACAAATTTGAAATAATTTGCATAATGTGCAAAACAAAAAAATGATAAAAATACAGCAACTTGTTATATTTACACCCTTCTTGTTGATCAACCTTGTGGTGATATTATTTTGTCCTAAAACTAATATTCTTCAAGTACTATTTATTTATACATTATCTTTAAAACTTCTGTTAAAGTTTCTAAAGTTCTGTTGGTATTAGCATTTTTTGCTTGTTAAATTGGCAATTAATTGATACGTACAGACAGATAAACAGGTTGTACCGGTATATGGAGAATGTACGATAATAAAGAAAAAACTGATATCCAGATGATAAGTGCTTAGATAGAGACTTCATTAAAACCAAATCAAGCCTTTCACTGAATCATATCATTCGCAATAAAGGACCATCATTATTTATATTAGAAATCACAATGCTCTCTTGAAAATGTCAAATGCAATAGAATTAAAAAAATTCTCTTAATTTGTAGGATTTTTAAGCACTGAGGACGAAGTGCAGCCTGGAAATAATGGCCTCAAAGATCAACTTCAGGCTCTTATATGGATTCAAACAAATATTAAGTATTTTGGTGGTAATCCTGATTCAGTTACGCTAACTGGTATGTCTGCAGGAGGAGCTAGTGTCCATTATCACTATCTCTCGCCATTGTCTCGAGGTAAAACCCTAGTTATTTCTCAATTTTTACATTTTAGTTTTTAATTTATTTTCATTAGGTCTGTTTCATAGAGGAATTTCTCAAAGTGGGACAGCTTTAAGTCCATGGGCTATACAAGAAGCGTCTTTAGATAAAGCTAAACGTCTAGCAGTATTAATGGGTTGCCCAACACGAAGTTCGAGAGAAATTGTTGACTGTTTAAAGGTACGAAATGGAAACCAAATTGCCGAAGCTGTTAAAAATTTCTTCGTTTACGAAGCAGTTCCATTCTCTCCTTTTGGTCCTGTCGTAGAAATAGACCATAAAGGCGCCTTTCTCACGGAACATCCTTATACAATGTTAGTAAACGGACAAATTGCTGATATTCCTTGGATTACATCAGTAACAGAAAGGGAAGGAATATATCCAGCAGCATGTAAAAAATGACCTCTAAATAATAAAACCTTTTAAATATGATTTTGTATTCCAGTTTTCGCAGACCAAATGGATCAGGTGGATAAAGAATTTGAAGAGATTGCTCTCCATGTCTTAGATTTCAATTACACCATTAGCGAAATAGAAAAAGCGTCTATTTCTAAAAAGATTAAGGGGCATTACTTTAAGGAATCAGTGAATCTTCAGGATTTTATATCAGTAAGCTTCGAACTAAGAAAATTATAATGATGAGCTTTGGCAAGAACCATAAACTAGGCTATTCAGATTCAAATCTCTTCATCAAAAATATTTGCTGCTGTTTATATTTTGCAAAATTTGCTATTGAAAAAATATAGCAGTTTAAGCTAATTTAAAAATAGACAATTGACAGTAATTTTTAATTGTACTGCATCAAAAATATATCAGACTTAGACTAAAATATCGAAGCTTTTTTAAGCTACCCACTCTAAACACAAGTAGTTTCTATTCAATGCTCATCGTTGTAAATCATATCTCCTGAAATACTGTAGGAATTTTCATATTATTATTTAGCTTTGTGGCGATAGACTTTTTAAAATTGAAGCTGATATAGCAGCAAAATTACAAGTTGCTTCAAATAAATCGCCGGTTTATTTTTATATTATGGGTTATCGCGGTCAACACAGTTTCTCTGAAATCTTCCTGGGTACTCCCGATGATATTGGTAAGTTGTGTATATACTGGATACCATTATAATGTTCCTAAACAAAGTGCTCTAAGGTGTTAGTCATGCTGATGATGTCCAGTATTATTTAAAAACTCCACTAGTAGTAGAGGATAAACTATCGAAAGCTGATGAAGAAATGAAATCAATATTTATGCAATGGATCCTAAATTTTGCAACTTTCAAGTAAGAAACTGAGAGCTTTGAGTAGAATTAGATATTTTAGCATCTTCTAAAATGAAAAACATAAAAAGAATAGTTATAATTGACAATTGACTATTCTAGCTGAAGGTGGCATAAGCCAAAAAATGTTGTAGAGTAACTTAAAATATTGTAAGAATCATAGAGGAGTTACTTTTTATATTTTTCATTTTATATCGATTACCTTATAACATGGATTACATTTAAATACCTACCTATAAAACTAACGCTAAAATATATTTTTAGTGAACCAAAAATTAATGGGATTTTATGGAAACCGTTACAAAACAAAGAAACATTACAAGTTTTATATATTCAGAACCCGAAAAAAAATTTATATGAGAATAGAAGAAGACTTGGGATTCCGTAGTTTTTGGAATCAGCTACCTTTAAAAGAGAACAAAAATATATGTAATATCAGAGATGAGTTATAGTAATCTTACAATATTACATTTAACTGTAGACTAATTTCATACAAAAAAAGTAGTTTTAATATTATCGTTTTTTGTACAATGTTTTGTAAATTTTCCTAAATATTTATTTATGTTACACAATTTATTGGTATTTATACTGCTTTTTGTCTTGGAAATTAATTAACAATTGGATTGTATTTGTATACTAATTACTATTATTTCATATGTATTAAGCAGCAAAGTACAAGTGGAATTCACCTCAAAACGATTTTTTTAATGATGTAATTCAAAACTATATGTGGATTAAATCAGTTTTATGTTTCATAATTTCCATTACGATCTACATATGTATTTTGCTTTTCTATTGAAGCTTGAAATCCGACAAACACAAGTTTCTTCCTACTATCTAAACTAATTTACTTACAACAACTTTTTTAAATGCGTCTTCTCCTTGAATTCGTTTGTGCTTTAGACAATTTTTAAGCTGTCTAAATAAATCAATAGGAACCAAATCAGGGCTATAAGTAAAGTGTGGTAGTGTTGTCTGCAATTCACTATTTCCAAGTCAGTAATTAGTCCATTTTTTCTGAAACCATTTTTATTGCGTTCAAATCTCCTCTTCCTAGATCATCACTTACATTTTTGCGGCCATTTTTGAACAGAGCAGCCCACTCAAAAACTTACGGACTTTCTAGATGTGTTTTTATCAATTTGATGGTCTTATTAAATTTTTGCGGATACCTAAAGCTAAAGTCAACTAAATGCAAAAATATATAAAATATACTAACATTTCACCACTAATATATGTGACTTCTTCAGAGGCAAAACGTGAGTGATAACAGATGATCACGGTAGCTCGCTGTGACAACCATTCTAAAGGCAAAAGCCTTCTTACATTTGTTTTACTTTATTTTGTCTCAAGTTTACTTTTGTACTCTATATGTATTACATAACCATGACATGGTCAACATAATAACAATTTTCAGCAGATATAGCGCTTTGGCTGACAAGCAAATAATTGTCTTGCGTGAAAATACGATTGACAATGTTATCTACCATGTTTAATAGCAAATCAACAGTTACTAAAATATGAGTGCTTGTTTAGACTAAAGTACATTCAATATTGTACGTAATAAAAAATCAAACTATACAATCAAGTTTTATTTTCGCATGGTTACCTCGTGAATGGTATGTATGTAGCACACCCATTCATTATAAAATTATATGGTATTTTTATCCTACCACATGTAGTGCAAGTTGGATATCACATCATCATATCATATCTGTAAATATGAAAGTACGTTTTCAAACCCTTTTACTGTTCATTCATACAGTTTCCTAAATTGTTCATGGAACAGTCAAGTATTTTTAATGTTTATATGTTCGAAAATGCTGATAACAATTGATCAATATTACAAAGAAGAGATCACAAATCATATACATATATTTATGTATGATATTGGCAAAATCTACCATCTAAATATTTTACCGAAGAAAGGCTACAGCCATTTTGTTGATTGTTACCTGTTGACGCTATATCGAACACTAATGTTACAAGTGATAACGGCGTGTATGTTGACGTAACATAATATAATGTATTTTTCTACAACCGCCATGTAATATTTACAACATATTTTATTTTAAAAATGCATGCGTCCTGTGTCAAAAATCGAACCATGGAATTTCACAATCCGGGCGAAGGCGCAGAACGACCTCATTAACAGGGACATACAGTAAAACTTCGTTATAACGCTCCCGCTTATAACGATTTCCCCGGTATAACGCGTTTTTCTGTCGGTCCCGGTCTCAACGAGTAAGTTTCCATTGAAATTTTATTCGTTATAACGCCCCGATTTTCCAGTTATAACGCTCCTATTGAAGATAATATTCAACATATTTTAATTTCTTTTTGCAATATATTTCGGCAAATTGCCAAAAGATTAAAAGAAAATGCCGCACGAAAACAACACCTACTGTATCAAAGGGTTTCGCGAACGTAAGCTCTATGAATTTTCGATCAATCTTTCTACGAATAAACACTTGTTTGTTTTACGGATACACAAGTTTGTTTTTCAGTCTTTTATGAGGTCCTGCCTTACACAAAAATATATGGACGATTATTTAAAACCGGCGCCTACAAAATAAAATATTTAATATAATAATAAAATATTTAATATTTACAAATTTTATTTTATTTGCTTTTATGTTTTAATGTTTCAATTTTTGTGTTACTTTTTTACATAGACAAATAGATCTCCAAATAAATGTTCTTTTATTTTTAACAGTATTTGTGATTTCCCGGTTATAACGCTTTCCCGGTTATAGCACTTTCCCGGTTATAACGCTCTTTTTCAATGGACCGTACAAGAGCGTTTTATAACGAGGTTTTACTTATGTTACCAATAGAGAACCTATGTATGTACTATGTAATTACTCTTTAAATTTAGAGATAATCATGAGAAAAAGCCATTTCTTTTATTCCCAGGCGAAAAAATTTATTTTTCACCTAGAAATCGAGGAAGAAAGAAGCACGGTTACAGCGCTCTCCCCAAAACGCGCCGTTTACGTGAACTACAAGGGGTGACGTATGAAGTTGTGAACGTTTATGTTATCGAAATCAGTGGCTTGACTATTTGTTCCTTGTATTCGGACGATTTCTTTTTACTAGAAACATACAATTCAAGGAATATATTTAGCACTATTTAATTATATGCACGGTACCATTAGCTAACAAATTTAACGTAAACTTAGCAAAGTAACGGGTGCTATTGGTCTTCTCATCAAAACAACTCTATGGTACTACTTACCTACATCACTGATATAATATTATTATTCCGCACTTTAAATTAACGAATTTACTTACCGAACTGTTTTTTTTTCCTCCGAAGTTCAGGCTACTGTGCATTGTTCTCAAAGAACACCACACTGATGGTGTTCTTTGAGAACAATGCTCAATTCCCAGTCAACCTTAGGAAGATTCCAGCTATCTGCTCTAAAGAACTCCGTGGTTCCTTGTTTAATTAGCACAATAAATAATTTAATAAGAGGTAATAAATGTGAAAAACAAAATTAATACAACGATAAAGCTTTTTCCAATTTTTTAGAGACAAAAATATTCTTTAAACTCGTAATTCTCGTAAGACAAATGCACTTTTTACCATATCATGTTGTTTTTGTTTAGTGGTTTTCTACGTCACGCGGAGCTCAACCAATCAGCTTGCGTTTTGGTCATGTGACTTCCTCGGACATCTTTCAACTCAAAAAATCTCGAAAACAATAAGTCTTTGAAAAAAATAATTTCTGTTTCATTTACCGGCGATCTCAATTCTTTATAAAATGTTTAATTCCTGTTAACTTTTGAGAAATCTAGGTTGTCTATTGTAATTAAATATAGGGCCCTAATCTTTAGTCAATACGGCCAATAGATTCAGATATTGTATTAGGGCCACAAAGGTTCCACGGCAGTTGTAAACACATTAAAAGTCAGTTTCTTATATAGTTCTGAATGCATTTATACATGTTACAACAAAAATATTATGCTGAAAGAATTTTAATGGTTATGGTAGATGCAGGCAACCTAATATACACAGTCGTTTGGCTGTTCACCTACGGAGCGTGGCGCATACTTTTACAATAACCATCATCATTTGTAAAATAACAACTGAAATTATCAAATGATGTTACTTCCATTTAAAATTTAAACTCATAATAATAAAAGAGATTGTATAAAAATATAAATAAATTGTGTAGTATATTTACATTGTTCAGGAAAGTTGCCTAACCGATAGTTCATTACTGGACTAAAAATAACAGTTTAGAATACACGAATGCATTTTAAACAATGGAAATACACAACATACTTAAAGTTGTAAAATTACGCAAGTACAAACGAAACTATTGCCAACCTGTTATTATGCCGGCTACAAGAATTGAGTTTTGTATTGTTGCTATTCCTGCAGCTGTCAAGGAAGTGTAAAAAATGAATAAAAGTGAAAGAGCTATTTTAAACGACCATAACAAACTAAAACGCTTTAAATTTCATTTTATGCGACTGACATTAGCTAATTCTACTCGAATCCTATCAAAATAGAACGTTTGACTTGTAAAACATTATAGTTTTGCTTAATTTTCCTGTATATAAGTTGCTATTTATATATTTCTGTGTATATGTGTTTGTGCATATTGTAAACATACGCAGCATGGGCCAAATTAGTAGCGGCATACCAGGTAAGTTCAAATTTAAATTCTAACCAACTATTCTGGAATACTCATTTCTTTATGTGTGAATTTTAAAGCAACCACTAGGGCTTAGTTTGAGGTTATAATACACCAATTTAGCAACAGTAGTCTATGAATACATTTCTTTTGTTTTGTTAGACTTTGATATATGTAGGTACTTAGTATTTGTTTTAATCTTAATTTTACCTGCACATACATACGTATTCCTCTTGTGTTGAACCTAGTTTTAAATTTAATTTTGTTCCTAATAATGTCTATATTATGTCTGGTGTTAAAGGTCAAATTTATTGATAAACATATTAATCAAAAGAAATGCATTTATATACATATATATTAAAAATAGATATTTACCATTCGAAATGCAGTGTTATGTTACAGCTTTGTAAAAGCAACGAAATTAAAGGATCAAGTAACAAGGTACCTACCAATAAAATTTTTTGTTGTGAATAATTCGAATATAGGAATAGTAAATGCAAACATTTAACGTACAGTGTCGCGTTTATATCCAGACAATTGTTGTGGATATAGAGTAATCATTTCCTGAATACACTATAAGTAAAATTATATCAAATATTCTATAGCATTCTATGGATATTAATCTAATGGATATTATTTCTATTTGTGGTATTATTAACATTAGCTATATTTTTTTATCACTTTAAAGTAGGTATGATTCGTTGGAGGAGCTTAATTAAAAAAAGTGTTATTTTTACCGCAGAGTACTCAGACAATTACCTTCTCAGTTGACTGGAGCCTTTACCGCTTCTTAAACTTGCTCTAGTCATCTTGAGTGTTAGAAATATCACTTTTTCGACTTTTGTCATGCTAAACAACATTTTTGCGTTCTTTTTACCGCAAACAAACGACTTAAAAGAATACAGTATGATCTTAGTTTGTCTAACTTGTGTGGAAAAAATACAACTCTAGAGGAGTTAAATATTTATTTATTTATTCATCATTTTTGATATTTAAACAAAATTTTTAATCTAATACTATTAAACGAAACGTCAGAGTTATAATTACTTCAAGAATTATATGTGGAAAGAATTCCTGCAAACTATAACAATTTTTATGCAATAGAATTTTTGTTTACCTTTTTCAAAAGTACCTGCAGAATTTATAGCTTTAATTTGTGGCGGCAGCAAATTATAAAATTTACAAGCGTTATATAAAAAGCTTTTTGGTAAAAAAGATTTATGACGTTCAGACAGGAGTAGTTCACCGAAAGATGTCTTGTAATAATAGGGAAATGAATTTAGTTCTAAATTGTTGCAGGCATAAATGCATACCTCGAGGATGTAAATCCGGGGTACTGTTAAAATTGTTAATTCTTGGAAACAATATGCCGTAACACAAATGCGAATAAACATTTGAATAATAAAGAGATAAATATATGCTTACTACATTTTTTCGATAAGAAATTTAAAGCATAACATCTAGATCGCAATTTATAAGTAACCAGTCAAGTCTAGATTTAAATACACGCATTTTACACAATTTATATCCAAAGAAATTTTCCTCGCCCAATTAAGATTTTCTTTTCGCCTGTATCTGTAAGCATTATTATGTTCTTTGTGCAAATCAGAATGTTAGTGTCATCGGCGTAGCACTCAACCACAATATCAGAAAAATGTTTTAGCAGGACGATAAAAAGATAATTTACATAAATTATAAATAGTAAAGGTTACAAAATAGGCCTCTGAGGTACACCTTGCTGGACGTTGCAGGACCATTCTACACCTACTCGTAGGGTTATTGATTCGAATTCATTATTGCGTTCTCCGCACATTTCTAATTTAAATAGGTAGACAGATTACAGGTACATCTTTTTGTTAAGAGCAGTCACAGTGGCAGTGGCAGTACCCCTACTTGGAGTAAATCCGTACTGACATAAAAAACGAGTTATGTTATAATTTGTTATGAGAAAGATAAGCCAAAGTTTCGAGCCGATGTGCCATTGTTTCCTCCGAAAAATATTCGACTACTGTTGTAAAATTTGCGTTGAGCATGCACTGTAAAGGTAGGGGTCATATTTATAGTTCCTACTCGATGTTGTGCTGAGCTTAAACACAAACTATAAATTTTGGACTTTATGTGAAATACTTGAACTTACGTTTTATAATATTTCCAGAAAAACAGAAGTTTTTGATAGGGTATCCATCTTTCTTCAGCAATTATTTAGCTTTACATTTCAGCACTTTGATAAAAACATTCGTTACTTCGTAATTGTAATTTAAATAATGTGTTCAATATTTCAAAATCTAACTATTCCCAAATGCTTTTTGCAATTATCAAATTCATTTTGTATAACTCACTCTCATGCCAGATGGTGCTCCACATCCACAAATTTCGACATATATGTTGATTCAACTTCCTAGCATTTATCGTGGTTTGTGTTGCTTCTACAATTGTTTCATGTACCTACCGTTTTGTTAAGACTACAATATACCTATGTATAGTAAGTATATCGTAATAAATACGATATTGTTGCGTTGTATCTACAATACGAATTTTACGATAACAAACATTTTTTAGAGTGTAGTGTGGCATGTATGACACTGTTATTTTGCGAAAATATTCCTTTATGTTTTTCATAATCAAATTTTTTGTTGTAACCTGGCTTGTGGATTTCTGTGTCGTCGAAGATCTGAATAGAACAGAAATAGAAATACCTATTTGGCTAGTTTTTCCAATTGTTAATTGGGTACCGCTGAGACCAGCGCCGGTTTTAGCACTACCAGCGCCCTGGGCGAGATTTCTACGGCGCCCCCTAACTGCAATTCAAACCCATACGAAAAAAAGGCAAAGGATATAATGAAACAACCATTTATTAAAAGAAATAACCATTTATTAGAGAAAAACTAATAAAATTTTACTTTTCTAGCCTTTCTATCGGCGAACTCTTTTATTAGGTTATCAAAGTCGATGTTTTCAGCAATTTCATTTTCGATTGACAAGGTAGCCAAGTTTGTCAATCTAGATTGAGATATTGTCGATCGCAGATAGGTTTTTATTAGCTTAAGCTTAGAAAAACTTTCTCCCACTAGCAACCGTTACAGGTATAGTTAATAATATTCGCAATGCTATCCATACATTTGGATACAGTTCTTGTAAGTTGCGATCTTTGATAAAATTTAAAGCAAAAACAGGAGTAACCACATTCTGATCAGGCAAAAAAGATTTCAGACTTATGAGTTCATCACACAACATACAACCATCTATATCTGATTTAGAGTCTACAGTTAATTTCAATTGGAGATCACCACAGAGTTTGACAAGGTCGGGTTTTTCCGGAATCTGTTTTATATTGTACAAAAAAGACCAAGATTCCGAGTACTCATTTAACTGTTCAAATCTTTCATTGACAGAAATTAATGTAGTGTCCAAAAGACAGTTGAAAAATTCAACCTCAAATTTTTTTCTGGAGAAGTTATAGGCTCATCGCGGGCAGTTTCACCAGCTTGACGCTTAACACATCGAATTCTTGTTGTGGCTCTAAACACAGGTTCAATTTCTAGTTCTTCAGCCAATTCCTTAGCAGTTAAAATGGCGCTTTTAAAGCCTGTGTTTCTATATTCTTCCAAGAAAGTGCAGCATTTTTTCAACATTTCTGTGCATTTACCGAGATCCATGTCTGTTGATTGTAGAGATTTACTAACGACATTAATTTGAAAAAGTATGTCATACCAAACAACCAATGAAACTATGAAGCTGAAATCTTTTAGCTGTTCGGCTAGAGTAGTAGCCTCATGAGAGACTTGAACATCAGTTTTCTGAGTTTCAATAGCCAAAGTAATTAAAGCGTCATGGATGACAGTAATTTGATAACGGACTGCTTTAACACTGCTTATTCTTGCTTCCCAACGTGTGTCACTTAGCTTTTTTATAGTATATAATCCCAAGTGATCGGTTAGAATTTTCCATCGATGAACAGAAGCTGAAAACAATGTGAACAACCTCTGAAGTACCCCAAACAAAGTGACTGATTTTAGGGATGACTTAGCGGCATCGCATAGTACGAGATTGTAGCTATGACAGCCACACGGTACATAAACAGCTAAGGGATTTATGTCCAGAATTCTCCTTTGAACCCCAATATTTTTTCCTTTCATGTTCGACCCGTTGTCATAACCCTGACCCCTACAATTGTTCAATTCCAGTCCGTATTTATTTAAAACATCAATAATAACTTCAGTCAGTCTTTCACCAGTCGACTCACTGACAGGTATAAATTCTATGAAATGCTCTTTTACTGATATTTTATCGTCATCTGATGATAAATCAACAAATCGTATTGTCAGTGAAAGTTGTTCTACATGACTAATGTCCGGAGTACAGTCGGCTATAATAGAATAATATTTTGATTTCTTTGCGTGTGATATGATTTTTGACTTCACTTTTTCACCCATCAGCTCTATTAATTCATTTTGAATGTCTTTTCCGCAGTAGTGGTCTGAAATATCACCCTTCACAGCTAATCGCAAGTGCTCTTGCATAACTGGATCAAATTTGGCTAGTAGTTGTACCAAGCCCAAGAACTTTCCGTTATTTGGCGTATACAGTTTGTCGGAAGTACCTCTGAACGCGATATTGTTTTCAGCTAAATAAAGTGTAATATGCATCAATCTAGACAAAACATTATTCCATCTTGTAGTTTCCTTTCTAATCAAATGTTACGCTTGGCAATCTATTGTTTTTCCTGTTTTTAATCGTAGTTCAGCATCAATCCATGAAAGGTAAAACTTCTTATGAGAAGTGCTATTCTCATGGATGTTTAACATTTCAGACAAGTGTTTCCAGTTGTTATATCCTTCAGATACTAAACTCGACGTTGAGCTACTATCAAATAGCCGGCAACAAAAACAATAAACTTGATCCTTGGCAACGGAGTATATTAACCAACGACGCTGAATTGTTTCATTGTTTGCAAGTTTTTTTGTGAAGTGTGAATTAGAGAAATGTCGCCCTGTACTATTCTTAGGATAATTATCAATCTGAGTTTGCACTGGGCCACTAGTTATTATATGATCAATAATTTTCCTATTTCGAGTGAGTGGCCAAGTGGCTGGATCCGATATATTCGGAATAACAGTACTAACGTCATCTAGAACTTGTATTTGTTGTACATCACCATTGGAGTCATCCTGAGAAGCATATGTAATTGTAGCACAACTTGTAGCCTCACTTCGGAAACTTCGTCCACAATCTCTTCAACAGCTATATGATCTGACATGTCGGACAGAGGCTCCACTACCGATGCATTCGTTTGTATTCCAGATGTAGATGGCACATTCAGGTCTTGATTTTTTGTTGTGATATATTTATCTATATTCATAAACTTTTTTGTTCTTTGAAATTCCTTTTCTTTTTCTGCTTTCCGTTTTCTATATTTTGACCCAGATGGTTTTCTTTTGATACGATCAACGTGTTCAGACATTTTGTACTAATCAATAAAATCTGCAACAAATTAAATCTGTAAGGCCAAACATTTCTAAAAATAAATTACAATAAAACTTCATTATAAGCTATTGAGCGAGGACGACCAAAAGTGCGTTATACCTACTCGGGATAGCATTATACACGGGAAGTAAGTTGGAAAAATCTAGGTAACTCTATGGTAAATAAATATTTGTGAAATGTTTTATTTAAAAGCTTGTGTTTCGTGATATAATGCTTAGATCTGTACGAAAAAATCACGATCACCCACTCATTCCCTGGGAATGAGACTTTTTCCCGCATTAAAAAGTAGGTTATTTATGTATTTCCTCGAGGTCCATATTATCTCCGTATCAAAATTTCATCAATATCGTATAATTAGTTCCAGAGATTACCCCGCCCCAAACATAAGTATAAACATACAAACAAATGCTACCTCTTTATTATAATAAGTAGGTATAGATAGTTGAAATAAATTTGTACTTACCTAATTAAATAATTCGTCAAAACCAAATACCTACTGTTAGTTACACTGTTACACTACATACATATTTATATTTCAACTTTTTAGATAAAACTAATGTCACTCCGTAGTCGGAACGAAGAGTGACAAACTTTAGCATAGTAACGTAGCGTGGGCCGTCTGATTACCGCGTTTGTTTGTTTTAAAATAATTGTATATAATAACTGTTTTAAGTGCGTGCACTGATTTAATGAATCAGAATGAGCTGAGTGTGTTCCGCTTCGTCAAAAACAACGCCAACTCTTTTTAACTAAACTGTTAAAAGGAGATAGATAATGTGTTTCTCTATGGTCGGGGATTCCCGGTAAAATGAACTGCATGCAATGCTTCGATCGAACGGATTGAACACTGCGTTCCATTCAACATAACGATTTTTTCACTAAATTTAGGGAATTTACGAGTACGAGTAAGTAGGCCTCGATCAATGAGCGAAGGGCCCACGGCGCCCCCTTATAGCCGGCGCCCTGGGCGGTCGCCCAACCGCGCCCTACCCTAACGCCGCTACTGGCTGAGACCTACCAGATTGTCAAGGTTAAAGAATAATAAATAACGAACTAAACAAAATAAACAGTCACCAATAAAATATATTGAACAAAAATTCAATTTTTCAACGGATTATTTCCGTTGCATAAAAGCGTAGTGTTATTAAAATTTGTTCGCCAGCTCAAAGCGAATGGATTCTAAAAGTAATGGAACAAATGTCATCTTATAATAAATTTCTAATTATAGTCACTGCTTCTTTATTGAAACGGTATCTATTTTAAAATTCTTATGGCTATACATTTCAAAAGGAATAGACTCCTGACTGTAAAGAATCGAGTTCTCATTAAATGACGTCTATTTTTATGACCTCATCATTTGACTATCTAGACGAAAAATCCATCCCTATTTAACTAAAAATACAGGGTGATTGGTGAAAATGGCCTATTAAAAGTATTATAAAATTGGAATGGAATTTTAAAAACAAAATTTTGCAGTTGCATATGATTCAATATGAACTATCAAGTGAAAATATTTTTGAATAAATATCACTTCCGGTTAACCGGAAGTGGGTGTCAACTTCGATATTTTAAATAGCATGCTATAAATTTAATTACAAATTCAGCTTCTATGATAAATTTTACAGATATTTCATGTATTATACCCTATGCCTAAATACCATGCCTTCTGAGTTATTCGCAATTAAAGAAAAAAAGTGACAGATACCGATCTTACTTTATAGTGACATTATGTCACGTAGGAGTAAAAGAGATGAATGAAATTTTACATACGCATAGCTGATAGTATCTAGTTACACAGCATTTGAAGTTCTTCTCTGTAACATTAACAGGGTGTTTAAAAACTCAGTTGTTTATAAGTTCAATGTGCGGAAAGTAGATTTTCCTTTAATTGAGGTGAATAAGTTATAACGATTTAATTAGTCTCCGTGCCTAAAATGCTCAGATATGTCAATTTACTGAAGCAAGAGTGCTTAGCTCATTTGTTTTACCATGTTTTACATAGTTACTTGCCACTTATTTTGACGTTTGTCATTTTGTTAATCGTATTTTCGTAAATTCTTCCCATTGAATTATGGGAATAAGGGATCCTTTAGGCAAATAACACCAGATGCTATTCGAAGAGCAACAATTATAGGAATTCGTCTCTGAATATAGAATGCCTCATAGAAGCTGAATCTGTAATTTATTTTATAGCATGCTATTTAAAAAATCTAAGTTGATGCCCATTGCCGCTAAACCGGAAGTGATATTTATTCAAAAATATTTTCACTTTATAGTTCATGTTCAACCATATCCAACTGCAAAATTTTGTTTTAAAATTTCGTTCCGTTTGTATAATACTATTAATAGGCCATTCTCACCAATCACCCTGTATATATGTTAAAAAGCTTTTAATAACAATTATAGTGGTAATTTTTTTTTCAATTTTATTAGGTACATGTTGAAAACGCTTCTTTTTTCATTACTGTATATCAGACACTATAGATGAAAAGCAAAGTGATCATACGTCGTTATGTGTTCTTTCAGAAAGGGTTTTTTGCAGTTTATTGAATATATAACTTTATAGCACTGAATTTTGTGCTTTCAGAAAATAGGCATTAGAGATATAATTTAGGTAAGATTTTTTTTGTTTTTTTTTAAATTTACGAATATATGCAGGGTGTTCCCTGAGGTGACCGGCAAAATTATATCATGTATTCCAGAGATGATTCTGATCAAAGAAGTTCATATACACCATAGGTCAATTCCCTTTCGTTTTCGAGATATCGACAAAAATTAAAAAAACAATGAGATACTTAGCATTTTATACGCAGAAAAGAAATAAACGACTAGCGCAGCGATGCTAATTTGTATGTATTTTATTTAAATTGACATTTGTTGGTTAGCAAGTTACGTGCATTAACATTTGTTCATAAATAAAACTGAAAAAACTAATATTTAAATACATAGTAACCATGCCTAAAATGTATACCAACGCAGAATACGCTGACATGGTGTTTGTGTATGTATTTTGGAATGGAAGCGGACGTGCTGCAGCAGAAGAATACCGTCGATGCTTTGCAAATGGTAATCCACCATACGACATTTTCTAATATCTTTCAGCATTGGAGAGAGAATTTGATAGCGCTCTGCAAGCTAACGTTGTCATAAATGCAGTTGAGAATAACCCATCCGCAAGTATACGCAGAATTTGTCAAGTGACCGGTGTTCGTCATACTCGGGTTTGGCGAATTTTACATCTCAATGGATTTTATCCTTACCATCATACCAGAAAGTTTATCATTTACTACTGCCAATGGTTGCATAATAATTTAAAGCTTATTCCGCGTATCCTTGTTACAGACGAGTCACAATTTATTCGAGATGGTATAAACAATACCAGGAATTCTCACAATTGGACCCATCACAACGCACATAGTGTAGTTGTGGGCAATCACCAAAATTGTTTATCTGTGAATGTATGGTGTGGGCTGTTAAATAATCACATTATTGGACCGCATTTTATTGAAGAACGTCTTACGGCAAATTATTATATTATCGTAATTTTTTGGAGAATAATTTGGGCTTACCTTAAATCTCGTGTTTATAAAATTGGTAAGCCAGACACGCGAGAAGAATTGATAGCAAGAATACTGGTGGTGAATACGTGGTAAATTCTTTGCGGAATGAAATGAGAGATATTAACTGGCAACAAAGCATGGCTCAAAGACTACCAGCATGCTTGGAAAGCGCAGGGGAACAATTCGAGTAGTTATTACAATAGTAGTTTTTTAGGATTTTATCGACATCTCGAAAACGAAAGTGAATTCACCTATGGTGTATATAAACTTATTTGATCAGAATCATCTCTGGAGCACATGATATAATTTTGTCGGTTACCTCAGGGAACATCCTGTATATATTTAGATATGCACAAGCAAACTTAAATTTGTACTTTTTCGTGTAATTTATTGTATAGTCTGTTAGGCAAAATGTTGTTATTGGTGGTTAGTAAGTGCTTAATATGTTTTTATTACATTGTGTTGCTGTGTTGTTGCTGGGAAGCTGTATATATTTTTATTTCTTCTTGATTGGATTAAAATAATAGTTAACCGTAATTTAAATGTATAGTTTAGTTTGATCTGTACACCTGTGTAATTATTTCGAATGCCCACATAAAAAAGTACAATTTTATTTTACACGTCAAGCAAATTACAGCCTGCCATGTGAAATGGTACGTAGATCTTTTTAGTATTCTTCCTTACGTGTTAACCTTTGACTCCAATTAAGTAAATTGGATAATTGAGATGGCAATTGTTAAACCTACAGATAAACTCCTCGCAAACGTGACTAATATGTTGGTTTTTTCTTGTATTGTTTTTTTTTGTTCCAGCTACAAAAGTACCAAAATAAATTTTTATTATAATAGTTTGACTTGACTACTATCTTAGGAACAAAATATTGAACTGCTAATAAGGATTGAAAAAGTAAAGAATGTTGCGGTGCTGTAAAGCAATGTCATCGTTAACTGCGAGTATTTTATAGTATAATTGTGGAGAATATTGACTAAACATTTTATTTATAATGTTAAACGCAATTTGTTTACTTTCCAATAAAATATAACTTAAATCGCACGTTTAGAAACAATTACAGATTTTAACAATTGACGATATTTCTTTGAGAGAGAAATTCTTTTTAATGAAAAGCATCTTCTGTAAAACGTGCCTGAAATAATTTTAGATTATTACGTATTAATCGGATAAATAAGTGGAATTAAAAATTGAAAATACTTAATTTTGTCTATTTTCTTAAATGTAGCATTTCTTATATTTTGTTTGTAATATGATTAAATTAATAATTATTTCACTAATATTAAAATAAAATACGTTGATAAATGATTATATATTTTTCATCTTTTATAGACTCAAATTAAATCTGGTGTACATAAAGTAGGTGATATTAATCAAAGCAGTCTTTACTAGGACGTGAAAAGAGAAGAATGGAAACATTTGTTACTGAGCACAGCAAAAGTGCACAAAATAAATCCAGAAAAGAACACCAGAAAACATGCAAATACACAATTAAAAATATCAGACAAATTTCAACACCTTCTTGGTATAATCCCAATATGGCTCCACTATATTTTTGTATCATTTTACGTAAAACACCTTTGGCTAAAATTGAACCCTTAAGCATCCCCCTATAGCATCACTTACTTTTACCTCGTTGTATGTAAATGTTTAACTCAGCAGACAGATTTGTACAATTTGTTTACATTTCAACATATTAAATGTAATTTTAAAGATTCTGCCTACCACAACGCAAGTGTTAAATTATACTACGTTGCGCTGAAATATGACATATTAGAAATCACCATACTATTTTATTTGTTGTTACGGCATTATCTTTTTGCGGTACAAAACGAGCGCAAAATTATAACTTGTACGAAATTTCGAAAAACTTTGGTGGCGGAGCTGGGAACTTCAAAAATTTATAATTGTTATAACTCGGTTGGTATTGAAGGTGGGCAAAGAACTAGCACCTAGCAAGAAATATACCCCTATAACGCTCAACTTGAAAGCAAAACATTTTCTTTTTTAGGCCAAAATGTTAAATATATTAAAAATTTCGAAATGCTGAGGTGGTGAAAGTCCGTCATCTACTTCCATTATGGAGAGTTTCAGCTTTTTATATTAATGTATTATATATAATGAGATAATAGTATTACAAAGAAAAGCAAAACACCTAGTAACAAGAACTATTAATAAAAACGTAATAATAAGTTAGAATTTAGCGTTTCAGCGTTAGATCCTTTTTCAAAATAATTTCAAAATCCGGATCTTCATATTGTATATTTATTTGGTCATTGCTGAAGTAGGAAGATCATGCCAATACATTGTTATCGCAGATTTTAGGTCTTTGACATTATCGTATTGTATACAATGGCCATACTCTTCTCTTGCTAATATTCTCCTAAGATTAGAGGAGGTTCAGATCTGTCAAGGGGGCAGGCCATTGTGTTAAATTGATTTCCTTTTGATGAAACCGTTTCTTTGTTTGTCTGGAATTATGAGTGACTGCACTGTCTTGCTGAAATATCCAGTCTTATGTCGTCAATTGTTCGCCAAAGTCTATCAGAACCATTTTCAGAGTTCTATATAAGAATTGGAATTCGAAGAAATAAAACATAGGGGTTTTATTGTTATGGATAAAAACCGGCCAAACCATTATACTACACCCACCAAAATTTCGGCTTATCGCAACTTCAGTGTTCTTCCGCAAATCGTGCCAATAATATTTGAAACCATCAGCAGTTAAATTTCTTCTCGCCAGAAAATATGATGTTCCACTGATGATCCCATCCCATATGATCTTGCGTAAATTTCTTGCTTATTTATTTGTCTGTGTGGTTTTGAAACCTTTTTTAGCCACCGAAAACGTCTACTAGCGGATAAAATTTGTTGTACACTGTTAGTTATTGGGTGGCTATTGGTATTGGATATCGATTTACAAGAGCTTGTCAGAGAGTAAGAAAAAGAAAATCAATTTACGAATATTTTAGAATATAAAGCATATCAATATAACGACGTTCATTTCGCAAATGTGGTGCGGGAGATAGGACGGCAGTATTTTCGAATGAATGAAATTTGTGCTTCGGAGAAATTATAACGTTTGATGATGGAAAAGTTACCATTAACTCAATGGTAAGGTTCCTCAAGATGTGGAAATGGCCTTTAAAGCGAAACGAATTAACTTATTCGATGTCCTTCAGGCTTCGACTTCATTCAGGCTTTCAAAGGGATCTGTTTTCGTCCTAGAATTAAAATCATATATTGATTAAAACACAGTTGTTTCATATTTCATTTGCTTTATATATGTATGTAAGTAGATATCTATGTTGAATTATTGTCTTTTCTGTGCACAGATTTAGTTCTTTTCTTGTTTCACTAAAATATAGACGTCATAATGCAAATTTTAGGATGAAGTATTTTTTACCTGCGGGAATCTTTGCTCCACTTTAACAAAAAGAAAAAAAACACCATCATATGCATCGTGCAAACAAAGTTTGGTTCTATCGATTTTTCATTTCTTTTTACAGAGTTTTTTGAATTACTTCTATAAGTAGAGCAAAGTAACCCTCGTTCCGGTATGCTTTGAGTTGGTGAATTTTTTGTAAACATTAGTAATTTAAAATTTTCTATCTAAAATTAATCAATTTACACGTCGGGGCATGATTTAGCTTGAACGACGTCATAATACCACCACGAACACACATGATAATAATATCAATTATTCACGTCCATTTAAATCTCCAATTCACTCACCTAACTTTCTAATGTGTGTGAACTGCCACGTTTTTAAGATGAAAGTTACTATTGATTAATTTGCTTATAACAACAAAAAAATCTGCAATTATAGGTAATAGTATTTCTAATTAGAGACTGCCGATTGTTTTCAGAGTTATTAGATACACATTACACTTTGAAACATTTTCAGTTATCAAATTAAGAATAATTGCACATTTTATTGATTTATATTTTTTCTGTAGTAAAGTAATATGCTTTTTGCACTTTTAAGTATGCAATTATATGCATATAGGGGCTACAGTTTTACTAATCTAAGGGTAGGTTTAATACGGGTGCTTTAGGATACATATAAATAATTTATCAAAAACTTGAATTCAATAGCAACATCGCTTAAGTATTTTGAAATTCAATTCGCTTTCGCCAAATGGGTATTGATTTTTGCCGAGAAGCTTATTTTTTTTAACCTTGTAAATGCTAATAATACATACCATACGCAATGTATGAATTGTTCAGATATCAACATTTTTTCATTAAATTGCGAATCGTTTCAGCAGCAGAAGAGCAATCGTCTAATGTTTTCTTAAATGGCTAATATCTCCAA
The DNA here is from genome assembly GCA_023690525.1 of Holotrichia oblita. Lineage (NCBI taxonomy): Eukaryota > Metazoa > Arthropoda > Insecta > Coleoptera > Scarabaeidae > Holotrichia > Holotrichia oblita. The sequence continues at coordinate 28,654,175 of CM043018.1, read as the reverse complement.
TATCCACGAGATATTCACTTCAATGATTACCATATGAAGCGGACATCTATGTTCCTGAACAAACAGGACCGGATTATAAGATTTGTAGTTTTATATCCCCAATTCAATATTCAATAACAGCGAAAGATAACGTTCTTTCAATACTTTCGACAAACAAATACATTGGAAAATTAATTAATATGTCTATATTATAATCTTTAAGTACTTGTTTTTTAATCCTAGATATATTTCCATCAGCAGGTAAAATAAAACAGAACTTAATTAAAAATCAATTTATTCCAGAAAACAAATTATTGTTTTCGTTTAAAATACTTCTTCGGAGGAAAAAAGTGACATTTGACATGCGTCAAATAATATTAAAACATATACCCTTGCCTATCAACAAAATATCTAAAAACAAAGAAATCATTGATATATCGAATTACGGTTACATATTCAAACAATGTTAGAGCACTCACTTGACTACAAAAACAAAAATATTTGAATTATCGTATATTAATCTATTTTTGTCAAGCTCTATAACTATTCTGTCAAAAGCATAAATTAAGAAAATTAGGGCGTGAATTACAGTATTATAAATGACACTTGAATTATCAATATTGATTCTAAAATGAACAGCGTTTTTTCTTTTGATATGTATCGTTTCATAAATTAATCTTTTTTATAATTATTTTCCTTTTTCAAAATCTTTAATATTTTCAAAATCAAACTTATGTCGTCTATCTTTAGAGTTCTTAGACAAAGCAGTTTCAGCGGTGATGTTATGTTTAACAGTGTATTGATGATTATAAAGTCATTTCTTTAAATATTGTTTGGCTTGACCAATATAGCATTTGTTACGGTATTTGCAGTCTAATTTATAGCCAATATTACTTTTATTTTTCAATAAATGTTTTTAAGTTAGTGAATAAGTACATATTTGTTGTTAATAGGTGTGAATTTTATATGAATGTCTAGTTTTTTAAATTCGTGTTTTATTGTCTCGCTTTAGTTGCAACAAGCTAATTACTAGCCATCACGATTTTTATAACAGATTTAACAACAATTTTAGTATTTTACATTACTTTATACATAAAAACTGTATTCACGTAAAATTTAAAATTAAAAAAGTATTTACAGCATAGAATTTTTTTTTAATGTTTGCAAACATTTTCTGGGAAATCAAACAAGTGAAAACTACCAAAATATCATAGCTGAGTTGCTAGAAAACTATAAAAAATTGGGGTGCCGAATATCGCTCAAAGTTTATTTTTGCAGTCACATTTGAATTTCTTTGCTGCTAATTTATGAAAAATGAGTGAAGAACAAGGGGAAAGATTTCATCAAGATATTAGATACATGCACAAACAATATCAGGCTAGGTGGGATCCCGTCAAGATAGGAGATTATTGCAGGTTTCTCATTAGAGACGGCAACAGCCAACATAAAAGGAAGAAGTAACTCTATTTACAACTTTGATTCGTTAACAGTCAAGTGTTTTTGTATTCTTAATACTCATTAAACATTATAATATTTGTTAATATTGTTGTACTTATTTTTTACTAACTTCCGTTTAACAAAATTTGTAAATACAATTATTGTTTATCTACTATAGCGGAGTATGATTATAAATGTAAAACTAACTGTGGTGGAAAAAATTGTTTTTTGATTATGCTTTCAGTTAAAGATTGTAAAAGCTATACACCAGTAACAACAATTATAAAAAAAAAATTCCTAGCTAGTGTTATTTTTATCACATAAAATTTTAATTTGATAGAAATTTGTTTCATGAAGGATGTACAATATATGATTACAGTACTCGATTATTCTACTAATATATAATGACTAAAATGGTTTGAAACTCAGGTCTTAAGCCAACATCTAAGGACAACATAAGATGGAAATGAATTGATAGGACATCGCAGCGCGTTAAGAAGTTAAACAAAAAGAATTCTTTAATAAGGTAATAATTTTCCGCCTTGACCTTTCGAATGTATTTTCATTCTACATCAGAAGGAATATGTGACTTAAGAAGTTAGTACTTTGAAACTGAACATTGATAGATAAACTGTTAATGATTAACAGAACGTAATTTAAATTTATTATCAAAAGTTAGGAGTACCAATAAATAGTGTTATAATAAAATAAATTATTTTACTATTTAACAGACTACAGTCTCCAATTAATTCATTTCTATCTTATGTGGTCCTACATCGTCTACAGCCGTATAATTCTTCTGAAATGCTAAAATCTCATATTTACATTTTTTATTAATTTTTAAAAACGTACTTCAAACCTGATAGCTTCGATCTCGAATATCTTAAAGGGTAACTTTGAAATATACTATAAAATTTGAAATTATTAAATTTGCTTATACAAGTTGGACAACCCAGATACTAGGCATTGTAAATAGCATTACATGCAATGGTGGAATATATGTATGTGTGAGAATGACGGAGATGGTGAACCTGGCAGATTCAAATTAGGTTGGCACCATTGCTATCTCTATTATTATTAATTCTAAAAAATAGATTAGAGTAGCAAAGTAGTAGTGCTTTCAATGCTGCCTAATATGCAGTTCATGAAAAAACAATTGAATAATGCATTTTCAAGCGACCTGGAAATATATTAAAAAAATTGATTTGTAATTTAATAAATAATAGTAGTAATTAATATAAAAGTTTCAATACACTATTATTTGAAATAATAAAGTTGTTATTGTGGGTATCTATTGATGTCATAGACACTTCCACTCTGTAAAATAAATAGCAGGTTTCTTTCACATTAAACCAAAACCAATAGCATGCTCTTTGACATTGTAAGTAGCGTAATGCTTTAGTTAATAAAACTAGTTGTTCACTTCACTTTGTGTAGTGTTCTTTTGGTTTATTATTTATACATACATTTTTACATTTACGTTGTTTGCTTTTAGTTAATACCTATGTTGTATGTTGATTGTATCCAGTAAAAATTCAAAATGGATTAGTGAATATTATATTGAACAATATCCTTTGCGGTAGCAGCCAGATGGACGTTACTTCGAAAATTATTAAGTTATTCATCAGTCCGAAAGGTTTTGAAAAAGGCATAAGTTGTTAAGTTGCGAACCGCGCAAACGTTACATTATTTAAATTATTGCAATGAAAATGTGAATGGAGCACAGTGTATTTTATCAGGTGATAAGCAAATTTTTCAAATAGACGGATATTTAATAGAAAGAATAGTCAGTACTGGTCCTAGGAAATTTGTGGATACTGCGCCCACATACTGCATAAGTTCGATTTAGTTTTAATGTTTCGATCGGATTAATTAGTTCGATAGAGTAGTTGGGCCAGTGTGTTACAATGGTACGTTAACAGGAGACAGATATCTGGAATTGCAATATTCTACAGGGTTTCCTTGACAACGCCGATTATTTGATGCACCTAAATTTATACTTTCACTATTTTACGTTTCAGTATGCGATGACTAGCACACTCTGGACGTTTCACCTTTAGACTGTTTACTTTGGGGATATTTAAAAATTGAGGTGCAAAAAACGTGGTGCAACATGGTACACGGATTAATAAATAAGAGCAGGACAATTTTCAAGGAAATGGATGGAAGAATAATTTTAAGATTTATCCAGAATATACTCAAGCGGGCATCGAAATGCATTGAAACTGAAGCATTATTTATAAATTACGCATTTACTGTTTTTTAAAATCTAATTTCAATGCCATTATTTTAAGCTGGAATTTTTATTATCCGATATTAGTGCATAGAAACTTTTATATCACAAATTAAATTACTATTTAAGTTTTCTGAAATTTATATAAAAATTATAAATTTCAATATTTATCTGAAATGCGATCAATATTTTTCACAAATTAGTCAGCATTACAGACAGTAATACTTTGCTAAATTAACCTACTTCCTAGAATTCATAATAACAGAGATAGCAATGGTGGGCACTAAATTTGAATCAGCCATATTTCAAGTTAAAGCTTATAGCTTTCTGTAGATTGTTGGCTAAACTTCCTTTTTTATTATTTGTTTTTGCACACTTCGCGTACTTGGCGTTTCTTACAGCCCTTATCACTCATCTTTGGTATTCTTGAATGAAAGCAGGATATGTATTGTGTCATTGTATTTGTTGAACACAAATTTCTAAGAATTAGAGAAAAAAATTGTGATAAACTAATACAGCTTCATTTTAATAGCGCTATTTGAAAAATGTATCTAGCATTATTTTTTGTTTGTTTACATTGTTGATCTATTAATTACGTCTTTTAAACTCTACCGATTTAATTAAAGCTATTTCTTATTAACTCACCAAATGGCCATAAAATATATCTCAATTTTCCAAGGAATTTATAATTTATATGAGCAAACACTTGCTATTGCATGAATAAGTTTTCTTTAAATTAAAGCCTAGCGTATACCGTTGTGTTTTTATAAAATACAAAGAAATAGTAATTAACAACACTATCAAGCACCTCAAAAAAGCTGCAGACAGTTTGTGTAACTTTTTTTGCCATAAATTATTCCACATTAGAAAAACCGTCTCTCTTCAATAAGGTAGGCAAAGAAATTAAAACGAAATAACGATCGATCAAGCTTTTTGTTCCTACTAAATGCGCCTACTTTAAAAATTATCATATATATTCCATCTATTACTGTCACTGTAATACAGAAGAAATAAATGAAACAAATGAAAAGTTTGCTACGATTTTAATGTTGTGTATTTTTAGTAATAGATGTTTCTTTCTTACGTATAATACCAGCAGGATATCAAAAATTAGTTGGAACTTTTAAAGTTATGCAATCTAACCACACAGAAATACAACGCAAAAGTGTTCAGCTGTATTTAAATTATTAAAATATACAATTGAGTGCTTATTCCTGCTCACGTTCGATTTTATTTTCGCCTTTTATGCATGAAGACTTTAATTTTACATATGTTACATGTCCTAATACAAGATTAATGTAAAAATATAAGAATCAACGTGAAAAACTATATTAGTTAAATAATAATAAATGGTCAAAGAGCAACAATATGACTGTATAAACCGAGGTATAAACTTAAACTATGGTGAAATACAATCAGCCAAGACTGCCGACTACTCTTTCAACCTTAAAAGTAGTTATGGTATTAACAATAACAACACCAATATTGTAAAATCATGTACAATAATGGACACTATTAAGCGCATGCAAACGTATAAAATAATGAACTGCCAGAAAATATATAAACGATATAAGTAACCTTAGCCAATTTCCTACACATACAATTGGCATACATATGCAATTTTGCATTTAATTGGAATTATAAAAAAAAATTTATGCACTGCATTGACCATTGGACGGTTGAGTGTGCTCACTGATCGTAATATATTTATATACAACTCGATGGCATACTAATTTGCAAATCAATAAGGTTCCTATTCTTCGGCCAGCTAGTCAAACTGTGGCCGATCGGAAACCCCATAACGCTCGAAACAAGTCCTGCCTATGCATGTGGTAAGTGTGTGCCGTATCTAGATATAAGGATAGCATCAACTTTTAGAATCGCTCTAACGAAATTGACGACATAATCAGTGAAAGCTCAAATACAAACGCTAAGAAAAATATGAAGTAGATTTTTCTTTAATTTTATACATTTTTATAACATAATTTAAATTGTTTTTGTGGATATACTTGTCTGAAATCACTAGTAGCATTTGATAAATTATCCAGTACTCTATGTAAGGACCAGATTCAAATTGGTTTAAACTCTACTAGGTTTACCAGAAATGCAAACTTGAATGGCATATCAACAGTTATCATAATTGCAATAACTATAGCCTTGTGATATCACATTAAATTCAACTTTATACTATTTACTTCAATTGTGTGTATATTTTAAATTTTAAAGAAAACAATTGTAAAAGGTAAATGTTGATGATTGAAATGTAAACAAAACATTAATAGTAAGTTTATAATAATCCTCACTAGTTGTTAAGTCTAAATAAAATTGACGATAAATAGGATCAATGTATCTAAGAATAGTATAAAGTAGTTTCAATTCTGCTAGGTGATTTTCTCTTTGTGTCATATTGAACCGACTAAAGGAACCACTAAAGAAACATGCTCACCAGCACGAACATGTTCTGCAACCGCTGATTGTCCAATTTTTTTCCTCGCGTGTCCCTTTGATGTTCCTTCACTCGTTGTTTAATCGCTCTCTCTGTTTGTCCAACATAGTTGTTCTCGCACTCGCGCATTACCTTGTAGACTCCTTCTCCTTTAGTACGTGATAATTTGTCCTTACTTTCAGAGAAATTGTGTTGAATGGGGGTAGCAGTACTGAAGCATGCTTTTATGTTCTTCGTCAATATTCTTCTTAACTTCTCGGTTACTCCGAAGACGTACGATAGACGGGCGAATCCTTTAGTTGATTCAGTTTTGGCAGGTGGTGTTTCCTTTCTGGGCTTCCCTAAAGCTTTCCTTATATCGGTATTACTATACCCGTTTTTCTCAATGCTGGTATGACGTGTCGCTTTTTTTCCTTCAAATGTTTGACGTCGCTGATCGTACATGCTCTGTGCCTTAAGATTATCATAAGAGCTCTCTTCTCCTTGGGTTGATAATGGGACGATGCATGTAATTATCTGTCGGTGTGGATTTTCTTCCTGTAAACTCCACGTTGTAGTTTGCCAGGCTGTGTGCGATACACCATTACGTCTAGGAACGGAAGTCTTCCATGGTGAACTTTATAGATGGGTGTTGTCTGTTGATGTATTCGAAGAATTGTTGTAGTTTTTCCTTTTCATGTGGCCAAATCATGAAAGTATGCGCGTGATAAGTTATTACTTATTCTTCTAAAAAACCCTACCTTTTTACTTATTTTAATAATCGTATAATTCAAATGATTTTTAAACGTCATTTTACTATCAATTATAACTCCTAAATACTTATGTATATTCTTTCACGTAGTCTAATTCCACTTCAGACAATTTCAGTTTCCTACTATTAACATTATCCTTATTACCTAATATTCTAGCCATAATATCCATTCAAGCAATTCTAGAGTCACACTTTTTTGTTATAATGTCAACTTTTCCTCTTATAATTCCATGGACTTGTTGAAACATTGTTTTACAGATATTTATTCTTTTTCGACTATATCGGCCTGGTATTTTCCTGACCTTTGTAATTCCAGTCTTGGTACGTTTCAGTTATACTGTTTTTGTAACAATTTAACTCTGTCGCTCAAAACTCGATCTTTACTTGCAAAAAATTATAAAAAAAACTTCTAGTTCTCAAGAGGGAGCTTTTCAGAACATTTCAATTTTCAGCAGTCTCTAACAGGTACAAACTTCTTTACTGGTACCAGTCTTCTAGTTAAATATTCTGGACCTCTTAGCTTCTTTGCTTTCATTAATTAAGTTTTTTTTTCTGACTTTTCTCTCTTCGCAATGTATTTCATTTTTAGCGGTTTTATCGTTATTTAAATTCTCGGAATCGGATTTCGTTGGCGTTTTGAACCTATTTCTGTCCTCCGAATTTCCTTCAGACACATCTAGCCCTTTGACTGGAATATAATCTTTATCATTATCATCAAAATCTCAAAATCAGTAATCTCTGCAAATAAGTTATATCTGCTGAGAATCTTTTGATAGCAAATTTATGTAACATAATAATTATTATACTTTATTGTGGTATTCATTTTACATTTCAGCATTAAATTATATTTTTTCAGCTCACTTTTCGCTATTTTTGATCAAGATATTAATTTCTTAAGATAAATAAAATAAATTTAACTTTTCAGAAATATTTATTCTATAAATAAAACTTTTAAGGTATGTATGAGTTTATATCGATCCCAGTAATAAATGAAGATGATGTATCGAAATGAAATTAATTTATTTCTCGATAGATGTACTAATGATGAGTTTCTTGTCATCTTCAATTACACCGTGTTGTGATTAAATTCATCACTAATAATAGAAAAAGCCAAACTATGATTTACGAAAACTGTTAGCTGTTTATTGAGATTCTGCCCCTTCGTTATCTGTGTACGACAGAATTATATGAATTTGAAAAGCCAAGCATTTTTTTAGCGGCTGGTCTTTTTTTGCTGAAAGTGCTACCTTTTAATAATAACATTTTTAAATTGAAATATCTTAAAAAGTGTTCATTTTAAGTATCGGGAGTATTTAACCACAAACAGGAAAAATCATGTACACACAGAAAACAAATTACTAGGTTTAAGTAAGAATAACTTAATTCAAGTCATTCTCATTCTCATATATAAGCAAATACTTATTCTCTTCAAGCAAGAAATTTAATTTCTTAGAATTTAAAGAAATTATATACTGAATTTTAGAAATCATTTTCTTGTTTAAAGAAAATAATACTTAATGCAAGAAATGTTAAATACTATATTCAAGTAATTAACTTCAACTAATCTTCATAAGTAGAAATCAACTCTTCATGAACTGTAGAACATTACTTCTCTAAATACAGTAAAACAATTTCATATAGTTGATACTCGAATAAGTTGACAATGGCAAATACATTGATAAATAGAAGGATTCAGCATTGTATCCAATTTTAGACTGGTCTCGGCTATGACTGGTGTATCATTCGTCGGCATGAAAACCGAAACGGGTGGGAGAAACCGGCCGTTCTTACTGTGGTGCGAAGAATGATTGTGAGCATGCACTTGCCAGGTGTATCCTGTTGTGAAATCGCGCGCCGTCTCATGCGGTTGTTGTCAGCAGTGCAACGGGGATGGCAAGAATGGAATTAGCAAGCACATACGCGCCTTCAGCCGCGAGGTGGACAGCCTCGCGTGGCCACGGCATGCGAGGACCGCGCCCTTGTGTTCAGCGCTATAGCATCGCGTATGTCTTCCTCAAGGCAATTTGGAACTGTTTGGCCAACGAGGTATTCCTCTTAATCATAGAAAATGCTGTGCAAAAAGGTTATATTTACTCCGATAAATATTGTAAGAAATTGAATTTTAAGAAAGGAAAACGTACTGACCACGCGAACTGTACGGCGGCGTTTGCTAGAGAGTGGATCGCGAGCGCGTCGTGCGACTCGCACTGACTCGCAAGTACCGCCGTATACGGCGCCAGTGGGTCGAGGCAAGACATTGAAGGGTTGCCGAGTGGAGACGTATTTTGTTTTCCGACGAATCCAGAATCGAATTGAGCGTCGGCGACGCACAAATTTTGGTGCATGCGAGACATGGTAGGCGTCAACTCAAGCATCCAACCGCACCATATCCACCGCCAGCAGGGCATTAGTGTATGGGGTACGATTACACATGGTGGACGCACACGTCTGGTACATGTACAGTAAACGACGACGAGTCGCCGATATGTAGATGAAGTGCTACTGCCCGTTATGCTTTCTTACCTTCGGTGGCGCCAACAGCTGCTATACATGCACGACAATGCCCGACCGTCGCACACGTCGTGCGTGTTGTACAGACCTTTGTGGAAGAGTACCACATACTAATGCTCCCATGGCTGGCTTGTTCTCCGGATCTGAATCTGTTCGAACATGTCTGGGATATGATCGGTCGAACAATTTATCCTTATCCGACTCCTCCGGCTAACAGTAACAAGCTATATAGGCTAGTTGAAGCAACACAGTTGACCATCTCTCCCGCTACCATACAATGTCTTATTGACTCCATCCCTCCTCGTGTAGCAATGGTATGCGCTATTGATGTATTCCTTCCCACCTGCGCCGTTCTCCAAGAGGAGAGGGTAAGTTATACTACTCTAATACTACTTCTATACCAAATTTCATTGCGTTAGAATCACACGTTCAGATTATATAGCATGTGGTCGTCACTTTTTTTCCACCAGTGTAATACAGGTAACTTATTAACTGCGTTTAGTATCCTATATCAACGGTGTTCATAGATTGTAAAGTATCACTTTATCACTTTAAGCTGTATGTGAACTAAATAAAATGTCCTATCGTATGTGTATACATTGATAATAGTGAGAAGCGAAATATTAGTATTACTACAATTTAACAGGCAGATTCTGCAGCTACTACTATCCATATAACCGATTCGATACCGTAATAGCATGTTTACTAAATGGTAGTATCGTAATATTAAATTAAGCGTAAAAGATGAAAGCAAGGCTTTCAAATTATGAAAAGCACTTGAAAACTGGTTTCAGTGAAATCGTAAACTGAAGATTTACAGATGATTTCTGATAAAATTAAATTTAATTATTCATACTTACATTATGCACAATGAATTATACATAATGAAACCCTCTTTTACCCAAAGTTGAGGTATACTTTTACGTCCTCATACGCTACGCTCATATTTTATACGTTTACGTTGAACTCAAACTTGTTCGAATTGACAGTTTTTATTAAAATGTTTTATAACGTTTCTGAAAATGTTTAAATATTGTGAATGTAAAAGTATTTTGAAATCTTAAGTAGTGAAATTGAGCCCTCGAAAGCAGTAGCATAGAAAAAGGTGGCAATATTTTCAACAAGTAAGGGAGTACATGACAACATGACTACAAAAACCAAGCAGAAGTATCGAAGGTGCTGCGTAACTACTGCACTTATTTTATTCCAAAACTGACTAGAATAGAAGTAAAATAGAATCGGTCCAATTAATGCGTTAAATTTTTTATTGTAACACCAAATAGTCTTTAAATGATGGCTTCAGTTATAACTTTTGAAAGTTCAAAAAGTCACGTATTCTTCTGATGTAATTTACCTTTAGAAAGGATTTACAATTAAGATTAATTACTTAGATGAAAAAGAGTATGTTTACCAAAAATTGTTTGTACTATTTCAATTTTTCCATCTTTGCCTTGGCGTAAAAAAGTGCAACTACTTTTTATATTTCATTACAATTTGGACTTTAATAATCTGTAGAATTTCTATAACAAAGTACACATTTCACAGAGCTTTTTTCTACTAATTTTTAGACATTGTATGGACATTACCTTACATATAAAACAAACGTAAAAGTATGGATTTATGTATAGGTGGCGCAGCATACATCAAGGTGTCATTCACAAAAGCATTTGCACTTACATGTTTTACCTTATTTGACTTAAATATACAAAGTGTGGTAGTACTACACTAATAATCTGTTTTTTTTTCCTTATACCAGACCCGTCCGACCAATGGGCACCAGTAAGGCACTGCAGCCTTCAGGTTTATTGTGCCACGTTCGTCGGGTCGGCGTTCACCCTATAGCGTCGACCCTTAAAACTCTGCGGCTGCACTACCCAATCCCTGGTTTCATAGTTCCAGGGCAACGGGCGTGGCGGGAGTAGACTTCGTATATAGGGGAGAATGCTTGGGGACACCGGAGCGTATGCCCATGCGCTCCGGTGTCCGGCCGCTAACCGTCGGAATATACGGCGGGTAAGTGAGGCACCCTACGGCGCTTACCTAGAGAACTCTGCAGCTGCACTACCCCATCCTTGGTGGCCACACTCAGGGAAACGGGCGTGACGAGAGAATTTGGCGAAGATAGTAGGGGAGGATAAAAGTCGGTGCGCCGAGGAGTAGTCCGCCCGCTGGTTGTCTGGTTGGGGAAACCTTTGGTTTCATCCTAAAACAACTCGGTGATTCTGGGACCCTACGGTTTCACTGTAGCTGCCGCGGATACTTGATCGCCGGAGGGGCGAAAGAGTTGGCGCGGTTGGCATTTTGGGGTAGGGCTTTTGCCCGGCCGTCCCCGTAGTTCAGGCTTAATTCACGGGCGGGCTGGTTGTGCCTCACGGCCAGATTCCGTTTCCCACGCTTGGCCGATAGTAGCCATCCGCAAGGAGGCCTAGGCCCCGTGGGGTTAGATGTGAGGTAGGAGTTCGCTAAAGCGTCTCCAACGGTGACCCATCCAACGTTGACAAGAAAACTTGTCTAACATGGGTAGCACGGGGGAAAGGAGCCCACCGGTTCGGCGGGCCTCCGCGAGGTGTCGGTCTCGTGCGGGCAACTGGTTTCGTGCCTCTTTGTCCTGAGGAGTGTGTGCACTTTCCCTGAAGCCGCATACCTAACGGTCGGTCGGCAGCTGGGTGCCCCTTTGGGGTCCAGCAACCACTTACGTGTGCCATGTCCGTGTATTTAAGTCAGCCACTCTAACACAGTAGTCCCCTCCACTAATCTAAGGTCTCGAACCCAGTGGGTAAGCTATGTCTCTAGGTCCCCTTTCGTTCTCCCAAATAGGTTTTGCCTTCTGCGATCTAGTGCCTTGCAGTCGCGTAGTATGTGATCGGCTGTCTCCGGTTCTATCTCGCAAAGTGTATACTTTATGTCCTCGTCAAAAACACAAAAAAAAACACAAAATTGGATTAGATTTTGTGTATGTGTTCTTTCACCGCAGCAAGTCCGGTCATTAGGCCCGTAACAATACAGAGCTGTTTCCTACTAAGCTGTGGCAGTTCTCTAGGTCTCTTCCTACAGGATTTCCCTATGGTTTACCATGTGTTATACCGGGTATAGTACTCCAGTATGTTTACTGTTTTGTACGGACCCAGTGGCCTATGTATCTCGGGTCGTTTGCTTTATAACCCTGAAGAAGGGTTCTGGGTCGTACATTTCCATCTCTGACCCTCCCTTTGCGGGCACGTCGGCCTTTGCGTTGCCATCGATCTCTTGATGACCCGGTATCCAAGTGCAGCAGACCTTGTTGCGGTTCGAAAGTTCCACCAATTTGTCGAGGCACTCCGTTATCAGCCTAGACGACACTTTCCGGTTTAGTAATACCTTTAGTGCCGCTTGGCGATCAGACATGATGTGAATTCGTCTGTTGCTCACCGCTTTCACATTCATTGTATGTGTGCACTGGAGGATGGCATATACTTCCGCCTGAAACACAGAGGCGTATCCCCTAATGCGTAGCTGTACCACTCATTCAATATATCCCTACACCAGTACCATTAGCCATCTTAGATCCATCCGTGTACCAGACTAAGTCTTCCTTTTTGATTCCACCTGCATTCTACCTGACAGTCTCCGCATTTCCAAAACCTCCTTTCCCACATGCTCGGTTATCGACATATGTTTTGTTTTGACCCCTTTCGGAGTCGTTGTGGGCGGCAGCCTGTATGCCATACCAAAGCCACATACATCATTGTTGGCTTTGCCACCATGCTGTATATCTATTTCAGCATGTCTAGTCTTAGTCTCCATTTCGTCTCGTATAAGCGTCTCTCAAGTTATTCTATTCAAATGTTGATTCCAGATAAGTTTGGAGTCTAGTGTTACTCCAAGGTATTTTACCTCCCCCACCGTCTCTATGTTAAGCGCCTTCAACGTAGGCGGACTTAGACCATCCTTCTTTTGTCGGCGGGTAAAGGCTATGTTGGTTTTATCGGCACTGATACTCAGTCCTGACGACTCTGTTCATCTGCAGCCTCTTGCAGTCGATCTCTGACCGTGGTGTTCTGCCTGCCTCGTGGTATAATGACTAAGTCATCCGTGTAGATCAGTATCCTATACCTGTGGTAAGCACCTCCAGAAGACTGTCTGCAACTAGGCACCACAGGAGAGCGGACAAGACCCCACCGTGCAAACAACCCCTATCGTGTCCGCGGCTTCCACCACTCTCTCCCTAAGCATAGAGGCTATCCAGGCGACACAAGTGCCGTCCATATCTGCTTGTGAGAACCCTGGTCATTGATAATCTGTTAGGGTCGAATCTATGTTAGAAAATGAGTTTTTTTTAAATGTGTGATGGGTGCTTAGTTGCAGTGACTCCGTAAGCTGTTTAAAAGTTAAAGTTAAGTTTAAAAGTATAAATAAACAAGCGGTCAAAAATGCTTCGGTTCCAAGATATTCACTGACATAAATTGTTAGGATCATGATCCAAGAACAACAAATAACAAAAGCAAACGTATTTAGCGTACCAGAAATAAAACATTTAATCAAGTTGTATTATAAAAGAGGACTCAAAATATCTACCTCTTTTCTGAATGCGCCTCAATAGTGTATAGGTTGGAACATTGCAGGCATATTTCTAACGGTTCTACAAGCATTGATTCTATGTGGCAATAATTCCCCTTCTGCTTCAATGGAAATTTTGAACTAATCTCCTTAAGCAACCCCACAAAAAATCCAACTAGTACAGGTCTGGCGAACGAGCTGGTCAGCATATCGGACAATTTCTTTGATATGTGAAATCAGCAAATGCACCTTCATGCATAAATCAGATTTCCTGTCTAAGTTGCAGGTCGACTTCATTCAATTTGGTATATTATTTGCCAAAAAGTTCATGTAAGTATGTTGATGGTCTCTTCGATGTATGTATATTCGATTATTAAACGCGGTATTATCAGTAGAAACGCTTAATTTTAGGGAATCAAGTATGCTATTGCATTTTGTTTAAAAACATACAGAATTGTAATTGTACAGGAACTAGTCCTTGTATGTTTTGAATGTGAAAGAGATGTAATAGTTGCCCAAGTAGAATTCGCTACACCGTTAAAGCACCATATTGTTAGCAATAGTATCTAACATATTTTCCTCAACTGTTGACGTACAGACAGTTGCATTATATCCCGTATCCATCGTTAAACACTTAATTTTTTAGTTTCGTGAAATCGTTGTAATATTGTTACAAAAATCGTATGATGCAGCTGCTGTCTTTCTGGAAATCGAACGTGATAGATTCGGGCAGCCTCTCGGCCATTGCCATTGATAGCGCTAAATGCTAAATGTATATATACATAGATCAGGAATTATGTTATTACTTTGCTGCCAACACAACTTTACTGCAACTTAAGTACACCATGTTCTTGATAACTGAAGCGTTTTTCACTTCATGTTTAGTAAGACTTTTAATCCAATTAACACACATTTAGCACTGGCAACTCATTGGTGGAATTCTAACACATTCCGTATACAGTGTGTTGCCGGATAGGTGTTCCAATACAAAAAAACTTATTATGGATTTATGAAATGAAAAAAATATATTTTTTATTAGTTATTATTAGTTTTTGCTTGATCTAAAATACACATATAATACTAGACCTTTAAAATTTATGTTATAAGAATGTGTAAAGTAGTTGTTTTTTGTAACTTTTTGGGTTACATTTTTCTAATTCCTTATAATGTTGTGCTAACATGCAGTGCATTGAACACGAAGCATTGCACATCATGTTAGGTGAACTACTATCACGCAATATTTGTTGTTGCAACAAATTGGCATAATACTCCACATTTATTTTTTTCCTTTTTTCTAAGTGCTCGACCAAGATAATTTCGTGAAAATCCCAAAATACAGATGCCATAATCTTTCCTGCTAACAAAACCGTTTTCTCCTTCTTTGATGGCGGAAAAGCTTTGTATGGGCATTGTTTGGATTAGTGTTTGGTTTCGGGAGTGTATAATGGTGGCTCCAGGTTTCATCGATGATAATGAAACGTTGTACAAGGGCCTTCTGATTGCCGTGAAAACGTGCCAAAACGCCGCGAGAAACGCTCAAACGATTCAATTCTGCTTCGATGTGAGTGACCGCGGCACTCGACACGCGGAATATTCTTTCATCTCCAATTCATCAAAAAAATCTGTGTACACTGCCATATGAGCTACCTACAATATCTGCTATCTCACAGACCTTTACTCGACGGTCATCCAAAACGATACGATGGATTTTTTCAGTTCCATTTGGGACAGTAACAGTTTTTAGACTTCGGCGGATTCTAATAGTGTTGAATTCAACCGTGCTTTAATTTCGGTTGGTATTAAGCCTTTCAAATGAAAGTACTTTGTCACTGCTATCAACTCAATTTTTTCCATTATTACACGCGAGACGTTCATTTTGGCGTATTGTCAAAAAACAGACCAATTGACGACAGAATGTGATATTTAACCTATTAAAGAGTGATTCTACAGAATGGTAAAGAAGATTCCTGTAAATTCGCGCCATTTTTATGTTAGTCTTTTTATAAACACCTGTATTTCGAAACATATAAAATTAAATGTAAACCATTTTATTTCCAATTTCCGTTATAATCTTAGAGTACAATCAATTCACTTATAATGTGAATGATATCCAATCGAATGTTTATACCATCGAACATGTAATAAATTTCTAAAAGCGTAAACAGCGTATTGATGTTTAGATTCTTCAGTTTGTTGCAAAAATAATGCATGTTTTATTATTATCGACGTATCGTTTTATTAAAGTTATTCGTGGGGTACTGTTACTATTAACGTCCTCTTGCGGTTGCAAATTATACGAGTCATTGCAACATAAACCATTTTAATTGCGAAAATGCGTTAAGATGCGTTCGTTCATTCTGGCAACGTGCCTATTTTCAGATTCTTTACATGTCGGGTTCATCGTTCCCCTACATATACTTCGTTTATACAGGTGAAGACCTAAACTTGTGGAAAAAATCGAGAATTTAAGCGTGTGAAATGAACATGGAAAGGAAGGTATTTTTAAAATGACACAAATTTTCAGCTGATTATTGAGTTTCGAAAGCAGGACGCGTGTCTTCATTCAGAAAAATCAGTTTACCACATAATCGCCTATGTATTTTTATTCCATTATATTTAACTCGTTTAATGTGGTACTTCGATTTACTTTTCATGTTACTTATAAAATGTCTATGAAAGCAATACCTACTTAAGTATATTATGTTACACATATGTATATTCACTAAAGTGCTTTTAATCGACCAATGAAAAAGTAAAATTATAAAATTAGCATTTGAATTAATACTTTTTAAGAATTTTTTTTTAATTATCCTGTAAAATTTGGACGCTAAATAAATTAAAATAATAATAATACGATTTACTGTCCAACAGAGAACATGCTCCTATACTAGCGCAAAAAAACCTAAACTTGTAAAAGAATTTAACTTAATCTTATGCATAGGCATAAGGAAATGTTAAATGTGAACAAAGAAAGATAAACTAAAACTATATTAGATGAGATAAAGATTCATAAACAACAGGTACTATTTCTCGTCTAGCACAGTAATTAATGTCTACAAATTGTGATATATTATTAAAATGTTTACACATTTTGTATATGTGCGATTTAATTAGCAAACTATTTCTAGGTATAGGATGGTGTAAAATCATATTCAACTTGGTGGCAGTAGATATTCTAAATTTTATTTGCGCTAGAAGCATCCGAGAATCATTCTTTTTGTGTTACAAAAAATAAATCCATGCATTTTCATTGCCGAATTTATGGTAGTGCTTAGAGTCGAAATATATTCCTAGATCTTTGACCATGGTTGAGCGTGCTATGATGTCGGTGCTAGAGGTATGTTGAAAGATTATATGTACACTTTCTTAGTATATGAAACAATTTTACATTTAGATACATTAATTTGGAACGTATTGTCATTGTGCCAAGGTAGAACGTTAATTATTTGATTTTTCAATGTACCGCAATCCTCCATAGTTTTAATAGGTGCAGACATCTTTAAATCATCTGTAAAAAGTTCTTTATCGCATTCAATTACTGCGCCAATATCATTAATAAGTATTAAAAATAGGAGTGGGCCTAAATTAGAGTCCTGCAGTACACTCGAAAACGCGATAAAAGATTCTGATTCAAACCCGTTATATGATACACACTGTATACGATTAAAAAGATAGGATGTAAATAATGACAGCATCACACTGCTAAAACCGAAATAATCTATCTTTCCAACTAAGATAATGTAATTGATGCGATCAAACGCCTTAGCAATATCTGTATAGGTCATATAAATCTGACCCTCTCGATCCAGGGCATCTGCTACTCTTTGAGTGAAACTTAATAGATTCGAAGCATGGCTGCATGAAGCCATGCTGTTCTGAAGCAATGTAATTCTTAATACTAAAATTTAAATTCGTGCATAAAGTACACTCGCGAAAGTTTTAACAAAATTACTTAAAATAGAGGTTGGTCTATAATTTGATATTACAGAGGGATTCCGAGACTTTAAAATAGGAGAAACTTTCGCCGCCTTCCAAGCTTGTGAAAAAGTAGATCTTATCAAGGATAAATTAGATTAGATCTGGATTGTGTAGGCAATGATGCCTCTCGTCACTGCGACCTGTAAGATCTATTGTGACTGCCCTTAATTGACCGAAGGCGAACGATTGGCAATATTTAGACGAGGAATCAGAGGCGAAACATATTCATCCATTGCCGCAGATTACAATATCACTGCACTTGGTGTACAAAAACTAATAAATAAAATTTAACAAACCGGAACAGGTACAAATAGTCGTCCGACTGGCCGTCCAAGGAAGACTACGACACGAGATGATCTCTGCATTTCGTTGGAAATTTACAAAATCCATGAATAACAGCAAAACAGCTTAAGGAAACATTAAATTTTCCTATAGTATTAGCACAAATAAAAAAACGCATCACTGACAGAAACTTCCATGGTAGAGTAGCAAAGACAAAGCCCATGATATCAGTTTCATTATATGAAACGCAAAGAAACTATTATTGGCATATTGGAATTTGCAAATCTAGACGCGAATAAGGACGTATCGTTTTGGGAGACGTCACTTTTAGTGACGAATCAAAATTTGAATTACGGTCACAAAAGCGATGAAGATTGGTACAGTGACAAGCCGGCCAAGTACTGAAACAAAAATTCGTCAAATGTACTGACATGGTGGAAGCGCCATCCTAGTATGGGGTTGTTTTAATGCACGAGGGGTGGGAAATTTAGTATTTATTGATGGAATTTTAAATGTAAACCGTTATGTCAACATTTTTGAGGAAAATTCCTTTGAATCTGAAAGTGGGTCTAGCAGAAACGTTAGTGTTTCAACATGACATTGATCCGAAACACACAGTGAGGGTAACAAAGAATTTTCTTCAAGAGCCTAGGATTAATGTATTGGACTGACCACCGCAAAGTCCGAACATTAATCCAATGGAACATTGGGGACGAATTAGACAGAAGAATTGCAAAAGACGACAAAATAAATAAAAACACTTTTAAGACTGCCCTTTTACGAGAATGGAATAACATCCGTCTGTGTACCATCTCCAAATTAATAAAAAGTATACCACGATGCATGGAAGTTGTTCGTGAAAGCAAAGGCACACGATATTGAATTGAAACTACTTATTGTTATATGTTTGAGTTTTTGTTTGTTTTTCTCTGAATTAAACTTACTTTAACTAATGTAGTAGGAGTATATCATATCCAGTATTGTTATTTTTGCGTTTTATATAATAAATTAATGTTATTATTTCAATCATGTTTGTAATCATTTGCCCATACGAACTTAATAAGTTACTTTTTTCTCAAAATTTTATTATTTTTATAGTAATAAACTTTCCGGCGCGAGTGTACAAATGTCAAAAGGTGGATACAATAATTAGAAGCAACATTTTTAACATACCACATACATATTATGCACCGTACTTATTATATTAGATTGAACCAAAGGAATTTGAAATTTTGAGACAAACTTTACGTACACCAGTATCCCTAGAACGAGAGAAAATTTCATTTTTGAAAAAACTGAATACTTTACAAGAGTTTGTAGTAATACTACAGAACTGTAAATTTGGAGACTATTTGAAAATAGTTCTGAAGATTCAAATTAGTGAGTTGGATTTCGAATAAAACTGTTAAAATAGCCATGAGCATCAAATTAAGCGAAAAAGATGCACAAAAACAAAGTGATGCAGTAAAAGTCTGTTAACTGGAAACCAAACAAAAAAAAAAAGAAATAGGAAGAATAAACTTTCAAATAAATGCACAAGAGATATAAATATTCAATGCAACCGCTGTGTTTTAAAGGGCCACCTACAGTCTTTTGAAAGAAGCCAGAGGATTTAGTAGGAACTCGTCTCTCATTTTTACTCTTGTTATTTTCTAAAATCCTGTCTTGTCCAAGGAAATCTTGAAAACAACAAATTAATACTCTTGTGACGTTTCCAACACTAGCAAATGGAAAAATGGTTTGTTTTATTTTTAATTTTGTTAATTTGATCCCATATCTTTACCATGTTTTTTTCTTTTTTTAGTTAGGTTTGCATGTAACCATTAATTTGATTGGCCACTTTACATACCGATTAATATCTGATCTATCAGCTA
This sequence comes from Holotrichia oblita, assembly GCA_023690525.1. Taxonomy (NCBI): domain Eukaryota; kingdom Metazoa; phylum Arthropoda; class Insecta; order Coleoptera; family Scarabaeidae; genus Holotrichia; species Holotrichia oblita. Next base: position 28,634,148 of record CM043018.1, on the reverse strand, counting down.
ATTTAAGCCTGCGGGCGTTTTTTCCCTCGATAATATTTTTTCCCCACTATATCAATTTGATAGTACATGTGATGATGATCGGCAAAAGACAAACAAGACATTCCAAACTGCCAAACGACTAAGGATAGCAGATTTTCTAGTACCGTATATAATCCGTTTTACTGTTAATCTATATTTTTCCGAATAGCCATTTTGAATTTGCGAATCGTGATTGCCTTAAACGCAGTCAAGAATACCGAGCCGCCTCCGATTACGATCAAGTACATGCACTCGATTATTTAATATACTCGAAACAAGTTCGATCCTATCACGATTGAAAATTTTACTCTAATCAGTCCGATTCTCTTTACTAGATTACTAAATCAATTTATTAATCGTCTCACTGCTAGATCTACCATTCACACCTAGCCCTTGAATCATGGATAATGAGAATTATGTGGTTAGGTAATACAAAAGAGAAATATGCATAAATAATATGCTCGGAAAATCATGCAATTTGTTTCACTTTCAATTTTGTTTACAAATGTTTACAACGTTTAAATACAAATGAAAATCTCGCAACAAACGAAAACCAAAGCAGTTTATACCAAAACACTATAAGGGCAGATCACAGAATAGTTCTTCCAAAAATGTTACAAAGCAATCTTACAGGAGCTGGACACTAGTTAACAGTCCAACAGTTTCAGAGAACTTACTATACACTTCAACTTTTCAACTCATATAGGCATATTTCGCAGGACCATATCTATCATTGTTGGTTCATTTTCAAAATTCTCGATAATAAAGATCCTTAACAATATTTCTGCAGGCAGTATAATTAGAGCGTGCCGAAAAATTTGGAGCTTTGGAATTCCTAATATTTTAATTGTAGACAATGGCATACAATTTATTTCCAACAAGGTTTAAGACTTTTAAGAACAAGTGGATTTAAACTTAAACATACATCACCTTACAACCCAGCACTAATGGGCAAACCGAACATTTTGTGAGAGATTTGAAAAAGCCGCTGAATGGTTGCACGCTATAAAAGAAAACTTAGATCTAAATTTACAAAAATTACTTTTGCGAAACCTCACTCTAGTGCGAAAAAATTTCCGTGAGAGTTAATGTAGTAGAAGGATACCATGCTTCCAGATACCGGGACAGTTCAGATATTATTGTCCCTGACATAGATGGCGCTGATTTTCATTGTCGTTACTAATGTCACCTAATTGTCAATTAACTGCGAAGTCACATGAATTTTAGTTGGTATATGTTACTGCGCTATTAAGTTATAGAGCCGATTGCTGCAAAATGTGCTCAAATTTTCGAAATGGATAAATTTGAGAACAGAGCGGTTACCAAATATCTACGAAAAAGGGTTGCTCCTGCAAGAAATTCATATGGATATGGTACAAATACTGGACAAATCTACACCTTAATATCAAGCGTTGAAGAATTAGGCAAGGAATTTTAAACTTGGCAGAGAGACCTGTGAAGAAAATGGGCGGCCAGAAACTGCAAAGAAAACATTGATCTACTCCATGGTACAGTCCTGAAATCACTGTGACGAATCACTGTGAAATTCATACCTCAGACTTGCGGCTTTTCAATAGGTAGCCTAGAAACTATTTTACATACAGAATTAGATCTCAAAAAGGTTGGGTACTGAAAATGTTGACGCCATAGCAAAAGTGCATTCAACAGGTCACTTCAAAGACGAATTTGACCACCATTAAGCGAATACGTTACTGTAAATGAAACTTGGGTTCACCATTATGATCCTGAATCAAAAAGGCATGGAATGGACGCAAGGGTTCACCATTCCCTCGAAAGTTCGTGGAATAGCATCTGTGGAGAAGGCTATAGCCAACATTTTTTAGGATGCCGAAGGAATTATCCTTCTATACTTTTTACCGTGCGGTTAGACTCTAACTGGGTAATAACAAGCTGTTTTGGTTTTAAAACTGCGTGATTCGGTCAAAGAAAAAGAAGGGGAAAACTCAGCCCTGATGTGCTGTTTCATCAGGACAACGCTTCTGGCTACGGTTTTAATGGTCACAATTCATAATGCAGATTTCAAAACTTTCCAACATTCATCCTATTCTCCAGATTTGGCCCCTCGTGACTTCCATGTATACTGCAAACTCAAAAAACACCTTCATTCAACGTGTTAGAGGCTATGTTGGAAAATGAAAAAATTCCATCTTTCCAAGTTGTTTAATTCTGTCAGGCATAATATCTGAACTGCCCTCGTATATGTAGATAACAATGTTTGAGAACTTTATATACAGGGTGTGCCAATTATCTCAATTCGGTCTATTATATCTTACGTATTAGTTTAAATAAAAAATGTTTTAAGTAACAGTTGTTCGGGATCAACTGCTCTATATCGTAAAATTATTTTAGTGTATACAGGGTGTTCAGTTTTGGCTGAGCGTTATAAGATTTTTTCTTTTTAAATGGAACAACCTATATATTATGACATTTTCAGATTCCTCATTGTAAATTAAGATAGTTTTGTCTGACAAACCTAGTATTAAAAATTAACCGTTTCCAAGATATTTCAATTTTAAGAGAAAAAGGATCATTTTCATGGTTGTCTTTGAAAATTAATTCCGTCTGTACTAATATTTGTTTTGCAGCGATTCTTTGGCATAATTATGACATTACCGTAAGTTAAACAATCAATGCCAAACATCTTCACTATGGCATACAGGGTGTTTCGAAATTGAAAATTAATCACTGCATTTTTAATACGGTAAAACTTATTTTTTTCAAATGGAATACCCTATATATTTCTATGCCATTTAATAGTGCTTCAAGTTCCCTTTCCATCGCTTATAATATTTCCTATAGCTAAAGTTAATACTTTTTTAGATATAGGTAATTTACTGTAGAATACATAAACATTTATTGATAATGGTAAGATGGTCAACAGTGCTGTGCCAACTCTAGTAATAGGTAGATATAAAACGATGTCTACTTTAATAAAAACAAAAATAAAAGATGTGTACAATTAAAAAAAAATAGTTTCTGTTAAAAATTGTATAATACCAGAAGAAATCATAATACGTATACCTAGAAATTTAAATGAATAGAACGATTTAGTTAAGTACACATCACATTTACGCAAAAAAACTGTTACTATGGATGAAAATGAGGTACGGGTTTTGCAGACAGTAGTAGAACACCTCAATATCAGCCTACGAACTATGTGTAGAGATTTGGATATTAGTGTAAGTTCTTTAAGAGAGATATTGAAACAGAATAAATATCATCCGTATAAAATGCAACTGCATCAGGAGCTGCTAATGATGAAGCTAATTTCCACAATAATGGTTATGTAAACAAACACAACTACCATTATTACGCAGACATGAATCCACACATAATTTATGAAATTCGTCGCCAAAACAGATGGTCACTTAACGTGTGGGGTGCTATCATTGGCAATACTGTCGTTGGTCCACTCTTCGACGGACCTTTACGAGGTGAAAGATACAGAAATTTTTTGCTCAACGAACTTGGAAATTTGCTAGAAGATGTACCACTTCTTACTAGAATACATATGTGGTTCCAACACGACGGTGCTCCCTACCATAATCATGTGTTGGTACGACAATTATTAACACAAATATACGGCAATAAATGGATTGGAAGGGGTGGACCTATTGCTTGACCAGCTAGATCTCCCGATCTTAGATCTTTAGATTTCTTTCTGTGGGGACATATAAAAAATATTGTCTATCAAGAAATACCAACTACTGTTGCTCACATGAAAGAAAGAATTATCACCGCTTTTCGACAAGTAAACCCGGAAACACTTTTACGTGTTAAATTGTCATTTCGGCAGGCAGCGGTTAGAGCTGTGTATAAACAATGAAGGTGGCCATTTCGAAGACATTTTATTACCCTTCTATACTTATGTTTATAATAGTTATTTACGAACCAAGTGCGTGAAACCATATTTCGCGAACGAGTGACCAGTTTAAAGCGCGAGCCGGAGGCGACACGAATTCGCGAAATGTTTCACACACGAAGTTTGTACAATATTTTTTGTACGAGAACAATAATAACAACACATATTGTTAATGTACGTTATCGTTTATGACCATATTATTAAGGTTAGGGATTTATGATTTTAAAATGTCACTAAATTAATCAAGTTCCAGTAAGTACCAACTTTACTTTTACGCACTCGTGCTTCAAGTGACTTTTTACGCACGCAAATCGAATCGTGAAATGACAGGTTTTGATAAGCGAGTACAAAATAGATATTTGTATTTACAACCCTTTTTTTATTTTTGGTAAAAATTTTGTTTGTACTTAATAAGCCTTTATTTTTCTATTTCTGTTTTTATTAAAGTAGACATCGTTTTATATCTACCTATTAGTAGAGTTGGCACAGCACTGTTGACTTAATCTTACCAATATCAATAAATGTTTATGTATTTTATAGTAAATTACCTATATCTCAAAAAGTATTAACTTTAGCTAGAGGGAATGTTATAAGCGATTGAAAGGGAACTTGAAGCACTATTAAATGGTATAAAAATATACAGCGTGTTCCATTTGAAAAAAACGAGTTTTACCGTATTAAAAATGCAACGATTACTTTTCAATTTCGAAACACCCTGTATGCTATAGTGAAGATATTTGGCATGGATTGTTTAAGTTAAGGTAATGTCATATCTATGCCAAAGAATCGTTGTAAAACAAATATTAGTACAGACGGAATTAATTTTCAAAGACAACCATGAAAATGATCTTTTTTCTCTTAAAATTGAAATATCTTGGAAACGGTTAATTTTTAATACTAGGTTTTTCAGACAAAACTATCTTAATTTACAACGAGGAATCTGAATATGTCATAATACTTATATAGGTTGTTCCATTTAAAAAGAGAAAATTTTATAACGCTTAGCCAAAACTTATAACAACTTTATCAGCTTTTAAAATTTAAAAATGAAAATTAAATCACCCAAACCTCAGCGGGTTACGAGGCTTAAAAAAAAACAGGGCGCCAATATGCAAATTTTTAAATAGGGGTGCATATTCCCCGATAGTAACATGAGCTCTCAAGCTAGGTGCGTGTAGTGAGAATAAATAAAGGAAACACTAATTAACTAATAACAATGTTTATTAAAACTTTTTAAAAGAGAATTAGAACATTAACAATTTACAATTTTCTTTTTTTTTTTATATTTTTTTTTAGCAATAGCAGATAAACTTATACTTATAAATAAAAAAATTATATTTTTGAGTACAGTGCAAAAGACACAAAAAAAACATGAGAAAAACCTAAAATTTTAACTTGACGTGATTCTAAACCAACTGGTATTTATACAATGATTTTATCTTTACGCTTTTAAAAAGAAAACCCAATTAGCACGATTTATGCAAGATTTGATTTTACATATATTTTAATCGAAATAAAAAAACCAATTTAAAAAGCCTAACCTTGTTTTACTTCTTAAACGAAAAAACCCTGCGACGCAGGATACGTGCTTAGCCTCTCTCTCTAGTTCTCTCTCCCACACTGTCTTTCTCCCGGGCAATGTTACAATGTTCTGGACTCTTTGGAAGGTATGGAACACTCATTGACCGTCCTCGTGGAAAATTTAACCTACAAACACGACAAACGAAAACCAGAAAATGTTTCGTACGAGAAAAAACGGTTAAATTAATTTCTACCAAAACCTCCAAGAAATGATCTACCAGATAATATCCTATTTCAAAACAAAAACGAGTGCATATACTCTCAGTTAATTTTAACAAAGATAATTAAGAAAAGGAAATTATAAAAGATACTAACGAATTACGTACTAAAAGAATTTAATTAGATAGGTACGAAGCAGGGAAAAGTTGATACTAATAACTGCGGTCTTACAATAACAATGCCCTCGGTATATTAGATCATAGAACAACACACAAGAAGAAACGAATAGCTGTACCAAATCTAACTAAAATTCGAAAACAAAAAAAAGTAAACAAACAGAGACAAATCCCTAGTCCGAAACAAAGAAACAAAAAGGAATTGAACGTTCGCCTTCCACGACGCTCGGACAAACGCATCCTACCAACAGAGCATGAAACACAACATGAAGGTCAATGTTGGTCCATATACACCTTTGGCATCATACAGGCGGTCAAATATAGAATCATCAACCTCGCACCTAATGCCTGGCAAACACTTGTTCATTATCGAACGGGTGGCATAGGTTGTAAAAATTAAAAATAAAAATATTTTTCAAACTTTGTCAAAATCAGGTATGTCAAAATCGGTAGAAATTCGTAAAAAACGGTAGATATATGTTAAAATCGATAGATACATATTCGAGCTATACTCGAAAAAAAACTTGACTCTGATCAGTCAAAACTCCAAACTTGGAAAACAAATGCTTCACATGAGCACAGACTCGTAACCTCATACGGAAACGATAAGAAAAAATAAAGCGGTTCGAACTCTTTCCGAAACCAGATACAACACTGCTTCAAAAAGCAAACACCTCGAACTGTCGAGGCAAGAATCGGCACATGCCAAGATACATTCTATTCATTAATAGAATCACAGATAAAAATTCACGAAAGGTAAAATCCACTAATTTCGAATGTGAAATTGAAAGATATGCTCATATAAACATAAGAGCTTGATATACATTCTAAGAAATTAGACAGTCAGGAATATAACAACCCAAAGAAAAACAGCAGGTAAATAAAACCGCACTAATTAATTGCTAATCCTAACTTTGGATTTAAAAATTTAAACAAGTCATAATCGATAAAGTCATAATCGGTATTTTAAAAGATATGTAAATGTCATTTTGAATGATATACCACGGACCTAGCTTCAGTGACAGAACATGTACAGATATTGTTTTTCGTATTCGGTAATTTTGCGATATTAGATAAATTAATTTAAATTGTCGTATTTATGTCACCAGAAAGAAATATACAAGACGTTACAGATATGTAAGATCGTGATCTTAGGTATAGAGACGTGTAGTGAGACGGTAGCGTTTGTGTTAGAAAATAACAGATATTCAAAATACTTCATTAACCAATACAGATGTCAATTCATTAAAAATACCCAAAAATATTCAGTATACGTTTTTCACGAAAATAAACTCTTTTTTCATATTGGTCGACGAAATTAAAACACAATCAAGGCAATTGAAACCCTCGCTTCAAAACTCACTCATCAGGGAATGAACCTACCCAGATGAGTATATTTTTCTAAAGGTATTTTTACACGGAGGGAAAATGGGCATATGAGAGGACTATGTACTGAACATAGACAACCATATTTACATTTCTAACACGAAAAATGACAGGGTTATAAGGAATAATTAAGGTAAGGAAAATTACTACACGGAGACTCACAATTTGTTAGTTAAAATGTTTACATTAACAAAGATAACCATTTTTGATGGATTTAACATGAGAGATATTTCAGAGATCTACAGAAAAATGAAAGGGCTAAAAACATGAGTTCTAGGGAAACATTTGAACAACTTAGCTGCCTCGTACAGCACGCGGTTTGTACGTTAGGGGAATTCTATCTGGCCCCACCTACAGGGCTAAAAACATGAGTTTCTAGGGAACATGTGAACAACTTAGCTGGCTCTTACAGCACGCGCGTTCTCACGTTAGGGGAATTCTAACTGCCCCCACCTACAGGGCTAAAAACATGAGTTTGTAAGGAAACATGTGAACTACTTAGCTGGCTCTTACAGCACGCGCGTTCTTACGTTAGGGGAATTCTATCTGCCCCCACCTACAGGGCTAAAAACATGAGTTTGTAAGGAAACATGTGAACAACTTAGCTGGCTCTTACAGCACGCGCGTTCTCACGTTAGGGGTATTCTCACTGCCCCCACCTACAGGGCTAAAAACATGAGTTTGTAAGGAAACATGTGAACTACTTAGCTGGCTCGTACAGCACGCGCGTTCTTACGTTAGGGGAATTCTAACTGCCCCCACCTACAGGGCTAAAAACATGAGTTTCTGAGGAAACATTTGAGTTTTCCTGATTATAGGGATTATTTTATGATTTTTGGGAATCACTGATAAACATTATTTTCCTGGAGTTCCAATTTAGTTCTTTTCGAAAAACGGTATTGTTGTATAGTTTGGTTATTTGATCACACCAAGTTCCTTCCTTGTATATACTGGGTGATGCGTACTGAGGGTTGAATTGAGATAGCTTTTAGTTTCAGTTAGTTAGTTTCAGTTAGTTAGGGGAATTCTATCTGGCCCCACGTTGGGCGCCACTTTAGTATAACAACTTTATCAGCTTTTAAAATTTAAAAATGAAAATTAAATCTCCCAAACCTCAGCGGGTTACGAGGCTTAAAAAAAACAGGGCGCCAATATGCAAATTTTTAAATAGGGGTGCATATTCCCCGATAGTAACATGAGCTCTCAAGCTAGGTGCGTGTAGTGAGAATAAATAAAGGAAACACTAATTAACTAATAACAATGTTTATTACAAAACTTTTTAAAAGAGAATTAGAACATTAACAATTTACAATTTTTCTTTTTTTTTATTCTTTTTTTTTTAGCAATAGCAGATAAACTTATACTTATAAATAAAAAAATTATATTTTTGAGTACAGTGCAAAAGACACAAAAAAAACATGAGAAAAACCTAAAATTTTAACTTGACGTGATTCTAAACCAGCTGGTATTTATACAATGATTTTATCTTTACGCTTTTAAAAAGAAAACCCAATTAGCACGATTTATGCAAGATTTGATTTTACATATATTTTAATCGAAATAAGAAAACCAATTTAAAAAGCTTAACCTTGTTTTACTTCTTAAACGAAAAAACCCTGCGACGCAGGATACATGCTTAGCCTCTCTCTCTAGTTCACTCTCCCACACTGTCTTTCTCCCGGGCAATGTTACAATGTTCTGGACTCTTTGGAAGGTATGGAACACTCATTGACCGTCCTCGTGGAAAATTTAACCTACAAACACGACAAACGAAAACCAGAAAATGTTTCGTACCAGAAAAAACGGTTAAATTAATTTCTACCAAAACCTCCAAGAAATGATCTACCAGATAATATCCTATTTCAAAACAAAAACGAGTGTATATACTCTCAGTTAATTTTAACAAAGATAATTAAGAAAAGGAAATTATAAAAGATACTAACCGAATCGAAGACTGATGTACTCGTCCGGAAGAGACAGTGGAGCTTGCAGCACCAAGAGAGAGAAGAAGGAATTCATTTGACTTAACTTACCAAGTCAACTCGGATATTTATCGCGCAAGTGCAAAAATTATTGCGATGAAATACAACACGGTTCAAAAGTAACCGTATAACCGTTACAAACTGAACATCCTGTATACACTAAAATAATTTTACGATATAGAGCAGTTGATCCCGAACAACTTTTACTTAAAACATTTTTTAATTAAACTAATAGGTAAGATATAATAGACCGAATTCAAATAATTGTGAAACTGTAAGTGGAAACTATGATTTATGTGTTCCAAAACGTATTATTTGATAAAATTAGATGTATTATGTAGGTATTACATGGAATAGGCGCATAGATAACATGAGAAGTATCGAACACCAAACACCTAATTGAAACGCATAATTTGCTAAGTGACGGAACTAGCACTAAAAATGAAGTTGCAGAAACAGATGAACGTGAAAGTGATGAGAGAGACGAGAGACTGTAGATATTATCTAACACCAACTTCCAGAGAATAAGGAGCAGAAGTAAATCCCGCACTAGTCACTACATTGTATATTTTAAGTTTGCATTACATAATAGTCGAATATAGTTTTCTTTTAAGAAAGAGAGAGAAATGTTTCGACAGATAAAAAATTTGTAACACCAATAACACCATAACGTTTAATTCGTTAATTCTAAACACGTCTTTCGTAAGATATTAGGTATGAGGGCCTATGAGCTCTCGAAACATGTCCCGAGTTAATTAATTAAACGTTGTGGTGTTACCGATTTTTTTATCTGCATTCACGAGCCCAACGCCCTTGATATCACATTTAAGTGTTTAAACAAAAATGTCTTTGCTAACTTGACAGATAGACAGTTTTATTTATTTATGTATTGAATCCATATCTTTTTGTTAAACAGATAAATTCGTCTCTAGAATTTTAGGCGTGTCAAATAAATAACGTTAAACTAATTAGTATATGTAAAGTAGGCTTTTTAATCTAAAGTTTACACGGTCTATACTCCGTAGACTAACAAGAACATATTCCAATCTATGTGGTATAAACCGATGTCTATGTCAACTGAATGCGTTTATTCTGCTGTTTAGCAGCTTTGCTAAATTGATGGAATGTTAGCCATAGATAAAACGTAAAGATTAGTGTGGCAATATAATTCATGTATGTCTTGAATCTGGAATGAATAGAGTTAGTTAAATTAAGTTCAGTTGGATTCAATTACGCCAATATTCACAGTTGAAATTGTATGCGTGGTTGTTTTTTAACAATAAATGAAATAGAACTCAATATAAGACTAATAAGAAAAATACCTCTAGTAATAAAAAATTGCAAAAAAGAACAGACAAGAGTATTGTACGATGGCAGCCTTTAATTAGAAGCTATTTTAAATGTTACAGTTTTTATTAACCTCAGAAACTTTTTGTCTCCATAAAAATCCCGCTTAATTAAATATATTTCAACTCAATCTTATTATTGTTACTACAATATTCTAATACACAGCATTGAAGCATATTAGATTTTATTGTTAGCCAAAGATGTTATTTGGGCTTATCGTACTATCATCAATCACGTTGTATTTAATACATTACTAAAAGTCATGGTATTTGCACTTTTAGTGATTGCTTATGAGTACATTTCTGACGACTGTCTGTAAATATACTGTATCTGTTCTAGATAACGCCCGTATGTGCATATGCAAATATATGCAGTACTTTATCAATTATTTCTCACGATAAACCGCTTTATAAAGACTTTCTATTTAGTTTTAGGCGTCGCGCTGGAGTATTCAAATATGATGAGTTGTGAATACGAGTTGACAGTTTACCTTAATACATAATAATTATACATTGTATTAATACAATTTAAAGAGAATTAATTTTCTAGTCGTTTGTGAAAGTTACTGAAATTCAGTAGATTCAATTGTAGTTAGTTGTTATTTATGTTTTCAACATACATAAGTATTACAAAATTAAGAAATTAAGTGTTAACATAATTTGTAGAACTCGATATGTTCACGGATACACAACAGTACTAATTATTAATTAAAAATAGTATGAAGAAATAAGAAGGGCTAAGCGATCACACTTCGGTTTTAATTGAAATTTAGCAGAAATGTATACACCTATGCAGGAGGTATTAATTGTACAAAACTATTGACCCTTCCCCTGGAGGAAGAACTAAACTAAACTATTCCACCGACATTTTTGAAAAAAATATGTATATTTTAAATATATACAGGGTGGTGCAACCAATATGGGGTGAAGGATTATAATTAAACGGTGAGGAATTTCGAAAAAATTTTGAATTGCCAATATCTTTCCTTGTCATTAAATCGGTACAAAACCCGATCACTCTGTATAATGGCGAATAATTTCAAGCTGAGTATATGCCATTATTTTACTCCACAAGTTAGCACATTTAGTGATGCACTAGCTTTTTAGTATTCATTTTCGGTTTTTATAAAAAATGGACGACATTGGAGCGTTTTTCAATAATTAGCAGAATCGATTGTAATATTTTAATACCGAGTGTTCCATTTAAAAAAACATAAGTTTAGTTCGTCACCGACCGTATAACGCAAATATTTTTAAAACGTAGCCCATGTAGCCCTCAATCAAGTCCCAAAAAGGTTTTTCGAAATTCCTTACCGTTTAATTATTGTCGTCCATCCTATCTTGGTTGCACCACCCTACGTTTTCCAGATATAAAAATAAAGTAAATCATGTAAATATAAGAGTTATTAAAAAATGCCCTTAATTTGCACACATTCACGTACTACTAATTACACAGATCTACTTATACATGTTAGGATTCAATCTCCATAAATCGGAGAAGTATGCTTATCATTGCGATAGTTCGACTGTGTGAATAGATGGGGCTTGGATATATGATATGAGTTTCCAAAAATCCAAAGTTTGATAATATTAAGGTTGCGTTTCACAGGGCTGTATGGGGGGTGAACTGGGCAGTAAACCATAGCTACTTTAAACATGCTAATCTCTTCCGCAAGATCGAAGGAAAAAGTGGGTAATCTTAGCGATAGATACTTGAATAGACAAACAGAGAAACATCTTCTTAGGTATCACTGTTGCGGAATTATTCTAATTTCTAAAATTAAGTATATTTATTTACTTGTTTCAAGTACATCAAAATTTTCAAATTTAAAACAAAAATATTTTCCTTGAAGTTTAAAATATATTTAACTGTTAGCACAAAATTTACTTGTAAACTGAGAACACTCTATTACTGTCTCATATATGGCAATAAAATATACTTAACTCATATATTTACCCTTGTCACTACTATAAATTTCTCTGTGCGTACCGAATAATTTTCATTTCAACCCTGCTATTATATTTTCACACGCCTTTATTATTTTCGTGAGAATTGTGTTAGTATGTCCCACATTTAAACGACGCTTAGATGAAAAATAAATATATGTTATATACATTTGAATTTAGTTCTTACTTCTGTTTGTCATAAATAGCACGCGAATGACCATATGTATATGGTATGTTTCTCAAAATATAATATATTGAAAAGTAAAAGTGCTTTGGAGATACCGCACAGAGGAATCCATAAAAAGACAACAGGAGATTGTAAAGATAGTCAGGCAATTAAGTTATTATACAGGGTGTAGCAACATTGGTGAGCTGACTATATGTATATAGGTGCGTTTTACGACTTAAAATAAGGAAGGAATTTTCAAACATATAGTATGTCGTAAAGTGATTTGTTGCAGAATTACAGCAATAAATGTTAAACAAAAAAGCACTGGTCACACGCATTTAATCTTTCCGGAAGATTAATTCGTAGGTCACGTTCATAATCCGTGTATATTGTTTTCAATTGTGACAGTTGCTTTCTAATTAACTGCAGAAAATGGCAGATTATTCTTTCAAAATGATGTCCCACATGTACTTAATGTATGGCTTGGCAGATTATTATAGAGCAGAAGCAAGAAGACTTTATGTGGACCATTTCCCAAACTGACCTTAACCAAATGAAAAAGCATTCCAAAGGCTACGGGCATAATAGATTAAGGGAAACAGGATCTTTCAAACCGGTAAGCCAAGATCCCGACAGATCAGGGATTACAAGAACTTTAGACATGGAAGTATGTGTGTTAGATCGTGCTGAGCAAAATGCAGGTGATAGTCATCGAAGACTTTAATTGCCGGAAGGTGTGGCGGATTTTAAGAACCAATCAAATTTATGCGTGCGACATCCAGAGAGTACAGGGACTTACTGACAATGACAAATACAAATACCAATTGTGACTTTCTGCCATTTGTGCTCTTTACCAATGAAGCTGGTTTTACAAGAGATGACAACAGCAATTTTAATTAAATGTGTTGGTAGAAATTATCCACTATTGGCCTATTTAGACTAACTTTACGAGTTTTCGGACAATATTATTAGTATTTTGTAGAAGATGACTTACCTGGTTGACTGGAAATTGTTCATGTACGACAATTCACCAGCCCACTCGAGTCACATAGCGCACAAATTTTTAAATAGCAGATAATCTGGAAGATGGATTGGTGGTAGCGGACCAGCATCGTAGTTTACACAGTCTCCTGATTTACCCTATCGATTTTACGTATAGAGACATCATGTATGCTACTCTAGTTCAACAGTGCATTGAGGATCTTCGACAAAGATTGGAAGGCAGATACTACCATATTAGGAGCGTACCAGCGCGTGAAGCAGTCCATGATCTCAATTAAACAAATCCGTTCTCTGTTAGGTATCGTTTTGCAAAAAAATTATATTCTATTATTAATTTTTGCGTGTACTATTTTGATCTTGACAGACTGTTGTTTCACAAACCGATACTGGAATTGTGAAACTAATCCAATGTGCCTTCTAAATGGTCAATATAATTTTATAACTAATGAAGCTATTTAGTTTGAAAGAGAAAACTAATTTTCTACTCATGTCCATTATTATTATTATATCATAAAAAAACTAAAACAAGCGTAGTTGTTGATTTCGCATCGAACTTATTCAGATACATAACTATCTATTAACACGCAAATAGACGGATTTGCTAAACTGAACACACATCATAGGTGGGCCGTGCCTAAAAAATTGTTCCATTATTGCTCTAAATTATAGTATCTGCCAAATTTTATAGTCATCTAACGTTTCGTTAAAAATCATATGTGTTATAGCAAAATAAATCAAAGCAATTTGTTATAAATATATTTACATAACGAATAACAATGCTTCCATTATGTGTAAGTGCATACCACAATTTTTACTCATTCATCTACCCACGGTAGTAGGAAAACTACCTGTGTTCTGCGCCACTTTAAACCCGCGGGGCATGCACCGCTAATTACTTTCATTTTCTAATTAGGCTTTGTAATTGACGGAATTCCGCTAGGAATGTTGATATTTTGGCCCTGAAATGGTTTCACTCGCATTATGTAGGTAATTATTTTAAAAATTTTGGGAAATTTTACATAATATTTTACTCTAAGTAATTAATGTTCTTAAAGAATGCTGATTAGGCGTGACTTTAAAGCATATTCGGAATTTTTGGCACTCACATACATGCTAATAGAATGTGATCTAATGTCTGGAAATTTTTAAATTTCGTTCTTCTAAGAACTTAAGTTTTACGTCACAGCTTTAGCAATGAAATATCGCATATAAGCAAATGTAAAATAATGTTCGATATTAGTCTCTCCTGCACTTAGGTAAGTATTTTTACTTTGCTTAATATTTATTATATTTTAATATTTGATGTGTCTTATTTTAGTACCTATTGTTAATTCCTTGCCACTTAGATCATTTTTATATTTTGGTGAGTATTTTTATTTAGTGTTATATGTTTTATTATTTAATATGTTTAATATCTTGTTTAATATATGCGTGTTTTAGTCGAAAATGGCTCAAGTGTATGATGTATATGATGTTGTATTTGGTCACCTAAATATTCCCGAGTACATAACACAAAAAATATATTCATCGAAGTTACACAGAAGAGATTTGGAATTTCTGGCCGCCTTTGCGTGCCAGAACGAGAAATACTTTACGTTCGAAGATTTAATTGAAGTACTGGAGGAGTGTAATCCCTATTTTAATGAAGAAACGTCTCAGCTAATTCGCAATGAGTTTAACTGGCTGCGTGAACCATGCAGCGACGTCCCCGGAATGACATACATGTACGATATAGCCACTAGAAGCGTTTTGTCGTTGACTGGCAAGGCTCCCCAACAAAACGGTAATATAGTTTGGGAACCACCACATGAAAACCCAATACTTAGCAACGAAGAGGTGTGTGATTGTATGGAATGTGACAGAGGTTACGTATATTTCGGCCAAGAGAGGTGTTTATATATTATGGATAATTTGCAGTAAATTATATGTATTGGTTGGTTGTACGTTCAATAAATAATTTGAATACTGTATTATGTTTATTACTAACATAAAATCACAACTTAGCATCCAGTAAAAAATCTAACACATTAATATAAAAATAAAAAAAAAACGTTCATAATTGCTGTATTTATTTTTTTATTACTGATACAAGTTGATTACAAGTTATCACCTATTAAATAATCTAATAGAACTTGAACATTATGCTGTGTACACATACTTAATTTATTATTATGAAAAAAGCAAGCAGAGTTAGTTTTGTTTAAATTTGGTACATTTTGTAGATATTCTAAATTAATAATATCTAAATCTACATATTTACTTAAATAATTGGCCTTTTGATGACCCTTTACGTATATTGTATCGTAAGATTTACAAATATCAGTTAAGATATGCACAATATTTTTTAAGTCTACGTATCCGTCACTATAATTAATATTCAAATAATTCCTCTCCAACCATCGTATTTCCTTTTTCTGTTGTCGTTCTAACCGATGGAAAGGTGTGGCTGGTTTAAACAAAAGGTGTATTGAACGTTTCCCATCTGATATAGTCATCTCCTTAGGTATGAAGTCTCGATTAACAAAACCTTGTATGTCTACGACAATAAACGATTCGAAATGTTTCCTATACACTTTTTGACGATGTGTTTCGGAGAGAACTGGTTCCAATATTTTTGCACAGTTTCTTATACGACGCTGGAACTTTATTCGATCAGCAGCGTAAAACATCCATTCGGAATGTCTATCTTCCTCATCTGACCACATGTGTATTGTTGGAGTATTCGTGAATGAAACATTCATGTTTACATTATTTTCTTAACAGTGCCCTGTATAGGTTCGTACTCAAACACACAATCATGTAGAATGAGACAGTATGCCACTGTGTCTGCGCTAAATGCTACCTTTGATATCATTTCCAGTTTTATATCTACAGTACTGGACTTTACGGCCTCATTTTGTGCTGAACAATCAATTATATAGACTGCACATTTGTTAAATTTTGAGTAACTCATCAAAGGTTCGCTAGGTTTCCCGTAATAACTTGGTTTGAAAGATGTATACATTCGGTATGCTCTAGCATAACGTTTTTCCGACATATCTATATTCATATCACTGTATGGATAATTTTCCGAATTCAGGTATAATTTCATATTTGTAATGCTACAGTGGTCGAACATGGAAGCATCCGCTTTATAGTTATCTTTTTTACCCTTTTGAAACGCAACAAGAACATAACGGGGCTTTTCCAGGTTATTACTTGATTTTATCGGCCATATGTCTGTTGTTGTAGCGCGTAAGGATGGTAGCTCATACAAATCCCATTTACGGAACGGAATTGATATTGTTTTGCTGTTTTGAACAACGTCCAACAGCTTGAAGCGGATTTCATCATTAACGCTTACATGTGGAACATGCCATTCGATTTTAGTAATTTCAATCGACGCCTTTTTCGTGCCTGCCGCCTCACTATTCTTATAACAATTCGCATTCGTTCTGCTCCTGACAAGTATTAATTCTTGACTAACGTTAATTAGGATACGATTATAATCTTCGAAAAAACCCATTAGAAACTTCATTGGAATACATGCGTTGAACTTAGTATTAGATAATGTAGGCTGTGTATCTTGAAATGGATTCCATCCAGCCATTTGTAACATTTTACTTTCACCATCATTATAAGAAGCCAATGATTTTATTGTTGTTGTAATCCCAGGCTTGTTGCAACGATCGATTTCAACTCCATTAATTTCATATCGAATTTGTTCAAACAGGAATGCATAAGCATTATTCGTTAAACTACAGTCACCTGTTCCTTCGGTATCCTCAATAAATGTTCCTTCCAAATGTATATAGCTTTCGCTAGGTAGAGTATAAATGTCTTGATGTCGGATACTAAATCGCACTTCATCGTTTAAATTGAAACTATTTGTTGCGGGATAATAAGTGTGATATTCATGCCTGGTTATTGCTTCTTCGAAATTTAGACTTTGTAATATATCTAACTTTTCCATCGTTTATTACTTTCAGTCCAAGAGATTGAAGAAAGCTTTTATTGACCAATGTTAATTGATTAGCGTCACGAGTATGACTAGTATTGCTAATGATAGCGCAGCTGGTTTTATATCTCTGATTAAATGCCAACCCCATTATAATATTTTTTCAATTCCAATCTAATAATAATTTGCTCTCCTCTAAAATCTACGGGTTCACCGTCCTGATCTATCAAGGTTAGAGTTATATTATCAATTCGCGTAGATGATACAGGTAAGTAAATGGCGTGTGGAGGATCGATATTTATTGCATAACCTGGATCTACCTGAGGTGAAAATTCAAATATCGTATGCGATAGATGTGCGTTGTAGTAGGCACCCGTCGTTATACTGCAGCTCACTCTGATCATAGCAACTTTTATAATGTTTACAGGTAAATCCGACTCATGTTTCTTATTGGCTTCTAATACTTTTTCGCTAAAGCCTAGCATGCTCCCAATGGAATCTTTCTTTCTAAAATCAATTTCTAAGGAACTCTCCATCTCACATTTTGAAGTTTGATTGTTAGGTTGTAAAGATAATTTGGCGTTGGGTAATGCATTTTTTAAATATTTTTCAATGTCCGATATCTCATATGCACCAACGGGTATTACAATAACTTTATCGTTATTATAATAGAATTTATTCGCACCGTCAACAATGTTCGCAATAGTGTGATAGGTATGAAAACCTATTAATCCTAAAGCATACTCATATCTAGGATCTAGTTCAATTGGAGGGTGATAGTCTACAGAGATTACGCTGCTGCGACCTGTTAACGTAAATGTATTTGACATGACTGCTAATTAAGCTTAGGAGATGTTCCATTTATAGTTTACTAAAAATCTCAAGCATAAATGGCCACAAATAAATTCCTTATAACTTTGATGGTTGGTGTGATTGTACAATATCTCACAATTATTGAAATAATCTACCAATTCCAACGGAGGTTTCAAATTACCAAAGGAATCAAAATAGTGTACTACATTTCCTTCTTTGCAATACGCAACCCAATGAGTACCGCTATTTTGAACTGAATCTAAATTAACGACTGCACACTCCCGTTTGAGTGGTTTTGAAGGTAAAGTATCTCTCATAAAGACACCTCGAAAATAGGGTATATCTCTGGCGAATTTCCTAATATCATGATCTGTCAGAGGTCTCTGTGGCAGTCGATCTATTAGTTTTTGAAGGCTTTAAATACAATCCCAAACCTTTTCTATACGGTTTAAGATATAGGCCTTCACCTTTTAATGCTATTTCTTCCATCATTTTATTATGTCTTTGCGACTCTTCCAACTTCTTTTGAGCGGATTTAGCTTTATTGACCGCTGTTGCTACTCCAGCAGCACCACCTGCTAGACTTCCTAAAGCACTCAATCCTGCGAATATGGGTATTAGTGGTAACACGCCACCTTGCTTAGGAATGGGAATTATTCTAGGTGTACGTATACGTTTCTTCCTCCTGCTTCCTTTACAGCGAGCTTGGCTGCGCTCAATGATAGTTTAGAGCCTTCTTTTACATCACCTTTAAATTTTTTCATAATGTCTTTGGCTTTCAGTACTACCGACTTTCTGAACGGCTTCTTTTTCAAACCCATTCCGAGCTTCCGTTTAGCTTTCATAGTGTTTGTAACTGCCCACGCTGCTGCCTTTTCACCAATAGAAGCGTCTTTGGATTTAACACGTGACCAGGCTTGATTTTCTAGAATTAAGTCTGCTTTATGTCTTGCTTTAAGATCTTTAGTCTGGGAGTAAGCAATGTCATGTTCTTTACAAGCTTTATCTAATCCATTAATACCCGGATCCCCTCGTGCAAGACGTTCTTGTAACTTTGTACCAGGACCACAGTACTGATATCCAGGCAAATGTAACTCTATGGGAAGCTTGTTAATCAGCTCGTTAACAAAACCTCTACCTTCTTTAACGATCGACATTTGAATGAATTTATTCTACAAAAGAAATTATATTTATACATGTAATTTTGCATTACAGAATCATTTAACATGCGACTACTGAAACGAAAGCATCGTATACAGGTGCTAAATTTAGATGTTGATGATGATGATGGGCGTCATCAGAGGCATGGTGATATACTCCCCGACACTATACGCTGTATTATTTGCGGTCCGTCAAACTGTGGGAAAACGAATGTGATGTTGGCGTTATTGATTGACGAAAACGGTCTCACGTTCGATAATTTATACGTGTACTCCAGGTCCTTATACCAACCAAAATATCAGTTCCTCGAGAAGGTTATGAAGTCCTCAGGTATAAAGTATTATGCATACAACGAAAACGAGGAAGTCGTGGACCCCGTAGACGCGGAAAGGAATTCAGTTTTTATATTCGATGATGTAATATGTGACAAGCAAGATAAAATTAGACTCTACTTTTGCATGGGTAGACACAAAGCGGTGGACAGCTTTTACTTGTGTCAGACCTACTCTCGTATTCCCAAACAGTTAGTTCGTGATAACACCAACTTGCTTATACTCTTCAAGCAAGATGAGATGAATTTGAAACATATATTTGATGATCATATCGGCACAGATATGAGTTTTCAACAGTTTAAGTCTATGTGTGCAGAGTGCTGGAAAGATAAATATGGGTTTTTGGTAATAGATAGGGACAGTGATATTGACAAAGGTCGATATAAAAAGAACTTTGATTGGTATATATGTTTGTAATTAAATTGTCACTCTTCATTTATACTGCTACTCATGTCGAGGAAGGTTAAAAAAATTAAACGTCAACTACGACAAACTTTTGTATTGCTCATTAGCTGTCTGAGCAAGTGCCATTTTATTTATAAACAGAAAAACTAGGAGTTTAAGTTGATAAATCAGTACCTAATAAATCGGTACCTAATAAATCGGTACCTAATAAATCGGTACCTAATAAATCGGTACCTAATAAATCGGTACCTAATAAATCGATACCTAATAAATCACTACCTAATAAATCACTACCTAATAAATCAGATCCCCGATAAATCACTACCTGATAAAAAGCTAATAAATACCCGATTGGTACCTGATAGAAGCTGATCCATACCTGATAAAAGCCGATGTTTAGGCCATGAAGGAGGAAAATCGCGAGTTAAAACTCAAAATATTAAAAGCCGCTAGAGCGATACGGAAAAAGCATATGCGGCTGAAATTGGGTCGAGCAGACACTAGCGAGCTATTAGAAAAACCTTTAAACCTATTGTCGAACCTTTGAAGAAATTAGATTCAACATTCAAGCATGAAGTGGAATCTATCAAGCAACCTTTAGCTGATATTAAAGAACCATTATTGGAAATGACGGCCAAGCTTGATACGACAGAGCAACCAAGCACTCCACCTTCTACTCCGCAACAATCATCAATATTACAACCTTATAGAGGTAGCCCTCTTCAAGAATATTTTTTTGCATTTGAGGCTTTACCTAGAAGTTACATACGCGGTCTACTTCAAGCTAAAAGTAAAGCATTTGATACTACCTTTGGTCCGACATTAGATCTACATACAAATCAAATTAAAATGGGTAAAAGCACTATAAATTTCGTTAAAAATGATATAGTAATCAACGAAAAAGCGTATAAAGGTACTGAGGGATTATATGAGTTATTATTTAAAACACAACCGGGCAATTATACCCAGGAAGATGAAGATTCGTATAGAAACATTTTGCTAGACACGCAAGTGACTCGTCGCCACTTTGACTCTGCAAACCAGATGAGAGGTAGCAAAAGCCAGAAGTACAAGAATATAATTAAACCTTTAATAATAGATCGTATCTCTGGTGAAGGACACATGATAGTATCAGATAAACCTTATCAGTATGTATATTGGGACAATGTTAACGAACTGGTGGACCGTCTTAAGCTTCTAACGTCATCTCAGGCGGCTGGAAATACTAGTCACAACAACGAGATTATGTCTATAATCGAGGAATTGAGAAGCAGGTGTTGTACAATAAGTATAGATCTATTTCCTGAATGTACATCATTTCAACAATGACTATCGATAAGTTTGGGCGTTTTGTTAGTCATACTAAAACGAATTTAACCGCAAAGCGAAAGTCTGCAGAGTTCCCGCTAACATCAGAAGGTGATATTAACGCTGGAAAAAAGCGTATCAGATACGTGTCCGATCCTATCGCACAATCCTGATCAGCGATAGGATCGGACACGTATCTGATACGCTTTTTTCCAGCGTTAATATCACCTTCTGCTGTTAGCGGGAACTCTGCAGACTTTCGCTTTGCGGTTAAATTCGTTTTAGTATGACTAACAAAACGCCCAAACTTATCGATAGTCATTGTTGAAATGATGTACATTCAGGAAATAGATCTATACTTATTGTACAACACCCGCTTTCTTCAATTCCTCGATTATAGACATAATCTCGTTGTTGTGACTAGTATTTCCAGCCGCCTGAGATGACGTTAGAAGCTTAAGACGGTCCACCAGTTCGTTAACATTGTCCCAATATACATACTGATAAGGTTTATCTGATACTATCATGTGTCCTTCACCAGAGATACGATCTATTATTAAAGGTTTAATTATATTCTTGTACTTCTGGCTTTTGCTACCCCTCATCTGGTTTGCAGAGTCAAAGTGGCGACGAGTCACTTGCGTGTCTAGCAAAATGTTTCTATACGAATCTTCATCTTCCTGGGTATAATTGCCCGGTTGTGTTTTAAATAATAACTCATATAATCCCTCAGTACCTTTATACGCTTTTTCGTTGATTACTATATCATTTTTAACGAAATTTATAGTGCTTTTACCCATTTTAATTTGATTTGTATGTAGATCTAATGTCGGACCAAAGGTAGTATCAAATGCTTTACTTTTAGCTTGAAGTAGACCGCGTATGTAACTTCTAGGTAAAGCCTCAAATGCAAAAAAATATTCTTGAAGAGGGCTACCTCTATAAGGTTGTAATATTGATGATTGTTGCGGAGTAGAAGGTGGAGTGCTTGGTTGCTCTGTCGTATCAAGCTTGGCCGTCATTTCCAATAATGGTTCTTTAATATCAGCTAAAGGTTGCTTGATAGATTCCACTTCATGCTTGAATGTTGAATCTAATTTCTTCAAAGGTTCGACAATAGGTTTAAAGGTTTTTTCTAATAGCTCGCTAGTGTCTGCTCGACCCAATTTCAGCCGCATATGCTTTTTCCGTATCGCTCTAGCGGCTTTTAATATTTTGAGTTTTAACTCGCGATTTTCCTCCTTCATGGCCTAAACATCGGCTTTTATCAGGTATGGATCAGCTTCTATCAGGTACCAATCGGGTATTTATTAGCTTTTTATCAGGTAGTGATTTATCGGGGATCTGATTTATTAGGTAGTGATTTATTAGGTAGTGATTTATTAGGTATCGATTTATTAGGTACCGATTTATTAGGTACCGATTTATTAGGTACCGATTTATTAGGTACCGATTTATTAGGTACCGATTTATTAGGTACCGATTTATTAGGTACTGATTTATCAACTTAAACTCCTAGTTTTTCTGTTTATAAATAAAATGGCACTTGCTCAGACAGCTAATGAGCAATACAAAAGTTTGTCGTAGTTGACGTTTAATTTTTTTAACCTTCCTCGACATGAGTAGCAGTATAAATGAAGAGTGACAATTTAATTACAAACATATATACCAATCAAAGTTCTTTTTATATCGACCTTTGTCAATATCACTGTCCCTATCTATTACCAAAAACCCATATTTATCTTTCCAGCACTCTGCACACATAGACTTAAACTGCTGAAAACTCATATCTGTGCCGATATGATCATCAAATATATGTTTCAAATTCATCTCATCTTGCTTGAAGAGTATAAGCAAGTTGGTGTTATCACGAACTAACTGTTTGGGAATACGAGAGTAGGTCTGACACAAGTAAAAGCTGTCCACCGCTTTGTGTCTACCCATGCAAAAGTAGAGTCTAATTTTATCTTGCTTGTCACATATTACATCATCGAATATAAAAACTGAATTCCTTTCCGCGTCTACGGGGTCCACGACTTCCTCGTTTTCGTTGTATGCATAATACTTTATACCTGAGGACTTCATAACCTTCTCGAGGAACTGATATTTTGGTTGGTATAAGGACCTGGAGTACACGTATAAATTATCGAACGTGAGACCGTTTTCGTCAATCAATAACGCCAACATCACATTCGTTTTCCCACAGTTTGACGGACCGCAAATAATACAGCGTATAGTGTCGGGGAGTATATCACCATGCCTCTGATGACGCCCATCATCATCATCAACATCTAAATTTAGCACCTGTATACGATGCTTTCGTTTCAGTAGTCGCATGTTAAATGATTCTGTAATGCAAAATTACATGTATAAATATAATTTCTTTTGTAGAATAAATTCATTCAAATGTCGATCGTTAAAGAAGGTAGAGGTTTTGTTAACGAGCTGATTAACAAGCTTCCCATAGAGTTACATTTGCCTGGATATCAGTACTGTGGTCCTGGTACAAAGTTACAAGAACGTCTTGCACGAGGGGATCCGGGTATTAATGGATTAGATAAAGCTTGTAAAGAACATGACATTGCTTACTCCCAGACTAAAGATCTTAAAGCAAGACATAAAGCAGACTTAATTCTAGAAAATCAAGCCTGGTCACGTGTTAAATCCAAAGACGCTTCTATTGGTGAAAAGGCAGCAGCGTGGGCAGTTACAAACACTATGAAAGCTAAACGGAAGCTCGGAATGGGTTTGAAAAAGAAGCCGTTCAGAAAGTCGGTAGTACTGAAAGCCAAAGACATTATGAAAAAATTTAAAGGTGATGTAAAAGAAGGCTCTAAACTATCATTGAGCGCAGCCAAGCTCGCTGTAAAGGAAGCAGGAGGAAGAAACGTATACGTACACCTAGAATAATTCCCATTCCTAAGCAAGGTGGCGTGTTACCACTAATACCCATATTCGCAGGATTGAGTGCTTTAGGAAGTCTAGCAGGTGGTGCTGCTGGAGTAGCAACAGCGGTCAATAAAGCTAAATCCGCTCAAAAGAAGTTGGAAGAGTCGCAAAGACATAATAAAATGATGGAAGAAATAGCATTAAAAGGTGAAGGCCTATATCTTAAACCGTATAGAAAAGGTTTGGGATTGTATTTAAAGCCTTCAAAAAACTAATAGATCGACTGCCACAGAGACCTCTGACAGATCATGATATTAGGAAATTCGCCAGAGATATACCCTATTTTCGAGGTGTCTTTATGAGAGATACTTTACCTTCAAAACCACTCAAACGGGAGTGTGCAGTCGTTAATTTAGATTCAGTTCAAAATAGCGGTACTCATTGGGTTGCGTATTGCAAAGAAGGAAATGTAGTACACTATTTTGATTCCTTTGGTAATTTGAAACCTCCGTTGGAATTGGTAGATTATTTCAATAATTGTGAGATATTGTACAATCACACCAACCATCAAAGTTATAAGGAATTTATTTGTGGCCATTTATGCTTGAGATTTTTAGTAAACTATAAATGGAACATCTCCTAAGCTTAATTAGCAGTCATGTCAAATACATTTACGTTAATAAGGTCGCAGCAGCGTAATCTCTGTAGACTATCACCCTCCAATTGAACTAGATCCTAGATATGAGTATGCTTTAGGATTAATAGGTTTTCATACCTATCACACTATTGCGAACATTGTTGACGGTGCGAATAAATTCTATTATAATAACGATAAAGTTATTGTAATACCCGTTGGTGCATATGAGATATCGGACATTGAAAAATATTTAAAAAATGCATTACCCAACGCCAAATTATCTTTACAACCTAACAATCAAACTTCAAAATGTGAGATGGAGAGTTCCTTAGAAATTGATTTTAGAAAGAAAGATTCCATTGGGAGCATGCTAGGCTTTAGCGAAAAAGTATTAGAAGCCAATAAGAAACATGAGTCGGATTTACCTGTAAACATTATAAAAGTTGCTATGATCAGAGTGAGCTGCAGTATAACGACGGGTGCCTACTACAACGCACATCTATCGCATACGATATTTGAATTTTCACCTCAGGTAGATCCAGGTTATGCAATAAATATCGATCCTCCACACGCCATTTACTTACCTGTATCATCTACGCGAATTGATAATATAACTCTAACCTTGATAGATCAGGACGGTGAACCCGTAGATTTTAGAGGAGAGCAAATTATTATTAGATTGGAATTGAAAAAATATTATAATGGGGTTGGCATTTAATCAGAGATATAAAACCAGCTGCGCTATCATTAGCAATACTAGTCATACTCGTGACGCTAATCAATTAACATTGGTCAATAAAAGCTTTCTTCAATCTCTTGGACTGAAAGTAATAAACGATGGAAAAGTTAGATATATTACAAAGTCTAAATTTCGAAGAAGCAATAACCAGGCATGAATATCACACTTATTATCCCGCAACAAATAGTTTCAATTTAAACGATGAAGTGCGATTTAGTATCCGACATCAAGACATTTATACTCTACCTAGCGAAAGCTATATACATTTGGAAGGAACATTTATTGAGGATACCGAAGGAACAGGTGACTGTAGTTTAACGAATAATGCTTATGCATTCCTGTTTGAACAAATTCGATATGAAATTAATGGAGTTGAAATCGATCGTTGCAACAAGCCTGGGATTACAACAACAATAAAATCATTGGCTTCTTATAATGATGGTGAAAGTAAAATGTTACAAATGGCTGGATGGAATCCATTTCAAGATACACAGCCTACATTATCTAATACTAAGTTCAACGCATGTATTCCAATGAAGTTTCTAATGGGTTTTTTCGAAGATTATAATCGTATCCTAATTAACGTTAGTCAAGAATTAATACTTGTCAGGAGCAGAACGAATGCGAATTGTTATAAGAATAGTGAGGCGGCAGGCACGAAAAAGGCGTCGATTGAAATTACTAAAATCGAATGGCATGTTCCACATGTAAGCGTTAATGATGAAATCCGCTTCAAGCTGTTGGACGTTGTTCAAAACAGCAAAACAATATCAATTCCGTTCCGTAAATGGGATTTGTATGAGCTACCATCCTTACGCGCTACAACAACAGACATATGGCCGATAAAATCAAGTAATAACCTGGAAAAGCCCCGTTATGTTCTTGTTGCGTTTCAAAAGGGTAAAAAAGATAACTATAAAGCGGATGCTTCCATGTTCGACCACTGTAGCATTACAAATATGAAATTATACCTGAATTCGGAAAATTATCCATACAGTGATATGAATATAGATATGTCGGAAAAACGTTATGCTAGAGCATACCGAATGTATACATCTTTCAAACCAAGTTATTACGGGAAACCTAGCGAACCTTTGATGAGTTACTCAAAATTTAACAAATGTGCAGTCTATATAATTGATTGTTCAGCACAAAATGAGGCCGTAAAGTCCAGTACTGTAGATATAAAACTGGAAATGATATCAAAGGTAGCATTTAGCGCAGACACAGTGGCATACTGTCTCATTCTACATGATTGTGTGTTTGAGTACGAACCTATCCAGGGCACTGTTAAGAAAATAATGTAAACATGAATGTTTCATTCACGAATACTCCAACAATACACATGTGGTCAGATGAGGAAGATAGACATTCCGAATGGATGTTTTACGCTGCTGATCGAATAAAGTTCCAGCGTCGTATAAGAAACTGTGCAAAAATATTGGAACCAGTTCTCTCCGAAACACATCGTCAAAAAGTGTATAGGAAACATTTCGAATCGTTTATTGTCGTAGACATACAAGGTTTTGTTAATCGAGACTTCATACCTAAGGAGATGACTATATCAGATGGGAAACGTTCAATACACCTTTTGTTTAAACCAGCCACACCTTTCCATCGGTTAGAACGACAACAGAAAAAGGAAATACGATGGTTGGAGAGGAATTATTTGAATATTAATTATAGTGACGGATACGTAGACTTAAAAAATATTGTGCATATCTTAACTGATATTTGTAAATCTTACGATACAATATACGTAAAGGGTCATCAAAAGGCCAATTATTTAAGTAAATATGTAGATTTAGATATTATTAATTTAGAATATCTACAAAATGTACCAAATTTAAACAAAACTAACTCTGCTTGCTTTTTTCATAATAATAAATTAAGTATGTGTACACAGCATAATGTTCAAGTTCTATTAGATTATTTAATAGGTGATAACTTGTAATCAACTTGTATCAGTAATAAAAAATAAATACAGCAATTATGAACGTTTTTTTTATTTTTATATTAATGTGTTAGATTTTTTACTGGATGCTAAGTTGTGATTTTATGTTAGTAATAAACATAATACAGTATTCAAATTATTTATTGAACGTACAACCAACCAATACATATAATTTACTGCAAATTATCCATAATATATAAACACCTCTCTTGGCCGAAATATACGTAACCTCTGTCACATTCCATACAATCACACACCTCTTCGTTGCTAAGTATTGGGTTTTCATGTGGTGGTTCCCAAACTATATTACCGTTTTGTTGGGGGCCTTGCCAGTCAACGACAAAACGCTTCTAGTGGCTATATCGTACATGTATGTCATTCCGGGGACGTCGCTGCATGGTTCACGCAGCCAGTTAAACTCATTGCGAATTAGCTGAGACGTTTCTTCATTAAAATAGGGATTACACTCCTCCAGTACTTCAATTAAATCTTCGAACGTAAAGTATTTCTCGTTCTGGCACGCAAAGGCGGCCAGAAATTCCAAATCTCTTCTGTGTAACTTCGATGAATATATTTTTTGTGTTATGTACTCGGGAATATTTAGGTGACCAAATACAACATCATATACATCATACACTTGAGCCATTTTCGACTAAAACACGCATATATTAAACAAGATATTAAACATATTAAATAATAAAACATATAACACTAAATAAAAATACTCACCAAAATATAAAAATGATCTAAGTGGCAAGGAATTAACAATAGGTACTAAAATAAGACACATCAAATATTAAAATATAATAAATATTAAGCAAAGTAAAAATACTTACCTAAGTGCAGGAGAGACTAATATCGAACATTATTTTACATTTGCTTATATGCGATATTTCATTGCTAAAGCTGTGACGTAAAACTTAAGTTCTTAGAAGAACGAAATTTAAAAATTTCCAGACATTAGATCACATTCTATTAGCATGTATGTGAGTGCCAAAAATTCCGAATATGCTTTAAAGTCACGCCTAATCAGCATTCTTTAAGAACATTAATTACTTAGAGTAAAATATTATGTAAAATTTCCCAAAATTTTTAAAATAATTACCTACATAATGCGAGTGAAACCATTTCAGGGCCAAAATATCAACATTCCTAGCGGAATTCCGTCAATTACAAAGCCTAATTAGAAAATGAAAGTAATTAGCGGTGCATGCCCCGCGGGTTTAAAGTGGCGCAGAACACAGGTAGTTTTCCTACTCACGGTGATTAAAACTATTGCTATATTTCCGGACATTGCCAGACTACTATTATTTTTATTCATTACAACGTTTTATTTAGTGAAATTATATCATTTCCTGTGTATAAAGTGGACGGTGCTTTCCTTAAGACAATTGGATTAACCTTTCTAAATAACTTACTTATGTACATCATTAGAGACATTAACTCTAACAGGAAGGGAATTAAACGTGGTAGTAATTCTTCATTCATAACAAAGAAGTGACAGCACTAATGCACCGCTCATCCTAGGTGATGATTAATTCATAAAAAATGTCAGAGTAAATAAACCCTTTGGGTTAATTCAGTGCTATAATTAATATCGTTAGTCTTCGACATGAAAATATTGGAGTTAACCGCACTTAACCAATCGTTTATAGATAGATTTAATTAAATTAAACATAAGTTAACAACTAAGCGAAGCAAACATTACTAGTACGCACGATCAAATAATTTAAAATTTAAAGGTAGATTTAAGCGAGGTTAACAATAAATCTATATTTATTACGTTGATTTGATAAGGTTGTTAACATTGGAAACCGGATGTTATAGGAATTCTAGAATCATTTTCTAAATGAAACTTCCTTACATCAATTAAAAAAGTAACTAATGTTCAAAATCTATAATTGATAAAAAAATAAGTTTTTCGTTCTGTTTATACACATTGGATCAAAACTAACTTTTTTTATAAAATAGGTGACATAATTTATACAACCTCTTTTTTCCTTTATGTATGTATTTAAACAATCAACTTTTAATCAACTTTGCTGTCATTCTCTATGTTATAGCATGTTTCATTATTCATTTTATTTTTCTGCTTACTTTTATCGCCTTATAACTTGTTTTTGATAATTTGCCAAGAATCAATACACAAAATAATCTCATAACTGTACCAGTCGCGAGTATCGCTTTGCACAATAAACTTATTTAAAGTAAATAACTCCTACCATCCCCCTACATCCCTACATATTATATTTTATTTTCTCTTCGCATTTGTATCAAGAAAAATTCTAAGAAGTAATTATTTCATCTGTTTAATTAATTAATGTAACATTTAAATGAACTTACAAAATGATAATATTATATAGTATACATTTTACTGATTGCTACATATGTCTAATACATTAAAAAATAGAATACTAGGTGGTGGACAAAAACAACTTTACTCTAAAAATTGCACCTTCTTAGAAAATTAACAAATGTATAAAAATATAAACGATATCATTCTGCATAAAGGGGTACATTTAAAAGTTGAATGGCTACATACTACATATACTTCCACTAGCTTCTAATTGGATATTTTATGTTTGCGGATTCGTTTCTTATTGTATAATAAAGTTGAAATTTTATTTGACATAATTCTTATGAATTATGTCGCAAAAACTGTATTCTATGTATTTGAAAGTAAATGTGGTTACTAAATTGAAAATAAATGCAGGGCACAAGAAATAAAATCTTTTATAGCAAATAACGTGAGCACACATACCGTATATAGGGAAATGTTTCGTAGAAGGTGCACTTTGCTTTGAAGACATGTCTAAAAACTTAGCAAGGTAGCAAGGGTACGTGTAGCAGACAAGAGTAGTCGTCTGTATTACAAAAATGGAAAACCGTCTGATTTACTCGTAGTAACGAATTTGAATTTAATATGCTTAACTCTTTCGGAAATTGTTGTGTATGACGCCTCATTGGAAAAAGATTAAATCTATTGACAGAAACTTGTAACCGAAAAAGGTGGTAATGTCATGATTCAGAGTGCTTTCTGATAATGGAGTTGGCCCACTGCAAGGTATAAACAGTGATACAGACATATTTATCTATAAAAATATATTTGTGGAAGATCATAAATCGACGAATAATTGATAACCCAAACAAACACGCCGTGCAACTTTTTAAAATACTACACTGGGGAACAACAAAAAAATTTTCTTTGTCTCCAAAAGAAAAATCTGTGATGCGAAGTTTACTACAGACAGCCATTTATAATTTTAAACATTTTAATATTTCTTACATTCTTTGCCACACAATATTCAAACATTATATCTTGCCTAGAAAACAAGAAATAACGATTTTCTACTACATTTCACCTGCTCTTCATGGTCCAATAATAATCAACCAGTATATTCGATTTGTCCTGATACCTCTTTTCTATACATGAAATCTTCTGATGAAAGTGTTCTTTAGCATCGCTCACAAGATTTTCTGGGAAGAAATCTAGATGAAAAATTAAGATGTTATAATATTGTTTACAATATCACGGTAATTTTCCGCTTCCCAAAAAATTGTGATTAACATGTTTGAATACTGGAAAAGAAGCTGTTCCAGTGGATTCAGTAGTCCCTCAAACTTTTCATCGTGTCTTAGTAATCGTATTGGTGAATCCACACATACCTATTCTTTCTTTATTTTTGGATCACTAATTTTAGGAAACTTCTATTTTAAGTACAGGAAACCAAAAGTATTGTCCGAAATTGTTTATTAATTCTAGTTTGATACGTAACTACACATATTTAGAATTACACAATGCATATTTATCACACGTCTAAATGGTCGTGTGCTCTACTAATAGATCACATTTGTATATAATCTACATTACCTATCCGAATGTGTACAACAGTATAGCAATGGTAGCATTTAAAATAGCTTATTTGGTTCCATCATATTTACAATGATCTAGGAAATTTTATTTGACAACTGAAAAAATGCCAAATTTTTTTTTTTAATATTTAAAAGAATATATTTAAAAACTGTGACTGCAACACGACAGTAAACTACATTAAGCAGAACTATTGGTACTCGTGAGGCAAACATCTATTAGCCTGTGTTATTACCAGACCGGCAGCAAATTATTTGTAAATTTTTTATAATTTTATGGAATCTACGCATTGTAAGCGAGTTCATCGACACTCTCCACAACTTTGAAAATATAATTTGTATTGGTGATTTTTGGTTTTAGAAACTTTTTTGTGTTCAAATAACATTTCTATGGTAATCAGATTACAGGAAAACTACGTATTGTAGATAATCAAACGAAATTTTGAAGATTAATTTTGTATCTCTAAACTGTAGTATCTGTAATTTAATAGTTAATATACTAAAAAATACATTGCATATTACTAAGCTTTTTTATGTATTTTGTCTATGTGGAATTTTTTTAGAAATTTCTATCGTGTCGTATGGCCTGATTTTAAAAATGTAAATGATTCTAGCTCTATGAGCACCGATTGTATTGATTGATATTATTGATGGGAAAACACTGAGCTGGAAATCATTAACATTCATTACAGGTGTCGAAATCGAAACATCATCAGCACATAGAAGATACGAGGAATAGGGAAAATTTATACGTATGTAAATCATTAATAAAATTGTTAAATAAGAAGGTGCCTAAATGGCTACACTGGGGCAACTATAGTCCCAGACATCATATTGTGTACTAGTGTTGTGTCGTTCCGACCGGACTCGGTTCAAAGGAACTATTCCGCACGTGGAACTAAACGGAACGAGTTCGCTGTTTTGGACCGATATCGTTCCGAGTCCGGATCTAACTGAATGTTGTCCGTTGGCATTCAGTATACGTTCCGATACGATACGATATTGATATACAGATCGTTGCATCGCAAGTGCCGTCAAACGCTCGCTCCGATTGACGTGTTACTTCGTTGAGCAGGTCTTAGCGTTGTAGTATGTATGTACACTCGGTACGACTTGGTCTTCGAACGATTTTAATAAGGAAACTCACTAAAATCGTTCGAAGACTAAGTCGTACCGAGTGTACGTGCATAGCTGCGCCGGTGGTATGAATTATACGTAATGTAGGTAGACTCATATGATAAAATTTTCTTTAACGTGCACAATGTGCCCGCTGTTTTTATCCTCATAAAAACTAAATATGTAGTTATAACAAGAATAGCAAACTTGTGCACAGAATATGTTGTATTGTAAGAAGATGTTTATGACGAATGAAAAATGTAAAATATTAAAGCAATGTGGAGAATAGTAATACTATGTATTATCACAACAATTCACAGTAAAATAATGAAATTTAAATTCTGTAATTAGTAGCTAAATAAAAAATGACTATTCTCATATTTGCAGGAATAAACGTTAAAAAAATGCATATGTTACAACAGAAGGAATCTATTATTAGTCATAAATTATTATTTTATAAGTTAACATAAAAGCGACCACTTTTCTAATGCATTATGCTAAACGATCGTAGAAGCCTCGTTGCGCATTCTGTAAAATTGCTGGAGGAATGTCATCAAAAGTGTTAATAATTTTTTGTTGCAATTCTGCCAAACGTTTAATTTTTGGGGATACTGAGTTCTAGCATTGTATGTTAGGTGCGGGTTTTCTCTTGCCCAGTGTCGAGGTACAGCGGGATTATGTCTTCCGTGCAAGGGGAAAGTACTTTCATCCGTAAATAATATATTTGCAATAAAATTTGCGTTTTGATTGCAAATATGCATCATATTTTCGCAAAATTCCATTCTCTGTTCTTCATCTTCGGGAAATATTTCATTTGTTATGTAATCTGTAGGCATGGTATTTACTCCTATTTTTCTTTAAAACACGGCACACTGTGCTTTTAGAAATATCCAGCTGCTCACTAATACCCAATGAAGATATTTTCGGGTTCTTTTCGACACTGGCACAAATTAAAAGATTTCTTTCGTCTTGGCGAACAAATGGCTGCCTATTACGTTTGTGCTTGTTCGGCATAATACAGCCCAATCTTTCAAAATTATTTATTATTCGCTGAATTGTTTTTAGAGCGGGTCGTGCTTAATAATTCTCATAAAAGCGCTCTATTATTTGTCTTAAGGGTATTTCCTGATGATACCACTTAATAATTTGTTTTCTTTGAACTAAATTATAAACATCCATTATTTTTATAACATATAAATACCACACTAACAAACTAAATAAATACTTATGTATGTATCTTACACTAAACTCTGCAGAAAACCTAATAGAAACGACGACAAAACACTAACTAAACGAATATGTTTAGCAAAAATGCTTGAAGAATGAGACAATTAACAGATTACGATATAATAAGAAAATGCAAATGAAAAGAATAATAAAAAAATGAAAATGTAATAAAATATCGCAAAGCGCTAGAACATATGAGACAACTACCTTCTACAATGCCTAACTGGAGACTGCAAATATCCAAATATTCATAGGTATTCTCTGCAACATGTATCGGCGCCGGCACGGCATATGGACTTAACTAAGACATACCGTTCAACTATCGATATAATATTTTGAAGGCACTTGCGATGCAAAGATCTACGATACATTCATATGAATGTATACGGCAGCGAATGTATGTACTAATATATGATTTAGTTCCAAAGTTCCTTTGATAAAATGGAACGAAACGGAACGAGTCCGCAAAAGGAACAGACTGTACGAAAATGCAACTAGGAGTCACTTGGGTTGGAAGTTTTACTATAATGAGACAAAATTGTTATTGATCTATAATTCGTCGAGTTACTTCCGATGGCATAAATTTTAGTTTGATCCCCTAGTTAGTTTTTTCCGATATAACCACAGCTTATGTCTTTTATATGGAACATTTTCTCAAAAAGACAAGAGAACTAAAAAACGAAATAACGAAACAAACATATATAACACATGGAAAGATATTTGAAAATCGTTAATTCAATGATTTTATGTTTTTTTATGGTTTAACGATTTATATATTCTTGATTCTACAGAAACAGTTCTTTGGGTAACTCTATACAACCAATTCGAATGGTACTGGAATCGCAAAATTTATCTGAAAAATTAGACTACACGGCAAACAAAAACAGAAAAGCTGAGGAGAGACCAAAAGTACATATTCACAATATTTATCACGGAATGAAATCAAAACCCTAATAATTTTAATTCCTTTCCAAGTCTGATCATATTTTTCTACCTATATATGACATTAACAATAGGATATTAAGTTAGTTAAAGAAGATATTATTGTAAGTAGACATTCATGCAAGTTGAAATATTTTCGTATATATTTCAAGCTAAAGAAAATAATAAAAGTCGACCATTTTTACAGACTAAAATATAAAATTCTCGCACTTTTGCTCTAGTAGATTTTTCAATTTTTTTTGCAAAAGAAAAATGAAAATTCCCTACAAAGCAATAACCGATGCAATGTAAGAAACTTCAAAGACTTCATTGAACAAATAAAAAAGTCTTTTTATTTTTAACCGTCGCTCAAGTCCAGACAGAATCGTTACGCTACCTTTTGTCGAGGGGTGTTGATCTGCATTCCACCAATGCACCAGTTACTAACCAAAGAAAGAAGAAAGATTAAACAATATTTACCGACTTAGGTGTAGTAATGAAAACTGGACGGCGGTGGAGAAGTAAGACGAGGTATTTTGCACGCGTCAGGGAGAAATGGGCACGCGTCTACCTAGCATACAGCAGCTGGCGTCTGTCAAGTTCTTTTACCTTCCTCTCTGCATATAGACAAAACATATACAAGATTCCGGTCGCAAGCAACTTGCGTATAGCTTCCGTTATGAAATTATTTATTTTATTATGCTTCTTCTCTTTCGGTTACCATATAATTAAGATGGTGTCTCTTTGTTAAATAAAGCAACGACTTTATCTAGGAAACAGATCTTATTGTAGGCTTAAAAGTATTGTATGCCGAATGCATTTCTGTTACCATCTTCGGTTCGTAGCATTGATGCATTTACATTGTCAGATATTAACAGATGCGTTGACGTGAATTACGCTGGTTACGGGTGTACGTATATCGAATCAGCTTTTAAATGTATTGAAAAAGGGCTGCACAACGCATATTTTCTACTCATAATTATAACTATATGTTTCTGGATGTTAAAAGTGCGTAGATTTAGAAGTAGTGAGAGTGAAAATGTATCACCTGCGCGCCGT